>CM020064.1:6301969-6658376 GCA_009769605.1 Bucorvus abyssinicus
AGTGGGAGTCTCCACTGTCCACCTTGTGCAAACAGAGCTACATGCCCCGACTGCTTCCAGCAGAAAATTTGCTTGTATTGGGTCTGTGGGAGTGGGATCTTTGTGGATGGACTTGATTTATATTTTTTTACACTGCATTTTATTTTCCTTCAGGGGGCTTTGAGCCTTCTCATTACAACATCATATCCTCATCCATAACAGAAACTCTGAAGCGTGGATCCATTGCCACTCTTGTTCTCTGTTTATGTACAGAGAGAGAAGGAGAGAGATAGTCCTTTGAAGAGAAATGCATGGATAATTTCAAATGAGTTCAGTGGTGAAGATCACACTTTTTCAAGGCAAAATCTATAGACATAATCAAGGGTATAGCCTTGTGTTTCTTAGGTCAGTTTAGTTTGGACAGCCAGGAGAGTGTCAGCAAGCTCCCTGGGTTTCCAGTGAGGAGCTCAGGATAGATGATAGGGAGTCTTCTGGAAGACCTGTGGATGCCGAGGCTGCATGCAGTCTGCAGTAGTGGTGGCTTCTTGCTCCCAAGATTGGCAAGGCTGATCTTGGAAGTAGTGCCGGTGATAGCAGTGATGTCAACTGGACTGAAGTTTATCATGTATCATGGGATGTCTGAAATGATTCCTAAAACTCTGCCTCTTAAGAGCAGGTGAAAAGCTCATTGTTCATTTAAAAAACCTTTAAGAAAGAAGCAATTTCTATACTTAAGTTTCAGCACTTGACACTGGGATGTAAGTGACCCTAAAAATGCAAAAACTGGAATGAGATCAACAGGTTTTGGTTGGTTTGGGTTTTTTATTGGTTTGGTTTGGTTTGGTTTGGTTTTAAACCTTGTGGATATTTTTGAGGGTTAGTTGAAGGATTACTACCCTCAGCCCTGATACTTGAAAGCACATTCGCAAGATTGTGAAAATGTATGTCTCCTCATCCTCAGGCTACCTTCTTCCTCCTCCCCGTGATCTTCTCCCTGGCCTTGTGAGAAGAAAAGGAGAGGGAGGAGAGGCACTGTGCCATGGAGGTGAGGCTCGCCCTGCCACAGTGCAGAGTGTGCTCCTGGATAATTAAATACTCCAAGCGTTTTATTCCATGTTTGACTTCCTGCTACATGGGCCACTGCACATAATTCAGGAACTAGATATTGACTTCAGTTCAGGAATGATAATGCCAATGCACATGGCTCTGGATGTAATTTCAAGACTCACTAACCGGCTTTGTTTTCAGTCCACAAGCATTCCTGCTGTTAATTAACGGGCTGTGTTCAAAAGTTATATATAAAAACATATAATTTTTAAAGATTAGGCAATTCATAAAGATAAAATACATATAAGCAGAAAATGGTGTTCTCGTATTTGATATAGCCTGGAAGAAGAGTCATATTATACAAAATAATTAGGTTTTGAAGTATTTTCTGAGTGGGAGTGTCCTGGTTTGAGTCAGAACAGCACTCATTCTGTTCAGTGATTGCACTTTTCAGCTCAGTCTCTTCTCAGTCACGGCACTGGCTGAAGTTAACGGCACAGTTTTGCAGACGGCGGCTGCTTCTAGCAGTGACAGCGCTGGATGGTCACAGTCACTGCCAGGGGTTGGGATGCAGAAAGGCTCTTGCTTCTACTGTCTCCTGGGCAGACCAAGGGCACTGCTCCATCCTGTGTCCCACGGTGGGGGTGCAGTGAGTGAGAGGCCGCAGCTGCGGGGAGGAGCGGACAGGACGGGTGACCCTGCACTGACCAACCAGGTGTTCCATCCCATAGACGTCATATTCGGTGTAAAGCTGAGGGACCACAAGGGTCAAGCTCTCTCTTGCCCTCCTCTTCAATGGCTGACATCCGAGGAGGACTCTGTCCGTTCTGCCTTCGATCCCAGGCCGTGCATCCCTGAATCCAGTTCCGGAATCCAGCTCCTGCATCTGTTTCCCGTCTGCTGCTGAGCCCAGCCTGGGCCTTCCCCAGTGTCTTCCCTGCAGCATCAGTGGTGACGGTGACGTGGTTGCCATCAGGGGGGTTGGTTTCGGTGTTGGTATTGTATATATTTGTATAGATTTCATTTTATTGTTATTATCGTCATTAAAGCAGTTTTAGTTTCTTTTCCAATCCATCAGTCTCTCTCCCTTGCTCCTTTTCTCTTTCCCCTCTTTGGGAAGTGGGGAGGGGGAAGGGCGGAGGGGTTAATAGAGAGCGTCTGTCCTTCGTCTAGTGGCCGGCCCAGCTCTAACCCTTGACAGGGAGGTAATTTTTTTATACAATAAGAAACAACTTTAGTAGAATATCTTGCCCTTTAGTCTTGGCTGTGCTGCCATTCATATATCATCATGATGACCCCTTTAAATGCCTTGTTGTATAACATGCAACCAAGAGCTATGTATTAGAGTGCACATATATTTTTAATGGAGTGATCCCTGTGTTTACATTTTTTAAATGCTCTGAGCTTTGCTCCTTCAGTCAAACAGGCAACATGATACAATGATCTGATATTGTTATGTTACCTTGTAAATACTCGTCTGTACATTAGAGACACGAAAACCTTGGCGGTCTGGGAAAGGAATGAGAAAAATCTAAACTGCAAGTCCGTGGTCTGGGAGAGGGACAGAAGAAGACAAAACAGAAGAGAAAAGACGAGCTAAGCTGTTTGAAGACCAGTTGAAACCCACATAACTCACAACAAACTCTGATAACACCGTTTCTTTGCCAATTATCCACCGTATATGGGAGAGTTCCCACGAAAATCTTCAAATGCGATTTCTTTGGCGACCGGTAGGACACGACATAGTCCACAAAATGGACCTTCTTAAGCTCAAGCCGCATGCGTAATAGCTATGCAAAATTATTAATCGGTTTTTGAATAGGTATGATTATTTGGGGGAAAATAATGAGTATGTCTGTAATTGGGTGATATAAGCTGTGGCTGGGGCAGCATATGGGGCGCATGATTTGAGGGAAAGATCCTCCTTGCACCTGGCGCTGATAATAAAAAGAAAATGCTGCTTCTTGATGCTACATTGGTATTAAGGAGTTTTTCTTCCAAATTTTCGGTAACAATATAGCTATTTTCCTCTAGTCAGAAATGCTGTTTCCTAGTTTAAGTAAAACACAGATATTTTGTAGATTGGCAGCGTATTGAAACTTTTGTGAACTGAGGAAATCTACAAATGAATTATTCTTCTGAATTGTCCAGGGACCATATGTTATTGGTCAGATTCTGATCTGAGATATGGTGCATGGAACAATTGAATTTAGATTTTAACTTCACATGTCTACTAATATACTCAACACAGAGGAGACTCAGTCTGAGCATGAAACAGCAAGGTGCTTTAACTGAATAGTAATGTTTGACCACTGGGTTTGAGTTCTTGTGAACTGCAAGTATAGGGTGAAGGTTTTTCTAAATGTTGGATAGGCTATATACTGGTTTGCAATATGTATCAATATATTATATTATGATTATTATGTTTTCATTCCAGGAAGAGATTACAGGAATTACCAGAATAGAAGGAAAGGCCATTACAATCATGTAACATTATACTGGTATAAAGCTGTGTGAGCTTCTTAGCTGTGTAAGAGATTGAGCGATGTTCTCCTATCACCTTGCCTAAGAGTCCAATATAAAGGCTTTGTTATTTGCTTAAGCAGTAGGACTTCTACTTTATTTGTAATTTAAAAGGGTTTCTTCAACACTTCCAGATATATTTTGATGAAAAGTCAAGGTATGTTCAGCCATCCAAAAAGCCAGTTCGTAACTAAATCAAGAGATGTGTAGAATTGAAGATCAGAGATGCAGGAGGAGCTGGCAAGAGGGAAAGAGGATATTTCTTGTGCAGCAAAAATTCCCGTTGATTATAGTACAGCTACATCACAAAAGTGTTTGGGTTTGTTAGGTTTTTTAGGAACTTACTTTATGATTTTAAAGGCAGGATTAAGTATCCTATACATCAAGGAAGTCTCCAAAAAGGGTTTTGGTACCTCCTGCACCACCTCTGACTGTTGTAAGTCTTGGTAAGAGGAAGAGGAAAGGGATGGAAAGTTATTTATCAGCCCACACTAGTAGTTTACATAGAAAGTTCTTTCTATCCTTTTTATTGGCAAAGAAGAAAATGTTTCCCTGTCCTATTTCTTTTTAACTCTTTCCAGCTTCTCTGTGGGGCAGGTGGACTCAACTGGATCTTTCACTGTCTGCAGAGGGGGCCTGTGATATTCCCAACACTGTTTGTTTGCAATTTGCCAAGACCCCTGACGTCCTGTCAGGTCAGCTCTGTAGCTCTTCTCCTGAGCTGTGGGACCTGGGTCAGTCGACAGTTCTCTGTCAGCAGCCATTGACAGGGCTCAGAGCTTGTGGGAGCCTGCCCTCAGTGGCAGAGCACTGTAAATGGTACATCACTGTTTGCTTTTTCTGAATACTGCCTAAATACCTATAAAATCTGTATTTTCTAAGAGGTTCCTTTGGGAGTGCTGATTAAATGGAAACTAATAACCACATCCATCATGGTGTGAGAGAGACCATCACAGTGATATTTATCTGTTGCCTGTCACTTAATAAGACAGAAGCACTACCTTGCAAGATGGGATTTGCAGAAGTGCATTATTTATTATTTGTGGTGTGTTATTTATTGGAATATGGTTCTGTCCCACTTTGCTCACAATCTTAAATTTACACCATGGGTCCTGGTTTACTTATTTTACAGCATTAGTAAAGTTCTGAGTTTTTAAATTTGGAAATGAATGTGTTTGTTTGTTAGAAATTGTGATCCCTGTGCAAAGCAAAAAGCTGGGATGCACAACCACAACACACCAAAGCCTGAAGCTGGAATATGCAGCCATACTACCTCCAATTAGAGAGAACAGAACCCCATAGTATCTCACACTAAATTACAGAGGACAGAGCCATGATGAGTGAAAATAGTAGATTGGATCCTAGAAGCAGTACAGAGGCATCAATTTACTAATTAGCTCTGTCCTGCCATGGTGATGGGGTGATGGTTTTATGTTGCTTCTGGAGGTAGCTCAGACTTTGCTGGCTTAAGGCTTTCACCTGTGCTCCCCTGTGCAGGCCAGGTCTTCTGCCCCTTGACAAGGCACAGCATGGCCTGAGTGACTGAAAACATTCTTTGTACAATAATCATCAGACTTAACCAAATCACTGTATATACCGTGTGTGTGTGTGTGTGTGTGTGTGCACATATATGTGCATAACAGAGAAAACATTCCTCTAGGCCCCCAGCACCTTGTCCTTTCAGGCCTAGGGGTATATTTAGAGGGAGTTAATCTTCAAGGCTCTTTAAAAAAAGACAGACTTTGAAATGCTTTGCTGAGAGCAAGTTGAAGTTCTGCTTCCCGGAATCCAAGCACTTCCTCTGCAAACCTCTCAATGCAAGTTGCTGTGGCTGTTAATGTAGCTGTTATCCCAACAGTAAGAAAGACAACCTGTGAAATCAGGGTCCACATCCAAATCCCCCTTTGGCTGATGCTGTTTAGAGTTGAGGCCATAGCTGAATAGAAAGGAAGGAAGGGTGAAAAAATTTAATTCAGATTGAATTGCCCCAAATGATTTGTCTCGTGTTCCAGCTCATTTTAATCATTATTTTACAGTCAGATCCTTTTGCTGCAGCAACCTGATTTTTGGTGGTCCTTTGGTGTCAAGGGTTAGAGTTTCCTATTGTATTCAAGGTATGGGATTCCAAAAAAAGAAAAATGTCTGCTTCACTCTTATTAACAAGCTACCAGCCATCTGTTAGAGTGGTTAATTCCTGGAGCATCATAATTTGCATGCATTTTATTTGTTTTGAGGATAGATGTAAATTGTTTCTAGATTTTTTTTTTCACTCTTCCAACACCAAGCAGTGGATGACAGTGGTGGTAGGGTTTGGGAATGTCAATCCTGTAAATAGTGTTCATCAGTTTATAAAAGCAATAAAATGCCCAAAACTGCATCTGCAGCAACCCTCGACATTTAAGTAGTAACATTTGTTGTTCTCTGGTGATTAAATACCTATTTTTGTCCAAACAATTCATTAGGTTGACTGCCTAGATTATTTAACTTAATATTCATTATAAATTATTTAGTTTTTAGAGCTTTACTGGTATTCTATATGTTTAAATGATCATTTCTGAGCCAAATTGTCCAAAAATCAGTAGATGGTTTGGAAAAAAAAAAAAAAAATCCCAAACCAGCAGTTTAATCTCAGTTAGCTGCTGCTATTTATAAAATTCCCACACTGTTCTTGTGGGATGTAATAACATAGAAACTGTTTACTGGAAATATATCCTGTGATTCATCATGGAAAAGCATGGTTTTTCTGTACCTAATGAGAGAAAATAGCAGGTACAGAAGGATTTATGAAGTCATAAACACCACTGAGGTAGAAACTCTGCATGGGCTTTATGTATTGTCCCAGTTTAGGAAAAAAACCCAGTTGTTCCTGTTTGGATGGTTTGTTTTAAAATGACCAATCGTGATGTATTCCTCCCGTTTACGTTCACACATCTCATTGGCTGTGAAAACTTTGGCGGGCACTCCGTCCCTTTCAAAGCCGCGCGGGCACCGGGGCTTTGGGCTTGGCTCAGGGGCTTCTGGGGACTGGCGCCGGGCTTTGCTCTCAGCTTTTTCTCTCGCTCGGGGGCTTTTGCTTTTCTCTCGGTGTGCCGGCTCCGTCTCTGCCTTGGCTCCAAATCTGCCTCGGCTCCAAATCTGCCTCGCCGTTTGCTCGCCGGCAACTCCGTCCTGCCTCCGCCTCTTCCCCCGATCGGCTGAGACCTGCCTCGCCTTTTTCGTTGACCAGCAACTCCAGCCCTGCCTGCTCAGGACCCTCGCCACTGCACCCCCGCGCGCACGGAACGGACCCTCGCCGCTGTCCCCGCGCCGTACCGAACTGCCTTCCCTGCCACCGCTTCTGCCGCCGTTTCTCTAATACCCACTGGTGGCAGTGCAACCCCCCTGACTGCTAGCAGGGAGCTTGCACAAAAGACAGCCCTGCAGCAGCACCTGATAAACATCAGGTGCCACCCCCCAGGGCTATCTGGCTCCTCGCAGTCTGGACTCCGGTAGCTGCCTCCTGGCTGTGTGGACTGAAAGTGCCCACGGCTCACACTGACCAGGGGATAAATGGGGCCCTGCCGCAGAACCGTTTGGAGCTGGTTCTCCTCGGAGCAGCAGGTAGTGCGGTCAGAGACTCTCCCCTCGGATCGGGACGCCGGCCGAGGATACTCCCCGGAACTCCCCTTGGATTAGGACGCTGTCCAGGTGTACCTCCCTAGGGTTGAGTGACCCTCGCCCGGCGTTGGTGAGTGACCCTCTTGGTATTTCTAAGTGGGAGATTCTCCCTTTATATCAGTGAGCTGTGCACACTGTGGGTCATCTGCCTTAGAGTAGCTTCCTTAGTGCTCAGCAATCTGTTGTGCAGTAATAATTCCCAACTGACATCCGAACCTGTAATGAATTTGGTCAGTCGGAGTGCCGGGCAAATTTGTTTGCAACTGTTACCGAAAATTCAGAAGAAAAACTCCTTAACACCAATGTAGCATCAAGAAGCAGCATTTTCTTTATCTTATCAGCGCCGGGTGCAAGGAGGGTCTCATCCTCAAATCATTGCACCCCATATGCTGCCCCAGCCACAGCTTATATCACCCGATTACAGACATATTCATTATTTTCCCCCGAATAATCATACCTATTCAAAAACTGATTAATAATTTTGCATAGTTGTTACGCATGCGGCTTGAGCTTAAGAAGGTCCATTTTGTGGACTATGTCGTGTCCTACCGGTCGCCAAAGAAATCGCATTTGAAGATTTTCATGGGAACTCTCCCATATATGGGGTCCAATTGGCAGAGAAACGGTGTTATCTGAGTTTGTTGTGATTTACGCAGGTTTCCCTCAGTCTTCAAACAGCTTAGCTCGCCCTTTCTCTTCTGTTTTGTCGTCTTCTGTGTCTCTCAGACCGTGGACTGGTAGTTTAGATTTTTCTCATTCCTTTCCCAGACCGCCAAGGTTTTCGTATCTCTATTGTACAGACGAGTATTTACAAGGGAACAGAACACAATAAATCCACGCTTTTCAGATAGCTGCTGCTGTCTGGTTTGCGGGTGCCTCCGTGACACCCACGTCTCAACGGCTCAGCTCGGCGCGGAGCGGCTCCTGCTTACATGCAGCATTTGTTCCAGCCGCCGCAGATTTTGCTCCACTCCCATGAACCCACCGACCACGTGGCCACCACCATTTTGGAAACTGCTCGGTACTGGTTTTTTTTTTTCCTTTCGCTTTTGTTTCCCCAACGGCATTTAACCCTCCCTATACCATCCCATATAAACCGTTAATATTTCATTTGTTTTTCTGTATATAATATTTTTCTAATGTTATTAAACTTGTTTTAGTTTCCCAAACTTAAGAGGTCTCACAAATTTTTTTTTTCTTTCTTCTTATCTCTGCTCTTGACCCTTTTCTCCCAGAACAGGAGGGAGGTTAATTTAGAGAAAGGAAGAATTTGTCCCGTGATTGGCGTACCTCCGCCAACCGGTGACATGTATTAATACAAAGTCTTTGAGTCAAAATGGGCCAGGGGAACTAAGTTTTGAATTTTTATCCCAGTCATTTGGATCTTGACTTAATTATGTAGGATGGAGTTTGTCAGATGGTGTTAGATGTGCTGCTAAAGTTTTAGGATCATTGGGCAAAAGATCTCAGGTTCTCTTCTCATGCATGAGTGGGAAGAATCGGGTTACAAAAGACTTGCCCAGTTGGGTTTGGATTCTGCAAAATAAAAAACAGATAATTGATCTAATTTTTATATGCACCAGGTTTGGCAGGATCTGTATAGCACTTTCTGATTTGGCTCATCTAACTGTGGAAAAGTGGCTCTTGTTTAGAGAAGATAGCTTTTCAGTTTTATTCTGCTTCTAGGTGATTATTGGAGCCTTAAATGCAAACTCCATGCATTTTCAAAATAACATTTTTTGTGTCAGTTGCTTTTCAGTGCTTGTATAATATCATTGCAGCATCCCTGAACTGCAGGTGAGCACAGGGCTATATATTGGAGTAGCATCAATTTAGCACAAAGGAAGGCAGGAGGGAGAACACTTCTTGCAGGAGTCAGTCCCTTGTTTTGGTCTCTTGGGGGATCCAGATTGATGAAGTGAGAATGTGAGACCCATATTGATCCCCATCCCCATGCTGTGATAAATGTTGAGGGTTAAATTCTGCCAACAGCTGCCAATGGCTGTGGGCTTTGCTCTTTTTTTCCTCCCCTCATCTTTCCTCTGGGTATGGAAAGAGCAGTTACCAAAGCAGGAGCTTAATGTCTCTGAACATCATCACATGTACAAGAAATACCATACAGATGATATGAGATTCAAGCAGATGTTCATGGACAGAAACTGAGTTTCAGTGACTGATGTCATATGTAACAACCAGCAGCCATGGGAATTGAAATAAGCCAGGGTGTCATGGAGGCAAGGGCAAGCCATGCAGCCACTGGCTGGAGGGAGCTTGCGGGAACCTAACTTTGTCATAAGTCTGAAGAAAAGCTGGAATGATTTCCATGCCTCTGATGGATTACCTCTTTAGAGAGCCTGCTGGAAGTGGCTTACTCTTGCCTGTGGCACCTAACCCAGAGGATGCGAGCTAGAGATCTGCAGCAGGCGTGAAAGCTGTGAGCTAGAGATCTGCAGCAGGCGTGAAAGCTGTGAGCTAGAGACCCGCAGCAGGCGTGAAAGCTGTGAGCTAGAGACCTGCAGCAGGCGTGAAAGCTGTGAGCTAGAGACCTGCAGCAGACATGAAAGCTGTGAGCTAGAGATCTGCAGCAGGCGTGAAAGCTGTGAGCTAGAGATCTGCAGCAGACATGAAAGCTGTGAGCTAGAGACCTGCAGCAGGCGTGAAAGCTGTGAGCTAGAGATCTACAGCAGGCGTGAAAGCTGTGAGCTAGAGACCTGCAGCAGGCGTGAAAGCTGTGAGCTAGAGATCTACAGCAGGCGTGAAAGCTGTGAGCTAGAGATCTGCAGCAGGCGTGAAAGCTGTGAGCTAGAGACCTGCAGCAGGCGTGAAAGCTGTGAGCTAGAGATCTGCAGCAGGCGTGAAAGCTGTGAGCTAGAGACCTGCAGCAGGCGTGAAAGCTCACTTTGACAATATGGATAAGAAAACAAGATCATAACTTAAGGAACTGGAACAGATCAAACGGAGTTCAAAAGTACAGAGTGCATGGGATGTGTGAAAGTTGTGTCCTTGGCCAGAACACTGGCTTATCGTGTGGTTGGCCGATAGCGTGACTGGTTGATACAAACCCTGGACGCAGGGTACCGTGAGAATGCTGAAGTACGTGAACCTCCTGTTTGTCTGCATATTCCGGGCTCCTTATCTGTAGCTATAAAAGACGCTTGTAGAGAATAAAGCTTAGCTTAGCTGCCTCAAGCTGAGTCATCTTTCTTTTCAGTCCGTCGCAAATGGCGCCCGAACAGGGACCGAAGCAATTCCAGGGACATAAGCAATTCTGGCGACGGCTCCACGATCGAACTCGGGGTTGGAACATATCAGCGCACTTCATTATCTCCCATCGATCAGGTAAATATGCGATCATGGTAATTGTTCCAGTTTGAGCCAAGACTTCCTTGTTTTGGGAATGTGCCCAATAGAGTATCGGGATTATTTCATACAAGTTCCATAAACCCGGCATCCCATTGGCTAAAAGTGCAGGTCAAAAGATTTCTTCCGGCAGATACTCCTTAAAACCTGCAGCCAGGAGGAGTCTCCTCCTCTTTGGACACCGGACAGCTTCGGAGAAAGAGCCACAGCGAGAGGGCTGGCTGCCGTCCAGGCCGAAAGCCTGCGGCCTGCCCCCCCACCCGGGGCCTAACTCAGAACTGGTTCTGTCTATCGGCGCCCAGCTCTGCTGTGAATTGTTGGGGGACTCAGTCAGCATCTTTCTTGTATCGGGTAAGAGAGGAGATATTTCTCACTCGGCGAGAATCTACCGCTGGATTCGGACGCGGGGGAAGCTCACCCCCCTTCGCGTTCCGGCCGCGAGGGCTTCTCCTTTATCCGCATCTGAAGCCGCCGCCGCTTCTGGCAGGAAGACACTGAAAAAGGTCTCCCTGCGAACTCGTTAAAATACTTCTCTAAGCTGTTAAAAACTTTTAATCACTTGGCCCGCTGCCATTTTGGATACACGCCATCTCCTGAGCTACCATCCTGGCGTGACGTCATCTCCTGGCCTGTGGCCAATCGGCCATAATTGTAGTTTTTCCCTTTTCCTCCCTTTGCAGTGTTTTAACCCTTACTGTATTGTTTCCTGTTTTGCATTTAATATATAGTTGTGTGATATGATAGTATTTTAGAATTTTTATTAAAAGTTTGTTTCAGTTTCCCATCCATATATTCCGAGATTTGAGTTTTGTTTCCCTTTCCCCCATATCAATAAGGGATTTAAGGAGCGTTAGGGACCTTGAGTTTTACTCGGAAACTCAACCCCTAACAGTAATATGTGTCAAACAAGCTCTAGGGAGCAGAAGCTGTACATGGAAATTTTACAGCGGATTTTAAAGGAACAGGGGTTTTCTATATCTGCATTTAAATTAGTAAAATTATTAGTGTATATACGTGATCGTTTTCCTTGGTTTCCTACTACTGGAACTTATGATAGTAAAACTTGGGCGAAAGTAGGAGAGGAATTACCAACACGTAAAGATTTACAACTTAATGTTTCTGACGAATTAATCATAACATGGAAGGTTGTTTTTACTGCATTGCGAGCACTACAGCCGGCAGAGGATGTGTCGCTTAAAGCAGCAGGGCCTGATCCTGCTGCCGCTGGGCCTGATCCTGTTGTGGATGTGGATTTGAAGAAGGATGAGTCTGATGGAAGTATATATGATGAGACTTCTAACGATTCTTCTCATTCTGGACCTATCCATCCAGCAAAGGAGCCTGATTTATATCCTCCTTTGACTCCAATTAAGGCTATGGCAGTTGCGGCCCCCACGGCAGAAGATATTCTTAAACAAGCTCGCAGAAAATTATCGAGTGTAGGGAGTGCACCCACTCTTGTATATCCTGCTGCTCCTCCTTATAGTGAAGAACCTGCAGATGCTCCACTTGCAGATTTGCACAATACTTCAGTGGAAGCAGTTGAAGCAGGACAGCCGATGCTCGTGCCCCCCCTCTGGCTTGGCACATCGCACACTCACACTCGCTTGCTCGCCCGTGCTCGCTTGGGTGTCAAAACCTGCCAGGCACCCAGCCTGGTCCGGGCACTGCCTCTGCCCTGAGCCTGCCCGGGGATCTCGACCAACCGCCCCCTCCCCCCCACCCCCTTCCCACCGCTGGGTTTTTTCCCCCCCTGCTCTTGGCGTTGAAGATCGGAGCCTCCCCCGCCGCAGCTGCCCCCCCTCCTTGGCCAGTGGACGGTGCACCTGTGTGTGCTTGGTACGCCGTTTTTCCAGTGCTGCACACCGAGCGGCCTCTCTCCGTTCTGTTCTTCTCCTGGGTTTCTCTTTCTCCAGCGCCACTGCAGATGAATCCTGCAGGATTGTCCCACATTCCTCTTGCCATTCCGTATGATATCTCTTGAAGTGAAAAACAAAGTAACATTTCCTTCCTGCTTGCAGGATGGCAGTAACTGTGGGATGGTGTTTTGGGTCAGTGCTTCTGACTTGCTGCGCCCCACTGCAGCCCACAGGATTTAGTGGTGACCTCGGTCTGCACAGCAGACAGTATCAGCGAGTTGTGTCCGAAATGCAGGAAAGGATATTGCTGCGGTAAGCAATGCCGCTCCAAATTTGACAAAGAAGGTCGCCTCATACAGGGAAACGGGAGGAGGGGCACGAGACCCGGTGCCCCGCAGTCCAACAGGGTCTGTTCTATTCAAGCACCTCAGAGCACCAATGTGCAGCAGCTTCCAAACGCTATGTCACTGACCTCGCAGCCAGCATCGCTGGCAGCGCCGGGTTGGACTTGGCCACAGCCACCAATACAACCTTAAATACTACGGCAGTGGTAACTGTAGAGACAGGGGTTTATGGACCACTACCTAAAGGTCTCTGCAGCGTTATTATTGGACGGTCATCAGTTACCCGTTCAGGTCTATTTGTCCTACCCGGAGTTGTCGATTCTGATTATTTAGGGGAAATTAAGCTGATGATATGGACCCCCCACCACCCTTGTACCATCCCAAAAGGAGAACGCGTTGCACAGTTAATTCTAATGCCGTATGCCATACCTGCTGCATTAGAACAGGCACGAGGTGACGGAGGATTTGGTAGCACGGGTCAACCACAAATATGGTGGATACATAAGATCGCACCTCAACAACCGTTGCTTACTGTAAAAATTAAGGACAAATCATTTACAGGTATGCTGGACACTGGTGCCGATGTTTCTATTATTGATCTGCAAGAGTGGCTCCGTGATTGGCCGTTATCGCCTGTTCTAGCTGCAGTCACTGGCATAGGTGGCACACAAATACCACTGCAGAGTGTAAATACGCTTGTAGTGGAAGGTCCTGAGGGTCGAACAGCTGCTCTCAAGCCTCTAGTCTTAGCTCTTCCATGCACATTATGGGGAAGAGATTTATTGTCTCAGTGGAAAATTCACTGAACAACTGCCTGTGTTTCAAATTTATGCCAGGGGTCACTGATCGACAAAAACCCCTGCTCAAACTAGCTTGGTTAACACAAGTACCTGTTTGGGTGGATCAGTGGCCGCTAAAAGGGGAAAAATTGCAGCGAGCTGAAGAATTGGTAGCGGAGCAATTAGCTCTAGGACACATAGTTCCCTCTACCAGTCCTGGAACACACCTATTTTTGCAATTCCAAAGCAATCAGGAAAATGGGATTACTGCAGGATTTAAGAAAAATTAATGCTGTGATGCAGCCTATGGGCCCTTTACAACCCGGGGTCCCTAATCCCACATTAATTCCTGCTGATTGGGGTCTTTATGTCATTGACTTGAAGGATTGTTTTTTTACTATTCCTTTACATCCAGACGACTGTTCGCATTTTGCATTTTCATTGCCAACGGTAAATAATCAAGCCCCTATGAAGCGGTACCACTGGACTGTGTTACCTCAGGGCATGCTGATTCATTATATGTGGTAGGTTTAATCAGACGTTTACCTGGTGCCTTTATTAAGGAGCTGGATCATAAGTGCCTGTTTACACTTGGCCTAGACATAACGTCATTATTAAATCAGCGTTCTTTCCCAAGTTTTATCGTGCATATTCGTTCACATACAGTACTACCAGGACCTATTGCAGAAGGAAATCGTCAGGTGGATGCCTTGACAATGCCGGTCCTGGTGAACCAAACCTTTGAACAAGCTAAATTATCCCATTCTTTTTTCATCAAAATGCCTCCGGTTTGCAGAAAGAGTTTCATCTCACAAAGGCACAAGCCAAGGCTGTTATTCGTGCTTGTCCAGATTGCCAAAGAATTGATCCAGTACCACTTCCATCTGAGGGAGTAAATGTGCGTGGTCTACAATCTAATGATACCTGGCAAACAGATGGCACCCACTTTTCACCTTTTGGCCGTCTTCCCTTTATTCATGTCACCCTTGATACCTTTTCTAATTATATCGTAGCTTCAGCTGCTACAGGAGAAAAAGCGAAAGATGTTTGTCGACACTGGACTCGTTGCTTTGCTATTTTAGGCGTCCCTAAGACAATTAAGACAGATAATGGCCCCACATATGTTTCTCGCTCTGTACAGTTGTTTCTTCAGCAGTGGTCTGTAACTCATGTCACAGGAATTTTGCATTCTCCCACCGGACAGGCAATTATTGAGCGTGCACATCAAAATTTAAAATTTATGTTGCTCAAACAAAACAGGGGTGTGGGAACAGCTGGCGATCGATCATCGACAGAAGTCAAGATATAATCGCTTTGGTAAGCAAGAAACCGTGGGATCAGTGAGCAGCTGCAGAAGTCACGGGAGAAAGAAAACCGCCAGTTAAAAAATAGCAGGCAAGCGCTGGGAAATAGCAGACAAGCGCTGGGAAATACAGGGAGTAGAGGCTGAACTGATAAGATAATGGGAAGTTACTGCTTTAGTGGAAAATCACTGCTTGAGAGACAGAGGGTATATAAGGCTTGCTGTGGCACTAAATAAAGGTCTGCGTTATCACTTTCATAAAGTGCGTGCAGTCCGTCATTATCGTTCTCCGACAAATGGTGACCCCGACGTGATTTTTCCAACACCAAGGAAGAACGAAACTCAGGGAGAAACTGCGGAGAAACTGCGGCTGACACGAAGCGGCGCAGGGAGAAACTGCGGGGAG
Organism: Bucorvus abyssinicus; assembly: GCA_009769605.1. NCBI lineage: Eukaryota > Metazoa > Chordata > Aves > Bucerotiformes > Bucorvidae > Bucorvus > Bucorvus abyssinicus. The sequence continues at coordinate 6,317,227 of CM020064.1, forward strand.
ACTGCGGCCAACACGAAGCGGCGCAGGGGATCAGCAACCGACACGAAGCGGTGCTGAGGATCAGCGACCGACACGAAGCGGCGCTGGGGATATCCGCAGGGACTGCGACCGACACGAAGCGGCACAGGGGATCAGCAACCGACACGAAGCGGTGCTGAGGATCAGCGACCGACACGAAGCGGCGCTGGGGATATCTGCAGGGACCTTAAAAAAGGTGAGCACCTGAGGCGCGGTATGGGGCAGGCTTCATCGACTCCAGAAGAAGCGGCGATAGCCAAACTCCTGCTGCATATCCTCTCTAAGAGAGGGATTAAATACGAAGAACATGCCGTCCGGCGCCTGTTACAGTGGCTCCGGACGCAAGGCTTGCCAGCAGAAACATCAAAGGCATTCGATCCCACCATGTGGGACGAAGCGGGCAAACTCTTGTGGGAGGCAGTCTCGCGCGGAGATAAAAACGCAGAAGGGCTGGCAATTACATGGAAACTAATGACTGAAGTAGTTAAGAGTGTGAGAGCAGAAAGGAAAACTGCGGCGGCTTGCATTCTACAATGTCGCGGGCCTGACGGGCCTGTGTGCTCGGTCAAACCGTACGTTGCAAGGATTCCTATCAATCTCCTGGGAAGAGATGTGCTGGGACAGATGGGGTGTAAATTGACGACGACGCCTTTTGCGGAGCGGTCATTGACAAGCGACTCGAAGCAAAATGGCAGAAATAGGAAAAGCGGCGCGGGCGCCCACGGATCCCTCGCCCCCCCTCTGGCTTCCGCACACCACACAACCTGCCAGGCACCCAGCCTGATCCGGGCACAGCCTCTGCCCTGAGCCCGCCGGGGGATCTCGACTGCCCGCCCCCCCGCCCTGCTCTTGGCGTTGAAGATCGGAGCCTCCCCCGCTGCAGCTGCCCCCCTCCTTGGCCGGTGGCCAGTGTGCTTCTGTGTGCTTGGTACACCGTTTGTCCAGTGCAGCGCACCGAGCGGCCTTGATCTCTAAAAATGAAAAACAAAGCGATGGTTTTTTTTCCTGCTTGCAGGATGGCAGTGACTGTGGGATGGTGTTTTGGGTCAGTGCTTCTGACTTGCTGCGCCCCACCGTGGCCCACAGGATTTAGTGGTGACCTCGGTCTGCGCAGCAGACAGTATCAGTGAGTTGTGTCCGCAATGAGGGAAGCACGTTATCTCTCTCCTGGAAAACGGGAAAAAACAGCAACATGCTGAACACGTAATTCCTACTACGAGTCCATGAAATTCTCCTGTCTTCGTTATAAAGAAAAAGAGTGGAAAGTGGTGTTTGTTGCATGATTTACGGTGAATCAATGCCGTCCTCAAAGACATGGGGGCCCTGCAGCCAGGGCTGCCCTCCCCATCTATGATTCAAAAAAATTGGCATTTGACAGTTATTGATATGAAAGATTGTTTGTTTTTACAATTGGACTGTCGTCCCTCAAGGCATGTAAAACATCAATATCGAGTCATCAACAAATCCAGTTGTTACAGGACTTTAAAAAATAACAAAAAAACAAAAAAAACCAAAAAAACCAAACAACTGACTGTCAGTATCAGATGGAATGCATTTGCCAGATGAACTTGGGGCTGGCCACAGTCACGCAATTTATCATTAATTGCATCCTATCTCTGTGGTATTTTCCTGTGTATTGCCTGTTGTTTGCCCTGTTTGTGATAAAGATGAAGTCAAACGACCACCGAACAGCGACCCCAGTAATGAAATTGGGCATGTGTGAAGTTACAGATTATGTCATTGACAGGTGGAGTTTGGAACGGTCCACACATACGTACTGGCCGTACGTTATGTGAGGGGCGGCTTTAACCTCTGCTATAAAGTTAGTGCTGTTTGAGCACAGGGGCAAGGTAGTGGACCGGTACCTACCGATGCCTCATCCCAAAAGTAATCTATGCTGGGGATGCTGTGGGTTTGAACATCACTTGCTATATGCCTTTGCAACTTTAGGAGTACCACGAAAAGTCAAAACAGACAATGGACCTGGGTATAGTGCACAACACTTTAACACATTTTTGCAACTTTGGGAGTTTTGTCATGTTACAGGTATTCCCTACTCACCCACAGGTCAGGCAATCGTTGAACTAGCACTCTGAAAAATATGCTTCTAAAAAACAAAAAACAAACAGAAAAAAAACCAAAACAAAACAAAACAAAAAACCCAAAACAAAAAGGGGGAGCAGGAATGGACAGTATGAACCCTCATGAAAGACTGGCTAAAGCCTTATATGTACTCAATTTTCTAAATCGCTGGCATGAATCAGGACCTCCATTTGTTAAACATTTTATGTCCACGGAGGGAAGCCACAGACAAGTGGAGAGAAAAGCTTTAGTGAAAGTGAAAAATTTGGAAACGAGACAATGGGATGGTCCATTTCCTTTAGTAACTTGGGGAAGAGGCGATGCTTGTGTTTCCACAGGTAGCAGACCACGGTGGACACCAGCACCATGTGTGCGACCGTACATGTCATCATCGGATGGATCCAAATAGCTGTGAGCAGTGCTGCCTGGATCCCACCACAACCAAAGACCGACGCCTGGATAACATTTAGCAAACATGACGGGTCAAGACTCCCTTTGTCTTGCGACAGCATCGCCAGAAAATCCCTTCTACACCTGTTTAGGAGGCCACCCATTGGATGATTATTCAGTTATCATCCCCTCCAATGCTGTGGGTGATTCCTGTAGTTTGGGTCGATTAACTTTATTAACGCCAAACACATCTATGATTTTAAATCTCCGAAGGTCATGACGGTCATCACGAAGCTTACATACATATAGCAACCGATGTGATGACCGGATTAAGTTTTGGAGTTGTAGCAAAGTAATCGCTACTTCTTTTTATGCCCGGGGTGGCTACTGCCAAAGCCCTGGAGATATTCAATAAATTAGGGTGTTGGTTAGCAAAGCAGAGTAACGCCACTTCACGAGCTTTGAGTGGATTATTATTAGACACCGATTCTATTAGACATGCCACGCTTCAAAATAGAGCAGCCATAGATTTTTTATTGCTATCACAAAAACAAAAAGGGGGAATTGTGGGAGACTTTAAGGAGCAGCAGGACTTGTTGCTGTCAGATTTGTAAACAAGGATGGACATGAACGGACAAGTACAGACATGATGAACGGTGGCTGAAGACAAGGCAGAGTGACTCGGCAGAAGAGCTGGGTGAAGTTGGCTTGAACATCTATTAATTAATTAGGGATTGACAGGGTGGATTAAGTCAATAATTAAAACAGCCTTAGCATATGTTGGGATATTTTATGTATTCTTATTTGTATACCGTGTTTTATGCAACGTGTGCAGAAACTAGTGGACAGATCACTCCAAGCAGTGTTGGTTCTAAACAAAGAAGGGGGAGATGTGGGAACAGTTGGCGATCGATCATCGACAGAAAATCAAGACATAATCGCTTTGGTAAGCGAGAAGCCATGGGATCAGTGAGCAGCTGCAGAAGTCACGGGAGAAAGAAAACTGCCAGTAAAAAATAGCAGGCAAGAGCTGGGAAATAGCAGACAAGCGCTGGGAAAAACAGGGAGTAGAGGCTGAACTGATAAGATAATGGGAAGTTACTGCTTTAGTGGAAAATCACTGCTTTAGAGACAGAGGGTATATAAGGCTTGCTGTGACACTAAATAAAGGTCTGCGTTATCACTTTCATAAAGTGCGTGCAGTCCGTCATTATCGTTCTCCGACACAGGGGGAATACAGTCTCTCCTCAGGAACAATTAGATAACGCCGTTTATACTTTAAATTTTTTAAATCACACTCATCAACAATTGAACACCACTGCTGTAGAATGACATTTTGGTACTCCTCCACATTTTTTACACTGGCCTCAGGTTTTATACTGTGACTTGCCAGGTCCTACGGAGTGGCGTGGACCTGTTGAGTTAATTACATGGGGGAGAGGGTATGCTTGTGTTCTTTTACCTACAGGACCTCGTTGGTTACCTGCGAAATATATTAAACCCTACCATAAGTTGGATGAACAATTGCCAGGATCCAGTATTCGAGATGCAATGCCTCAAGATTCAGAGGAAGCAGCACAGGAAACCCTATGATCGTCCACCGCAAGCTGTGACTTGGGGAATGCTCAAACAACCGAATGACGCAGCAAGTAACATGATGCAATGTGCCAATGCAGAACCAATCGCAATTAATACCTTTCTGGCCTCTATTGCATTGATATCCTTTTGTATCACTGTTCGTTCTCCCATGTACACTAGTTGTATTTCACATGAAAATATCACACAAAATAATTTCACCATGATTTTACCCATGAAAAGGCGTGCAGAACTATGGTTGCCAGTAAATATAACACGCTCTTGGGAAGGTGAATCAGGTGTTCATTACTTGTATCGCCGCCTTTTGCAACCGACTAAAAGGAGAACAGAGATTTTTAGGATGGTTAGTCGCTTTTATTATCTCTGCTATTATTGTTTTAGTAAGTGCATCTGTCGCTACAGCAGCATTAGCTAAATCTGTGCAAACACCTCCCACTGTGGGTAGTGTATTAGAAAATGTCACGAAAGAATTGCAGACACAAGATAATATTGATCAACAAATTATGGCACGGCTTGAAGCTTTAGAAGCTGCAGTTACATGGTTAGGGGAAAAACAAGCGGCTTTGCGTTCCCGGTTGCAATTACACTGCGATTGGGAACACACTAGCCAAGGGTTATGTGTCACTCCTTTGGAGTGGAATGAAACACTGTATGATTGGAATATGATCAAGGCCCATATACAAGGAGCCTTTTCAACAAATTTACAAGGAGACATTGATTCCCTAACTGCACAACTTAAAAACCAAATCACATCAATCCAAACATTAACTCAACAATCCATTATGGATGATCTGAACAACAGTGTAAAATGGCTCAATCCAAAAATGTGGTTTTCCGGTTTGAATCTTCGATTATGGATATTTATTGGCGTTGGTATATTTGTCTTAATGCTTGCCCTTATAGTCTTTCAGTTCTTTTGGACTCAGATTCGACGCTTACAACCCACCGAAGCCCGAATAATGGCTGCATTGATAACGCAGAGCTATCGGAACAAAAAAGGGGGAGATGTGGCACCTAACCCGGAGGATGCAAGTGAGACATCTGCAGCAGGTGTGAAAGCTGTGAGCTAGAGACCTGCAGCAGGCGTGAAAGCTGTGAGCTAGAGACCTGCAGCAGGAGTGAAAGCTGTGAGCTAGAGACCTGCAGCAGGCGTGAAAGCTGTGAGCTAGAGACCTGCAGCAGGAGTGAAAGCTGTGAGCTAGAGACCTGCAGCAGGCGTGAAAGCTGTGAGCTAGAGACCTGCAGCAGACGTGAAAGCTGTGAGCTAGAGACCTGCAGCAGGCGTGAAAGCTGTGAGCTAGAGACCTGCAGCAGGCGTGAAAGCTGTGAGCTAGAGACCTGCAGCAGACATGAAAGCTGTGAGCTAGAGACCTGCAGCAGACGTGAAAGCTGTGAGCTAGAGATCTGCAGCAGGCGTGAAAGCTGTGAGCTAGAGACCTGCAGCAGACATGAAAGCTGTGAGCTAGAGACCTGCAGCAGGTGTGAAAGCTGTGAGCTAGAGATCTGCAGCAGGCATGAAAGCTCACTTTGACAATATGGATAAGAAGAAAACAAGAGCATAACTTAAGGAACTGGAACAGATCAAACGGAGTTCAAAAGTACAGAGTGCATGGGATGTGTGAAAGTTGTGTCCTTGGCCAGAACACTGGCTTATCGTGTGGTTGGCCGATAGCGTGACTGGTTGATACAAACCCTGGACGCAGGGTACCGTGAGAATGCTGAAGTACGTGAACCTCCTGTTTGTCTGCATATTCCGGGCTCCTTATCTGTAGCTATAAAAGACGCTTGTAGAGAATAAAGTTTCCTTAGCTGCCTCAGGCTGAGTTGTCTTTCTTCTCAGTCCGTTGCACTTGCCTTTGCATCAGAGGATATTGTTTGAAGTATTGTATAAAGGAAAGCAGAATTATGGACTGGTGGCAAGGTCTTTTTACCCCAACCCCCATACTAAGAATCTAACTGAGACGGAGCCCTTTCTGTAGCATCAGTTTGCCCAGCCTTTTATCCAAGAACACCACAGAATACTTTTGGCAACTTCTGCATTTACAAGGTCTGTGATCTGCCAGCACGGCTATGAAAAAATACTTGTACTTAGAAAGGAAAGCACATGAATTGGTACCCTGGATGAATGATGAGGTCTCCCCTGAGTCTCCTTTTTTCCAGGCTAAACAACCCCAGTTCCCTCAGCTGCTTCTCATAAGACTTGTTCTCTAAACCCTTCACCAGCTTCATTGCCCTTCTCAGGACATGCTCCAGCACCTCAATGTCCTTCCTGAAGTGAGGGGCCCAAAACAGAACACAGTATTCAAGGTGCTGCGGCCTCACCAGTGCTGAGTACAAGGGGGAAATCACTGCCCTCCTCCTGCTGGCCACACTTTCTGATACAAGCCAGGATGCTGTTGGCCTTCTTGGCCTCTTGGGCACACTGCTGGCTCATATTCAGCTGGCTGTCGACCAACAGCCCCAGGTCCCTTTCCCCTGGGCAGCTTTGCAGCCACTCTTCCCCAAGCCTGTAACGTTGCACGGGATAGTTGTGTCCCACGTGCAGGACCCGGCACTTGGCCTTGTTGAACCTCATACAGTTTGCCTTGGCTCATCGATCCAGCCTGCCCAGATCCCTCTGTAGAGCCTCCTGACCTTCAAGCAGATCAACACATCTGCCCAACTTGGTGTCATCTGCAAACTTTCTGAATGTGCACTCAATCCCTTCATCCAGATCATTGATAAAGATATTAAAGATAACAGGCCCCAACACTGAGCTCTGGGGAACACCACTTGTTACCGGCCGCCAACTGAATTGGACTCCATTCCCCACCACTCCCTGGGCCCGGCCATCCAGCCAGTTTTTGATCCAGAGAAGAGTACACTCATCCCAGCCATGAGCAGCCAGTTTCTGCAGGAGAATGCTGTGGGAAACAGTGTCAAAGGCCTTTTCTAAAGTCCAGATAGACAATGTCCACAGCCTTTCCCTCATCCAATAAGCAGATCACCTTGTCATAGGAGATCATGTTGGTCAAGTAGGACCTGCCTTTCATAAATCCATGCTGACTGGACCTGATCACCTGGTTGTCCTGTATATGCCGCATAATGACACTCAGGATGACCTGCTCCATGACTTTACCCGGCACCGAGGTCAGACTGACAGGCCTGTAGTTCCCTGGATCCTCCTTCCAACCCTTCTTGTAGATGGGTGTCACATTGGCTAACCTCCAGTCAACTGGTACCTCCCTCGTTAGCCAGGACTGTTGGTAAATGATGGAAAGTGGCTTGGTGAGCACTTCCACCAGCTCCCTCAGAACCCTTGGGTGGATCCCATCTGGCCCCATAGACTTGTGTGTGTCTAAGTTTTACAATAGTTCACTGACCATTTCCTCTCGGATTATGGGGCCTTCATTCTGCTCCCTGTCTCTGTCTTCCAGCTCAGGGGGCTGGGCACTCAGAGGACAACTGGTCTTACTATGAAAGACTGAGGCAGAGAAGGCATTCAGTACCTCAGCCTTTTCCTCATCCTGGGTCACTATGTTTCCCCTCGCATCCAGCAAATGATGGAGACCATCCTTAGCCCTCCTTTTGCTGTTAATGTATTTATAGAAACATTTTTTATTGTCTTTTATGGTGCTGGCCATATTAAGTTCTAGCTGGGCTTTGGCCTTGCTTCATGCATGACCAGAAGGTGCTCAGTGACTTTGCTGATGGCTGAGGCAGGAGAGCCTGTGCACATCAGAGTCCTGCTTGGTGCAGTCACAGAGGTGGATTAAATGGCTTCCTTTTTTTTTTATTAGAGACCTTACTGTATTTAAAATAATCATCCCAGATAAGCGAAAAGTTGGTAACTGAGCTCAGGCTGCACTCTGCAATAGCTGAGATGTGGACAATTACAAGATTACCTTGGGGGGGACTGCTTCTTTGCTCAGATTGGTTTGAAAAGGCAAAGCTTCGTGACACTGGGACGACTTTTTCAGAGACACAAGCTTGAGATCAGCCCTGCCTTGCTATTACCCTTGTGGTCTGGTCATATGAGGGTCAATGTGTTAGTGGGAGGAAGGGAGGACAGCAAGGACACTGTCAAGTGTTACTGGCTACAACGAGGCTTGGAGTTGTTTTTTCTTGTTATAGGGAGTAACAGGCAGGGATGGGCATTCGGAAGATCTCGCGATGTACGGAAAGAATAGGGACCCTCCCACGAAGGCAGACTAAGGGCAGGGTTATCAGCAGCCCCTCGTATATAAGGCTTTGTAACTGCGCAATAAACGCCATTTGAGCTTCCTCTACATTAGAGTCAGTGTCTCATTTGGTCCTCGCCGGGGAGGAGCGAGTGTCCGGTACATGGGGGTCTGCAAGCCTTGAAGTGGAAGCACAACAAGTGGTGACCCCGACGTGATCCAGGGACGGCCCCGACTGGCATCGGGAGCGGAGAGTGGCCATGGCAACCCCCCAGGTACTGCAGCAAGTGATTTTATGTCTGAAAGAGGCTGCGAGAAGTTCGAGGGTGAAGATAAAGTCAGCGTCAGCGGAGATAAAAAACTGTATCCTATGGATAATGAGACGAAGACTGATTTCAGGTCCGACCGAGATATTTAATCATGGGAGGTGGGCGGTGATAAAAGAGGAGTTGTTGGAGCAAGCTATGTTGGGGAAAAATGAATATGGCCCCACATTTGGAAAGATTCAAAATCTGATAAAGGGGATCCGGTTAGAGCGCGAGGCGTGGGCGGTCGTGAAGGACTGGATCGATGGAAAGGAGGGTGGCAGAGATAGCGAGGGAGGTGGTTGGAGGCAGACTGGGACGGACACTGACTGTCAGACAGGTGCGTCGCTGCGGGGTAGTGTGTTAGACTTAGGAGGAGAGGAGGAGGATGATAAGGAAGGGGAACAGCTATTTCCAGTAGAACCATCTGCACCGTTATCCCCGATGGACGAAGTAACAGGCTTAATGCAGAAGATGAAAGTGGAGGGGGAGCAGGAGGAGTTAGAAAAATTTGAGAGAGCGGCTCAAGGCCGGAGGGAGCTGGAGGAGTTAGAAAAATTAGAGAGAGCGGCTCAAGGCCGGAGGGAAGAAAAGGAGGATGAGCCAATTGTAAGGCCGAGAATGAAAAATGCCCAAATAAGATTGGCTAAAAGTAAACTGGGGGTGGAGAGCAAGAAAGAGGAAGTACGGGTAGCTGCAGCAGAAATCACCCGGAGTGACAGGAAAGAGGAACCGCGGCGCAGGAGAAATGAGGAGCTCTTAGTAGAAGGGCTGAAGCAAGCTATAGTGGACTTGAAAGAAGCGGTGAAACGGCAAGCACGAGCGATCACTCCGATAGCAGTTAAGGAGGCTGCCAAAGAACAAGGTACAAATTGGAAACTGATAGCGCAACAATGTACGTTGGATGGAGTGAAGATTACCCCAGAATTGAGTGCCTTTCCAGTATACACGACAGCAGAGGGACGTCATGAGTGGACTCCATTTGATCCCTGCCAGGTGTCGCTATTGTACAAGGCAGTGCAAGACAAAGGACTTAGTAATCCAGAAACAAAATTGTTACTTGACTTGGTTATGTCAGGACCATGTCTTCCCGAGGACATCAGACAATTGGCCAAGGGTATCTTGACAGGACCACAGTATACTTTGTTTGCGGAACATTGGGCAGTGGGATGTAGACAAAAGGTAGAGGAGGCACAAACAACTCCTAACCACGAGTTAGCAGGAGTGACTTTAGATCAACTATTAGGTACAGGTAATTTTTCTACGCAACATCAGCAGTTAAGATTACCAGGGAGAGTGATGCGTGCCACCACAACAATCGCAAAGGACGCTTTACATAGAATGGGGATATATGACGCCCCACAGACACCTTGGATCGGAATCAAACAACAGCTAGCAGAGCCATTTTTATGCTATGCAGACAGGCTGCAGCAGGCAATAGAGAAGTCAAATTTACCATCTGTAGCCAGAGAGGCTGTCTTAATTGAAGCTTTACGAGCAGGGGCGAATCCAATTTGTGCAGCGATTTTGAATACACTCTCTTCAACTACACCGTTAGCTAAGTTATTGTGGCAAGTATCTCTCCAAGAAAAAGCCGCACCAAAGCCGCAAGTGGCAGCAGTGCAAGCTGTGGGCCCCAGATGTTATGGATGTGGAGGTATTGGACATCTGCAACGTCAGTGTCTTGGGCGTGGCAACCCAAGTACCATACGGTGTTGGAGATGCAATGCTCCTGGTCATATTAGTCGCCAATGCCCTCAATCTGCTCAAGGGATGGGAAACGGCAGAGGGGGCTCTGGAGTTGGCGGACTACAGAGCCCCCCTCAGCCATGGGTCCACCCAAATCAGAGCAGAGGCAGGGGCAGGAAGCCCCGATGGGTATGCTGGGGAATGGGCCACGAGCAATGATGAATGTGACAGAAGTGCCACCTCAAGCGGCGCAGGGGTCCTTGTCAGAGCACAGCAAGAACCATTGGTGGATGCACTCCATGATGGGATAGTTCCAAATCAAGAAGCAGCATTTTTGACAGTGGGAACCACAGTTAGACCAATGGTAACTGTACACATACAAAGGGAGGTCGAAAGTAAAACAGCGATAATAACATTGAATGCATTGCTAGACACTGGAGCGGATGTTACAGTGTTAAAAGAAGATAATTGGCCTAGTGAATGGGGTACGGTGGCAGGGCTACCATTGTTAGGGGTGGGGGGACAACAGCCCTCTAAACGATCTAAAGACTTTGTAACGATCCTTATATATGACGCGGATGGTAGCCCACTGAGAGCAGAAGTGAAACCTATGCTCATGACAATACCACAAAACTTAATTGGAAGGGATGTGCTAAGCCAAATGGGAATCAGGCTGATATCGCATTTTTGTTAGGGGCCACTGTGCAATGCAATAAAGTCGTAAAAATGACTTGGCTAACAGATGGGCCTGTGTGGATAGAACAGTGGCCCCCGACACAAGAAAAGTTAGAACAGGCTCATGAAGTTATTAAACGGGAAAAAACAGTGACATGCTGAACACATAATTCCTACTACGAGTCCATGAAATTCTCCTGTCTTCATTATAAAGAAAAAGAGTGGAAAGTGGTGTTTGTTGCATGATTTACGGTGAATGAATGCTGTCCTCAAAGACATGGGGGCCCTGCAGCCAGGGCTGCCCTCCCCATCTATGATTCCAAAAAATTGGCATTTGACAGTTATTGATTTGAAAGATTGTTTGTTTTTACGATTGGACTGTCCTCCCTCAAGGCATGGAAAACATCAACATCGATTCATCAATAAATCCAGTCGTTACAAAACTTAACAAACCAACTGACTGTCAAGACCAGATGGAATCCGTTTGCCAGATGAACTTGGGGCTGGCCACGGTCACGCAATTTATTATTAATTAGATCCTATCTCTGTGGTATATTCCTGTCCATTGCTTGTTGTTTACCCTGTTTGTGATAAAGATGAAGTCAAACGACCACCAAACAGCGACCCCAGTAGTGAAATTGGGCATGCGTGAAGTTACAGATTATGTCATTGACAGGTGGAGTTTGGGACGGTCCACACATACGTACTGGCCACACGTTATGCGAGGGGCGGCTCTAACCTCTGCTATCAAGGTAGTGCTGTTTGAGCACAGGGGCAAGGTAGTGGACCGGTACCTACCGACGCCTCATCCCAAAACCAGTCTATGCTGGGGACACTGTGTATTTGAACATCACTTGCTATATGCCTTTGCAACTGTAGCAGTACCACAAAAAGTCAAAACAGACAATGGACCTGGGTATAGTGCACAACACTTTAACAGATTTTTGCAACTCTGGGGGATTCGACATGTTACAGGTATTCCCCATACCCCCACAGGTCAGGCGATCGTAGAGCGGACTCACCAGTCGCTAAAAACCCTCTTAAGGTGTCTAGGGGAGGGGGAAGGATATGGCGAAGGAAAGAGTGTGCCACCTGAAGTACAAGACGAGTTGTTGGCAAAAGCTCTATGTGCCTGGAATCAATATGTCCGACCCTCTCAACCCAACATCTCTCCAATTCACAAACATTTTTCACAAACGGCGGGTGTAGATCAGGAGTATCCAAGGGTTGAAGTAAAGTTACCTGAAACAACAGTCTGGACACCAGGGTGGACGCTCAGGGCCTTAGGGCGAGGTTATGCAGCGGTGGAAAAGGCGGAGGAAGGTATTAGATGGGTGCCAGCAAAGAGTATTTGACCAGACAAAAAGGGTAAGGAAGAAAAACGGGAAATACAGGCAAATATAACAGTGAAAAGGGAAGATCGAGAAACAATCAAAGTGCAGAAAAGGAGCGAAGAAGCAGTATTGCCGCGCAGAGCAACTGAGGGCTCTGCAGGCCTAGATCTGACAGTGATTGAAGATTTTGTAATTGAGCCGGGAGAAAGAAAGTTAGTGAGTACAGGACTTAGCATACAGGTACCGAAAGGACCATACCTGCGAATAGCAGTAAGATCTGGGTTAGCACTGAAGCATGGAATTGAAGTGGGGGCTGGAGTAATAGATTCTGACTATACTGGAGAAATTAAAGTGTTGTTGTATAACCATTCTGCTGAGTCTTTCACAGGAAAGCAGGGATCATGCATAGCGCAAGCCATATGTGAAATGGTATGTCAAAGCGACGTGGTACAAGTGGAAGATTTGGACAAGTCGGAAGGAGGACAACAAGGATTTGGCTCAACGGGATAATGTGATGTTTGTTTTACAGGGTCTCTTCCTGAGCATATTATTGCTGATGGTGGTGGAGATGCTGGGGACAATTTCTGCAAAGAGCAGATAATTATTGGCAACAATGGGCTGCAACGAAAGGACTCTCTGAAGTATGTTTATACTTGCCAGCAGTGGGGTCAGTTGGGCAAAGGTGTGCGATCTTTATCCCACTAGATGAATTTGATACGGATAATAAGATATCGGCCGCGGATATAGCACAAAAATGGGCTTCGAGCACTGTGACCCTGCCCTTTGGAAAGATCTATATGCAACGTATCAACAGTACAGTAATAACGAATGAGTCTCAGCCTCTCGTGAGTTGGATAACTAGTCAGGAATTAAGATGGCAACCGTGCCTTGTTGGTAACGACATAAAGGAGCAGTGTCTAGGGAGGGGATGTCAAAGATGCTTTGAAAGAGTATCATCACTTTTGCAAGGGCACAAATAAGCTTTAGATTGGTTAGTATTGACTATGAATTAGGGATGTAATTCACCCAAGGTTAAGAATTTGTGTTGTGTAACGTTGAAAAATTGTTGGGATCTATATGGGAGAGAACGGGCAATATTACAAACCTTCTGAATGGAGTCTTAAGGTGGTTAGGAGGGGGGAATTTTACGACAATTATAGTGTGGTGTGTCATTTTTATTATTATTATTATAATAGCTGTATTGCCAAGCCTTTTGATAGCAATTATGAAGTTTGTGTTAGCAAAATAAGATAAATACAAGTTTTAGTTGTAAACTATGCCTTATTACTGCAAGGGGAGGGGGAAATGTTATAGGGAGTAACAGGCAGGGATGGGCGTTCGGAAGATCTCGCGATGTACGGAAAGAATAGGGACCCTCCCACGAAGGCAGACTAAGGGCAGGGTTATCAGCAGCCCCTAGTATATAAGGCTTTGTAACTACGCAATAAACGCCATTTGAGCTTCCTCTACATTAGAGTCAGTGTCTCATTTGGTCCTCGCCGGGAGGAGCGAGTGTCCGGTACATGGGGGTCTGCAAGCCTTGAAGTGGAAGCACAACATTTTCTGATAGTTCAGGTTTCAAAGCATCTTTTATAAAACAGCTATGAATAAAATAATAATGTATACATATCGAAAGAGTTCATGCTAAGGTAATTAAAATCTCCAAAGAGAGAGACTAAGATAATGATGAAAGGAGGGGGAAAATCATGAAAGATATAAGAATGAGGTTTCAAACATCAGATAAAAGAGAATTTCATCAGTCATCATCAGCTGTTATTAACAATAAAACACCTCCCCTTTCTTCTGTCCTCCAGAATGTTAATTCTACTCCCAGATGCTTTCTGCTGAGATCAGGCATTTTTCTGGTCCTGAGATTTCATTAGTTTTCCTCCCATCATGGTGTCCTTTCTGAGCTGTAGCCATGTAGAGCAGACACATGTTACTGCTCCCCTTGTGATGCTGTGCCGTGGCTTCACCTCTGGTGCTCGCTGGTCCTTGCTGCTGCACAGGACTGGAAAGCAAAGCCTAGTTTCCCAGTAGCAACTCACTGGCTTCTCCAGTAGTACCAGCGGTTTATGAGGCTGATTCATTTCTTCAGTTTCATAAGTGAAACCCAGATGTTTTGACCTGGTGTCAAAAGACTGCTAGTATCAAAAGCACAGAGCAGCACTCATGGGTCAGCCCGGGCTGTAGCCTCTTCCCACCGAGCAGGCACCCAGCAGGGTTTGGTTCTGGAGGCCCCCCAAGAGGGGTGATGGGGGCTGACATGGGGTTCCACCAGCAGCCTGAGTCCACAGGAGGTCATTCTTATTCCATACAAATTGAGCAGCGGGATACTCTATCTTTTAAAAAGGCAGTTTAGCTATGACAGGTAATTTGGCAGAGATTTTGCATATATATGAAAATAGGAGCACCTGCTGCTGGCCTACAGGGAGGCTGGGGATGGGGAGGAGGGGATTTGATTAGTTACTAATTACATGCCCTGTAACAAAACTCTCATGTTGGATGTGTCACATGGCCCCTGTGAGGTGAGGCCCATCCTCCCAAAGACATACAGAGCCACTCACTTTAATTTTCACCCAGGCACCAGCATCTTTTCAGCCATTTTGGGTGACTCCATCACCTTTTGATGATGAGGAGCACGATTGATCCAGTTTACCAATCATACCATGTGACTGTGTTTGCACGAATGAATTGTGATGTGGCAGATATAAGCGGATCTGATGCACCAGGGATAGAGGAGTATTGTGAAAACTCTACCTCATGATCTGGGAACATCTCTTTCCTTTTTATGGACCCCCAAAGGATCTGCTAAAGTTTAAGCTGAAGATAAAGAAAGATCCTGTCACTTCATTAAAATATGTATAGACAGAATATAAAGGGACTTAGGAGAGGACTTAATTGTGAACGTGCCAGGCTCCTGTAATTAAACCAGTTGATTTCCCAGGATTCATCTTAGGCAAGATTTTGGAGAGGTTGAAGATATAAGTAAAATAACACGAAACATATGCCAAATACAAATGAAAATTATGCATTAAAATCTCTTTTTCCATGCTCATTTTCCCAATCAAGTAATCTTTTTTGTTTGAAAAATCAATTAAAAGTAGGACTTAATGCAAAAAACAGTCTAGTCTACATGCGAATAAGCACTTTGGCAACCATAATCACATATATTGATAGAAAATAGTACCAGCGGCAGGCTAAACCCAGTAAAAAATATGAATGCAATAACAGTTGACAGAGCAAGGCAGGGTTTGCTCCTTTCTTCCTGTCTACAAATCTACATGATAGACAGATGGCCAAAGCTGTGTTATGTTTTTAACCTAACTAAACTTTCACATTTCTTGCTTTGAGTCATAGCTTTAGCTTTGTCTTAGAATCCTAATACTTTCATGAGTGGTTTGGAAGTACATTTGAGCCAGCTGCAGAGGAGATGAAGAGCAACCCTGGCCCAGGAAGACACATATCCAGTCTCCAAACAAAAGTCCCTCTCTTGGTGCACAGGGGATGCTTGGAGGAGTGCATGAAAATAAGTCAATTTTTAGTTCAATAACAGGCTGCTAAAGAGATGCCAACCATGTATATCCTGTCAGAGTCAGGATCACAGGCTTATTTAATACAGCAGATGAAAAGAAGCAGTCTGCAGGCAGCAAAAAATTTCCTCTTTCTCTTGAGGTCATCCATATCTGATCATGGTGGCTTGGAGGATGTCCCTCATCCAGTGCAGGAAAATCCTCCAAGTTGCTTTGAACTTATTTTCCACATGATGAGCATAGGTTTGATCCGACATCCATAAAAATCCATAGGGGTTTTATTTGATTTAATGGGAATATGATCAAATCCTAGGACAATTGCACTGGGTTTGTCTTCTTGGTAATGTATGATAGAGTACATATACATCAGTTACTAATGCAATCTACTTCTCTTTGAATATATTCTATTTATTTTGTTTTATTTTTATTTCAGATTTTCATAATGAACAGAAAATGACAATCATTTCTGGAGAAGTTAAATGGCAGAACCCTAAATATTCTGACTGCTAATTTTTAAACAGTTGTTTTAACTCCTTTTGGGAAACAATGAACTAATGAAAAAATATAAATATATATTTATAGGATCTGAACAGGACTTGAGATTATGACATTGAGACAGTCACAAGGACTGGGTCATCTGCACAATGCTATTCATTTCCTCCACAGTCTCTCTCAATCAGAATTACAAATTTTATTATTATTTTTCTTCTTGATAAAACCTCTAGACTGATAACAAAATAGCTAGACAATAGTGCCTGCTAAAATTTCATAGCTATTTTAATTTTTCTTCTCCAGGTAAAGAGCAAAAACTGGCATTGAATTAATCCATTCTTGAGAAAAATCTTAAAATTATAATGAGGGCAAAGTGGTACAAAATGTATTCATTCTCATGACTTCTTCATGCCTGTAACCAAAATAGCAAGTGGCAAAATGTATTAATTCTTACAATAAAAATGTAACGAGGACAGAGGATGGCGCAAGATGAATTAATTGGAGTGGTGTCCTGGTTTGAGTCAGAACAGCACTCATTCTGTTCAGTGATTGCACTTGCCAGCTCAGTCTCTTCTCAGTCACGGCACTGGCTGAAGTTAACGACATAGTTTTGCAGACAGCGGCTGCTTCGAGCAGTGACAGCGCTGGATGGTCACAGTCACTGCCAGGGCTTGGGGTGCAGAAAGGCTCTTGCTTCTACTGTCTCCTGGGCAGACCAAGGTCACTGCTAGATCCTGTGTGCCACGGTGGGGTGCAGTGAGTGAGAGGCCGCAGCTGCGGGGAGGAGCGGACAGTCCAGGTGACCCTGCACTGACCAACAAGGTGTTCCATCCCATAGACGTCATATTCGGTATAAAGCTGAGAGTCTCTCTCTCTCTTGCTCTCTTCTTCAATGGCCGACATCTGAGGAGGACTCTGTCCATTCTTCCTTCCATCCCAATCCGTGCATCCCTGAATCCAGTTCCGGAATCCAGCTCCTGCATCTGTTTCCCGTCTGCTGCTGAGCCCAGCCTGGGCCTTCCCCAGTGTCTGCCCCCAGCATCAGTGGTGACGGGGACATGGTTGCCATCAGGGGGGTTGGGTTCAGTATTGGTATTGTCTATATTTGTATAGAGTTCATGTTATTGTTATTCTTCTCATTAAAGCAGTTTTAGTTTTCTTTTCCAATCCATCAGTCTCTCTCCTTTATTCCCTTTCTCTTTCCCTTTGGAGAGGGGGAGGGGTTAATAGAGAGCATCTGGCATTTGTCCAGTGGCTGGCCCAGCTCTAACCCTTGACAAGTGTGAAACTTATCACTCTGAGGCATGGTCTTATTTGAATAAAATACTGCATTTCTGTAGAAAACAAGTAGTTTCCTTTTTAGAAATGGGGTGTATTAATAAATGTTAAAGAATTATGAATCTGGTCCAATATTTAGTAATACTAATACTTTACAATCATCTTGTTAATGTTGAAACAAAGAAAAGTCTGTGTGAAGGGGAAAGAAAGTCCGTAGTGATGGATGTCAGTAAAGAGAACAACAAACCTGGGGAAGAGGCAGTGGGATGGAAACGAAGGATAGACTGATCTTGTGGATACTGCTGGCACCAGGAGCTACTCCAGCTTGATGGCAAAAAATCACTGTGGCCTGTGGCAGACTGAAATAAGATGTCCATAATCTTCTTTTACCTGGGGTAAGCTGTCAGGTGACCTTACACCCCACCAAAATGTAGGATTGTCCCAGGGGAAATGGTCAGTTTGTCCATGGGTTCAGTACCTATTTTTCTAGCTCTCCAATAAGAATCCCTAGAAGAAATGGCTGTGTTCACTGACATCTTCCTACTACTCTCACAGTATCTTCACTCAGAGCAGCTCTACCCAACAGTCTTCAAGCTATTTCACAGCAAACACCCACCTCTGTTTTAGTACAGCCTGGCACAAGGCATAGCTGTGTCATACAGCGCAGCACTGTGTCAGATAGGTCTGCAATGGTTACAATGATCCCACTGTATGTACTGAGGAATCCCTGCCTGATTTCAGAGGTGGGCTTACCAGAGATGCTGAGGGGACCAGTGGGACCCCACGTGTTCACATGCTCCTGGCCAAGAGACATGGGAACAGCCGTGGCTGGGTGGCTTCATGCCCCACTGTGCGGCAATAGCCCCCAGCTGGGACAGTAATGTATGGCTCCTCATTTCTGTTGTCAATCACTTTTTACTGCAGGAGTGAGGTGTCATGTCCCAGTTCCAGGGGCTGATGACACTAAAATAAGATGGCTCATAATTTCCCCGCAGCGAGATTAAGACACAAACGAGGTCAAATGTTGGTTTCAAATAGTCATCACTTTCCCTCTAGGTGATATAGATATAGACGTAGAGTAGAAGATAAAAGGATAGAAAAGCAAATAGAAAATAAGCAAGATATCAGAGCAAGAGATAGTCACCACCATGGGTCTCGCAGAGTCCCGTTGGTCACGAGTTCCTTGTAGCTTGGGTGGTGGTCCTTCCCGGGAAGGCAAAAGCTGTTCACTTTTACCTTCTTTTATACACCTTCAGCACACGGATAGTTTCACGGTTCTGTCCAATCCGGTAATAGCACGTTAGCAACTTTAAGCACTGTCCATGAAACAAAGTTCTCGCTTATCGATATCAGTGCAGCTTGGACTAGCTGCTTCCTGATTCTCAGAAGGGTTAGCAAGAAGTGTGCGAAACGTGTGATGGTCAAGGTTATCAGTCCTTGTTTCCAAGGCAGACCACCACAGACATCCAGTTTCTCAAGGTCTGAGACAAAGGCAAGGGGCGAGTGCTCGTCTTTCCCAAGCGCGAGGCATCCTGTTGCTCACAGGGAAAAGTCACAACTCCCAGGCAACAATTCCTTAGCAGGAAATGTCCCAATATCAGTGGCAATGTTTGAGACATCAGCAAAACAACAGATTCCCACATGAGGGAAACACCACCACAGTGAGGAAAAGGGCAATATGGAGACTAAAGTGACAGATGTTTTCCTGGTGGGGTTGGGAGGGAGATCCTAGAATCGTAATGAGCACAGGAAAGAATCCCAGAAGGGGCTATTTCCATTACAATTTATGAAACCATCAAAGTCTTAAACCCCCCACTGGGTGTGCACAGTTATTATTCCATAAAGGAAAAGGATTAAAAATTTTTGTTGGTGTCTCGATTTAAGAGTTTGGAAGATAAGAAGCACTTCTCACCCTGAACAGAGTAAGTGCAGTTTGTATGTGTGTGTACATGTATCTATGCAGTTTAGAATTGCAGTTGGACTGTGATAACCATCTTATGGCAAAGGTAATGGTGTTCTTATCATCACTAAATGAAAGGACAATAGGGCTGACTGTAAAAACCAAATTATTCCTGTTCTTAATGCTGTTTTGAAGAAAATCCTTAACATTCAGCCATTTAAAAAAGAGCAGATAGATAGCTTAACTTTTAAAGATGGCTTTGTCACACGTTAGAGCTGGGCCAGCCACTAGACGAATGACAGATGCTCTCTATTACCCCCTCCCTCCTTCCCCCCCCTTTCCCAAAGAGGGGAAAGAGAAAAGGAACAAGGGAGAGAGACTGATGGATTGGAAAAGAAAACTAAACCTGCTTTAATGAGAAGAATAACAATAAAATGAACTATATACAAATATAGACAAACCCAACCCCAAACCCAACTCCCTGATGGCAACCACGTCACCGTCACCACTGATGCTGGGGGCAGACACTGGGGAAGGCCCAGGCTGGGCTCAGCAGCAGACGGGAACCGGATGCAGGAGCTGGATTCCGGAACTGGATTCAGGGATGCACGGATTGGGATCAAAGGCAGAACAGGCAGAGACCTCCTTAGACGTCGGCCATTGAAGAAGAGAGCAAGAGAGAGAGAGACTCTCAGCTTTATACCGAATATGACGTCTATGGGATGGAACACCATGTTGGTCAGTGCAGGGTCACCTGGCCTGTCCGCTCCTCCCCGCAGCTGCGGCCTCTCACTCACTGCACCCCACCGTGGGACACAGGATTTAGCAGTGACCTTGGTCTGCACAGCAGAAAGTAGAAGCAAGAGCCTTTCTGCATCCCAGTCCCTGGCAGTGACTAAACATCATTTAGCCCAAGGCTAAAGACACTTGTGACTAGCATTTTCCATTCAACTCCTCTTCATGCCAGGACAAACTCAGTAAGCCCCCCCTTCCATTGGTCATGTTGACCTGTCTCTTTTAACATCAAGGATAAGCTCAACAAACATCCAGGCTCTCCTGTCTTTCTAGACATCAACACTGTCTTTCTTTAATTAACGCTGGTATTGACATTAAAAGGGAGAGTGATGATTTTGCCATGGGCGACCCCTTGATATCTCTGTGCATTGTACATACCCCAAGGCTGGAGTACAGGACTTCAGGGGTTCGAATGCAAGTAGAAGGCAAGAAGCAGACAGACAGCTGCCCTGGCATGCAGGAACAGTGGGAAGGGTGGGCAGAAGTGGGAGGAAAGGGGTGCACAAAGCCCAGGTCAGTTTTCAGGCTGCAACCTAGGATGCAGGACCCAAACAGCTGAAAGGCAGAAAGGCTGCTTTTAGCTAGTGTAACCATGAGATTCAATTTGAATACTGCTCAAAAAATTATGTTGGTCCACATAGTCTTTTGCAGCAGTAGCTCTACTGGTTATAAGAGCCAGAGAAAAAAGGCAGGGTCCTCTCCTTGCTGCCATATCCCCACACCCCTGCTCCAGAGAGCTATGGCTGCTGCAGCTGTGTCAGTCCCCACTCTGGGCCCATCTCTTCCAGCCCCACAAGTGTGCCTGTAGTGGAGGAGTGAGGTTCACAAGCCATATTCTGAGGTGGAAATAACTCATGAAGCTGAGGTCAGGGTGAACAGGTCTGTCCTTCTTTACACCTCCGCACCCCTGCCACAGTCCTGACCTGGCCTCCCCACGACAGCCAGCTCTGTCAGCCTGGGACCACAGCAGGTACTGGGAGAAGGCACAGGTCTTCGTCTCCACCAGTCGTGCCCCTTCATCCCTGCTGCATCAGGATGGGGTGAGGGGGTGGCATTTATGGCATGTACAGATCCCCTGTGCCCCAGGTAGATGCTCACTGGGGTGGTTAATCCAGGCAGCTCACAGCATGCTGCCACCAAGACCTTAATGCATGTGCGGCTGAAAGCTGGCAGGACATGCCAGCAAAGTTCCTGTAATGGCAACCTTTGCCCTTAGCTGCTGTGGGCTGCAGGCTCCTGCCATGTGGAGTTTTGTCCTGACCCTGCTCTTACATTGTTGAGATGAAGCAGACACGTTGCCCTAAGAGAGTCTGGTCCTTCATGACTGCCCCTTAAATAAATGCCTCATATCTAAGCAGTTAATTGATTTTAGAATAACCTATTAAAGAGTATATAATATATTTCCATCACAGCTAAATGTCACCTCCTGTATAAACAAAGGCATTTCAGCAAATAAAAACCCTGTAAAAATAGCACTTGGGAGAGTATATTTTTAAACTTCCACTGTTTATTTTTGAAGCCCTGAAATTTAATTCATGTGTTGAATAAATACCCTTCAGATATCTTATCTAGTTATTATTCACATCACAAAGAGTAATATGTTCTTTTGCAACATCAAAAATAACTATGGCCATCCCTTCAGATGCTGATGGCGGAGGGTTTCCCTGTAGGACAATGGGAGGGTTAAAACAGAAGAGGGGAAATTCACATCACATCACAGCTCCCGAGAAGCATGTATCACACTGTCTGTTTCAGCATTGTGACACGCTGAGTTCAAAGCAAAAAGGATTTATAACAAAGGGACATTTGTGATGAATTGTTGCCATAATGTGATACCATAAGGTTTGCCAGGACTGGTGTCCTGTCAGCATCAGTCATCTTATAAAATACACCCCAATTCTAGCAAGTATAGGAACTCCATGTCTGCAAGCAGTTAAATGGTAGCTGTATAACTATATAAAAATGCTGTTGCTGATGTAGAGCATTTGGGTAGCAGTCAAGTTGTCCCTTTAATCTTTCTGCTTCCTAGGTAAATAATAATAAAAAAATAGTATGTATAAACAACATTAAAAATATCTATGGCATCAGGAAGAAATGCAGCTTCACAGCAGGGATATTTGCAAGAAAGGATAAGAAAGGAACTGTGAAAAGGAGAGAATGGGAAGGAGCTGTGCAGACCAGTCATCCACATCTTCAAGGAGCCATATGAGGTCAATAGTGGTGCTTGTTCATATCCCCCCCCAGTCCAAGTTGCTGCTTCATAGCTACGTCTACAGAGCATGCTCCTAGGCAAAAATGGAAGCTGAATTGCATTACTAGGACATTATATCCTTCCTCTTTAGAAGCAGAAGTCACCTCCACACTGTGCAGCCACAGAGCCCCCAGCCAGCTTTGCTCAAGGCACTGCCAGCAGTGTTGCTGGGGCAGTGGAGGAGTTGGTGTGGCTTGCAAGACCCATGCAGGAGATGAGGGAATATCTGTGGGATTAATCTGCGTCAAACTGCATCCACCCACAACTGCAATGTTTGCAATAGCCAAGCTAGCTATTCTAAAGCTAGTGCAGGTCTGTCTGTATGAACTGCAGAACAGAAATAGCCTGCAGGCACCTCTACTTTAAGGTATTTATCTGTCAGTGTTTTCCAGCTCATAATCATATTGCAGAATGAATAGGAGGTCTGCTGGGTTGGCTAAATGGTCCTCCACATCACTGTCCCCCATTTCAATGTATGTGCATTACAACTTGGCACTACTTCATATTGTAGACTGAAGAATCAAGACCAAACAGAGGTACAAGTCATTAATAGTTTTATTTAAGAGAGATAATTTCTGTCTTTTGAATGGACAGACAAAGGAGCTCAGTAATCCTTACCATCTAGGGACAAATAGTGTCAGTCTTTTTCTCAGGACGTAAGTCTCTTTCACAGAAGAGAACCACCATCATCACACTACACTGTTTTCATGGCACTCAGCAGAAAACTCAGTAAGGCTGGACACAAACTCTAACCTTAGCTCATAACAAGAAAGACTGTGCAGAGGATGAGAGCTGGGTAGGAGCAGGAGGGGAACAGGGAAATAGAGGGCTGTGTTTGGTAAAGCTGGGCACTGTCCTGGCAGGGATGATGAGGCTGTGCTGCTGTTCTGCACACTCCGATGTAGGTAACAGGGTGAAATGTGGCCTCTCAAAGCCCAGGCATGAGAAGGGTCTAGTTTTTGTGACACTGGGCTGAAGCTGTTCAATATGTTCATCGATGGCCTGGATGGTCACACAGAAAGCCCCCTGCCCTGCCACAAATTTGCATATGACAGTAAATGAGAAAGAGTGGCCTACAAAGGGAATGGCAGCATTTCAGTCCAGAAGCACCTTGAAGTTCAGACACCTGAGGGTCTCAGTTCAGAAGACACCAGAGGTTCAAGCCAGCAGCCTCCTCATGAGGCTCAGCCAGGAGAAGTGCAGGGTTTGGCCCTCAGACAGGACAACATGAGGCATGGCACAGCTGGGGAGTGACAGGCCGGGTCACCATTCTGCTGAAGAGGACCCGAGGCTTGCAGTGGGCTGCAGGCTGAGCCAGCCACGCACGCTTGCTGTGAACAAGGCCAGCTGCACACTGAGCTGCATTAGAAGGAGACATACCTTTAATCAAGGGATGTTTTTATTCCACTTTACTCAGTGCTGATGAGGTCACACCCAGGATATAGCCTGGCTCAGGAGAAATTTGGAAATGTGGTCCAGGGGAAGATTACCAGGATAGACATGGCCACCAAGGAAAGGCTTGGGAAGCTGGTGTTCAATCACATGAAAAGAGGGAAAAGAGATGATCTAATAAGTTCCTACGACTACCTAAAGGGGACTTACAAAGATGACAGAGCCAAACTCATCCTAGAAATAGAAGATGATACAGAAAGGGACAATGGCTACAAACTGCATCTTTGGAAGGTCAGAGTGAACATTAGGAAAATTTCTTTGCTAGGTGAAGAGTGCAATGAAGGAGCAGGTTATCCAGGGGTGCTGGGGAATCCCTACCTGGAAGGTTTTCAGGACTGGAAGGGGTCAGAGATAATGGGTAGGTAAAATGATGTAAAAAGAAGGTTTACTGACAAAAAAAGCATAAGAGTAAGGTATGAGTGTTACTTCTTAATATTCAGCTATGGAAAGCAGCTGCACTCAAAACAATTTTACATGGCTCTGCAAGCAGCAGGGTTCCTGTACTCTAGGAAAAGCATGCACATGGCAAGGAGTGCCACGTTGAGCAAGATGAGATCCCATCGTGGGTCCTTGTACTGCACAGAAGTGGATTGCCAGCTCCCTGCATGCCTCTTCTCTTCCTGCTCATAGGGAAAGGTAAAAAGGAGCCTGAGACAAGGAGAAAAGGACATTGTTACTGAGGCTCAGGCTTGACTGGAGCTGCAAGCCTTTTAATGAAGCACTGGCCATATAGCTCCCTCCTTCCATCAAGAAACAAGACGTGTTGGCTGTTCAGCAGCACTCCGCATTGCCACCTCCTTGCTGCAACCCAGGCAGAGGTTTGATTGCTGTGGGGTACAGGAGGAGCAAGTGAACCTAACCTGAATGCTCCTCCTGTGCCCTGTGGTGGACTGCAGTGAGGTGGTGGGGCCATGGACACCAGGTCCATGGGGCAGGTCAGCATCCTGCCTGGGGACATTCTCCCACAGTTTGAGGAACATTACTGAGATGTCTCAGCAACACAGGGAGGGCATCGCCTACTCCTCATTTCCGAAACCTCTTCTTGCATCCTGCCATGCAGTTTAAGATATAAAGAGTAAGCTTTGAGTGCCAGCTTGTGTCTTTTGGGGGTTTTGCTGCACAGCACAGCCTGCAGCTGCTCCTTCCAGGTAATTTCTAACATGAGGGGCTGAAGCAAGCACTGCATCCTACCCGGGCTGTTAACAAATTCAGGAGCTCAGTTTCCATTTGACAAATACATTGGTTCACTCAAGGTTTTTTATTTTTCTAATCGGGGGAGCAAATTGGCCATTACAGTGTATTCTCCATGTCCCAAGGTCCACATATATTTTTCAGCAGCTCTCTTCAGCATTCCACATTATAAAATCAATCTCTATTTAAGAGAAGGATACTTATTTCTTATTTTTTTAATAATGTATTTTGTGATTTGTTACAGCTCTCAGTGTTGTATTATTTATTTATTGTGCCTATAGAGTGCCCTGATACATGGTAATAGAGGAGCTACCGGAATTAGAGACCTAAGCAAAACCAAGTTCAATCATTTTGCTACACTGTAGGACTCAATCCAAAATTAACAAAGGAGCATAACTGCAATGCAAGGATGTCATGGTTTAACCCCAGTCAGCAACTAAGCACCACACAGCAAGTCACTCACTTACCACCACCACCACCACCACCCCCCCAGCAGGATTGGGGGAAGAGAATTGGAAGGGTAAAAGTACGAAAACCTATGGGTTGAGTGTCCTGGTTTGAGTCAGAACAGCACTCATTCTGTTCAGTGATTGCACTTGCCAGCTCAGTCTCTTCTCAGTCACGGCACTGGCTGAAGTTAACAGCATAGTTTTGCAGACGGCGGCTGCTTCGAGCAGTGACAGCGCTTGATGGTCACAGTCACTGCCAGGGGTTGGGATGCAGAAAGGCTCTTGCTTCTACTGTCTCCTGGGCAGACCAAGGTCACTGCTAGATCCTGTGTCCCACGGTGGGGGTGCAGTGAGTGAGAGGCCGCAGCTGCGGGGAGGAGCGGACAGGCCAGGTGACCCTGCACTGACCAACCAGGTGTTCCATCCCATAGACGTCATATTCCATATAAAGCTGAGAGTCTCTCTCTCTCTTGCTCTCTTCTTCAATGGCCGACGTCTGAGGAGAACTCTCTCTGTTCTGCCTTCCATCCCAGTCTGTGCATCCCTGAATCCAGTTCCGGAATCCAGTTCCTGCATCTGTTTCCCATCTGCTGCTGAGCCCAGCCTGGGCCTTCCCCAGTGCCTGCCCCCAGCATCAGTAGTGACGGTGACGTGGTTGCCATCAGGGGGTTGGGTTCAGTATTGGTATTGTCTATATTTGTATATAGTTCATGTTATTGTTATTCTCATTAAAGCAGTTTTAGTTTTCCAATCCATCAGTCTCTCTCCCTTGCTCCTTTTCTCTTTCCCCTCTTTGGGAAAGGGGGGGAAGGGGGAAGGGGATAATAGAGAGTGTCATTTGTCTGGAGCCGGCCCAGCTCTAACCCTTGACAAGAAGATGAGAATTAATTTTCCTTAGTGGTATACTTAGATCCAGATCTAAGTGTTGAGCTACAGTGTTGAGCAAGCACACTTTCATTACTCCATCATCCATTTTCTTCCAAAGATATTTTTTAAAGCCTTGCAAGCATAAATCAAACTGTTGAAATTCTATCAAATGATAAAATACATGGGACTGATTCATTGCTGGCATCACATAAATGATCTATGGAATTACATCAGAGATCTTCTTGGGTCCTCATGTCATTATGATGATTACATACTAGTTTTTCCAGAACTAAAATAAAATTGGAAATCTAAACTATATTTTTATAAAACATAGCTGCTTTACCCTTTTTTATTAGATGTGTCCTCTAGCTTGCAGTATAGCATAGAGTAGCCATGAAAAAATATAAAAGATGCATTTTATACGTAAGCAAGATGTTCTTCTGCCTACTCTTGGGTATGTGCTATGTTAACATTCTTTTCTTAATATTTGACAACATATTTGCATCTGTACCTAAGGTTCTTCATTAAAATAGGAAAAGGTCCTACATAAATCAATGTATATAATAAATACTTCAGAGTTTATTTTATTTTTTGAGGCATATTTAAACTAGACGTGATAACAAGCACATATGCAAGGGCATATTGAGACAGTACTTTACCATGAGTATTTTAAGAAATGCAAGGAGTACTGGAATAGTCACAATGGCATATATGCATATTATGCATACATCATAGTATCTATACATGTATATATAACTTTAATTAAATATTTAAAGAAATTTCAGAAATCATGTCATTTTATGATAGCATTGATTGGTTATTCTCTTTCATGGGCACCCCCTTGCCATGGGGAAAGAGCTTGCGTGCCCTTGCGAAGTTGAGAGCTATGCTGGTGGGGGCATATGCCTCCGGTAGGGTCTCCCAAGCCTGACAGGTCTCAACTGAAGGGTCAGACAAAGTGTGTCCACGGGCAGGATGGGCTCACTAGCCTTCGGGCAACCATCCTAGGAGAAGGACAACTCTAACTCCAAATCCGGGCAGATGGAGCTCGTTTAGCCCTGTAAGGCCATCCATCTAAGAGAAGGATACTCTAACCAAACCTACGACCTGAGGACTTCGCTGTCACCGTCCAAGCTCGCTAGGCCCTGGCAGATGAACCTCAGGTGTAAAGGGTGGGGCCAGTCTCGCGCACGCTGCGCCTCACCTAAAAAATCCACCGCGCAGGCTTGAAGGGTGTACTCACGTTCGCAAAGCCCTGTAGCGACAGGCAAGGGACGAAACGGCAGGTGGAAAGATGTCACTGGAAGCCGCAGACCCAACCCTGCATGCAGGCGGTTCAGGACATTGGTCGCTTGAGACTGACCCGGGAGATGACAGTCTCGTTCGGCAGCATCCTGAATGACCAAGCAGCCTTTTTCAAGGAGAGCACTGCTTGCTCCACATGGAGAGGGGCCTAGAAAAGGTGGCCTAACCAAAGCTCATCTCCCCTTCCAATCCGGTTGGCTAGCCGCGGCCAACGGACATCTTCTTTTGCGGTCAACCAAAGACAAAGAGACAAAGGCGTACACCTGCCTCCAAAGGTGTGTCCAGATTGACACTCGCATGTTGGAACATCAGAACCATGCTCGATACAGCAGACAGTGGGCGTCCTGAACGCCGTTCTGCTATAATTGCTCACGAACTGTCACGACTCAACATTGACATTGCTGCTCTCAGTGAAGTTCGCCTTCATGAGGAAGGCAGCCTTAAAGAACATGGTGCCGGCTACACACTGTATTGGTCAGGCAAACCCAAAACCGAAAGTCATCATTCCGGAGTTGGCTTCATGATTAAAAACTCCATCGCCTCTAAACTTGAAAATTTGCCAACAGGTCATTCCGATCGCATTATCTCCTTACGCCTCCCGCTACACAACAAGCAACGTGTTGTTCTCTTCAGCATATATGCCCCAACTCTCCAAGCTGACCCTACAGAAAAAGACAAATTCTACACTGATCTGCGCCGCCTTACTCAAAAGGTTCCTGCGGATGATAAGATCATAATCCTTGGTGACTTCAACGCCCGAGTAGGTAAGAACTCTGAAGCCTGGAAAGGAGTACTAGGCAAGCATGGAGTTGGAAACTGCAATGACAACGGTCGCCTCTTGCTAGAGTTTTGTGCTGAGCAGCAGCTTACCATCACCAACACTATCTTCCAGCAGAAAGACAGCCTGAAGACAACCTGGATGCATCCTCGATCTAAACACTGGCACCTCATTGACTATATCTTAGTGCGCCAGAGAAACGTTCGCGATGTCTGTCACACCCGAGTGATGCCTAGTGCAGAATGTCAAACAGACCACCGCCTTGTGCGCTGCAAACTTAACCTCCACTTTAAGCCCAAACCTAAGAGGGGCGGCATTCTGAGGAGGAGGCTCAAAGTTAACAATCTTCAAACAGCTGCAGTGAGAGACAGCTTCCAGGCAAACCTTCAAACTAGGCTTGAAGACTGTCCCATAGACTCTTCTCCTGAAGCGCTTTGGCAACATATTAAAAATAGCATCCTGCAGTCCTCCGAAGAATTCTTAGGGTTCTCCTCAAAGAAAAACAAAGACTGGTTTGATGAAAACAATCCAGAGATCCAGGAATTGCTGGCAAAGAAGAGATCTGCTCACCAAGCACACCTCGCTCAACCATCTTGCCATGTAAGAAAAGCAGCCTTTCGTCTTGCATGCAGTAAACTCCAACAGAAACTTCGAGACATCCAGAACAAGTGGTGGCTCAACCTAGCAAAAAAGACTCAACTATGCGCAGATTTGGGTGACCACAGAGGATTCTATGAGGCTCTGAAAGCAGTGTACGGACCCACACACCAAGTTCAAAGCCCCCTACTCAGCGCAGATGGCCAAACGCTTCTCACAGATAAAACCTCCATCCTGAATCGATGGTCTGAACACTTTCAAACTCTCTTCAGTGCCAACCGTGTAGTCCAAGACTCAGGAATCCAGCTCATCCCAAAACAAACGGTGAAAAATGAATTGGATATAGCCCCTACTATGGGAGAGACCCTTAAGGCCATACAGCAGATGAAAACCGGCAAGGCAGCTGGGGTCGACGGAATCCCGCCTGAAATCTGGAAACATGGAGGCCAAACGCTCCATGCTAAATTTCACGAGCTAGTTGTGCGCTGTTGGGAACAAGGCGAACTACCACCAGATCTCCGTGATGCAATCATCATCACCCTGTACAAGAAAAAAGGAGTAAAGTCAGACTGCTCAAACTACCGAGGCATAACTCTGCTCTCCATTGCTGGAAAAATCCTCGCAAGAATACTATTGAACAGATTGGTACCCGCTATCGCAGAAGAACTTCTACCTGAAAGTCAGTGTGGTTTCAGAGCCAACAGAACCACCACAGACATGGTATTCGTTCTCAGACAACTGCAAGAGAAGTGTAGGGAACAAAACAAGGGTCTCTATGTAACTTTCGTTGATCTCACCAAAGCCTTTGACACTGTGAGCAGAAAAGGTCTGTGGCAGATCTTGGAACGATTAGGATGTCCCCCCAAGTTCCTCAAAATGATTATCCTGTTACATGAGGGGCAGCGCGGCCAAGTCAGATATGGCGATGCACTCTCTGAGCCCTTCCCAATAGCCAATGGTGTGAAACAAGGTTGCGTTCTCGCACCCACTTTATTCACAGTTTTCTTCAGCATGATGCTCCAAAGGGCCACGGCAGACCTCGACGAACAAGACGGCATTTATATCCGATATTGCACCGATGGGAGCCTTTTCAACCTAAGGCGACTGAAGGCCCACACCAAGACCCTGAATCACCTTGTCCGCGAGCTGCTTTTTGCTGACGATGCCGCCCTTGTTGCCCACACAGAAGCAGCTCTGCAGCGCTTAACATCCTGCTTTGCAGAGGCGGCTGAGCTTTTTGGGCTGGAAGTCAGCTTGAAGAAGACGGTAGTTCTCTACCAACCAGCACCACAAGATGATTACCATCATCCCCGCATCACCATTGGCGAGTCAGAGCTTCAGTCAGTCCAGCAGTTCAGCTATCTGGGTAGCATTATCTCCTCAGATGCCACGATCGACAGAGAGATAGACAACAGAATAGCAAAGGCAAACAGAGCTTTCGGAAAACTCCATAAAAGAGTCTGGTGCAATAAACACCTGAAGAAAAGTACAAAGATCAGTGTCTACAGAGCCATGGTACTGCCTACTCTTCTGTACGGGTCTGAATCATGGGTCATCTACCGCCACCATCTGCGACTCCTCGAACGCTTCCATCAGTGCTGCCTCCGCACAATCCTAAACATCCACTGGACTGACTACGTGACTAACGTTGCTGTCCTTGAACAGGCAGACGTCACCAGTATTGAGGCCATGTTGCTGAAAACGCAGCTGCGTTGGGCAGGGCACGTCTCCAGGATGGCGGATCACCGCCTCCCTAAGATCGTGTTCTATGGTGAACTTGCCACCGGCTGCCGCAAGAGAAGAGCTCCAAAGAGGAGATATAAGGACTCCCTGAAACAACACCTCAGCCTAGGCCATATTGACCACCATCAGTGGTCCACCCTGGCCTCCAATCGGGAGATTTGGAGACACACCATACATAACGCTGCTGTCTCCTTTGAGAGCACGCGTAGAATCAAGCTTGAGGAGAAAAGACAGCGCAGAAAGAACCGTGCCTCGACTATACCACCCAAGGAGACCCTCCGGTGTGCTCTTTGCAACCGGTCTTGCCTATCCCGCATTGGCCTTTTCAGCCATCAACGCGCTTGCAATAAGCGTGGGCAAAGCCCTTCCCAAATCTTCGTCCGCGAAGCCAAGCCATGATGATTGGTTATTTTACTTGATGGTTATCTAAAACTAAATAATGCCCCAAAATGATTAAATTTAAAAATAATGTATCTAATAATGTAAGAAGTATTTAAAAATAATTTTCTTTTTAACTTGGTAAGAATCAAATAGTAAAATCTGTATTCTTTATTGCTGATTTCTACTATTAAACCAACTGCATATAAGCAGTGCTGATTGCAATATAAAAATTATTCTCCTGGGTCCTACTTGTATTCATTCTCATTCTACACTTTAAAAACCCATTCATCAATTACTCTGCAGTGGCACCAGAGCTTACCATGAGTATATTATCTTTTGCTCATGTTGCAGTGCAGTCTTCTGGAGAGGAAGAGAGAGACTGTGAGTATGCATAGCATGTGTAACTCCCCTGCCATACACACACACACATAGATCTGTGTATACATTCATAGTGCATCACACGTAATTGCCCAGAAGCCCTTCACAGGGGGTGGATATAATAGCCTTATCTCCCCAGAATCTCTTGTAATGTTTGGAGTCTTAAACCAAACCAATCTTGTAAACAGCTAGGTGAACATCAGTGTCAGCAGTTTTTTGATATGCAGCATAAGTGGAATGCTGCATAATATAAAATGATGACACTATTAATCCTATAGCACTAGTGATTCCCAGCCCCCTCCACTATTGATACCAACACCATTGTCTCTGGCTTTAAACTTCATCAGTATGCCGTGTCACTATGATGGGTGATAACTTGGTTGGATGCACTTTCTACATTTCTGGCAAATGAGTATAATTATTTTCAGAGCTGCAGGCAACTCATGCATGTTTTATCCTCCATCTGGACCTGCATGCTACACAATAGTGATAAAAGATGATTCTCCCCCTTGGATGTTCATAGGCCATCATTGACACCATCCTGATGAAATGGTCATGTATCCCCTAGCACTTCTATATCTGCCACAGCTTGACAACAATTTTTTTCCCTATAGTACTGAAACACTTTAAATATTCAAGCTCTCCATGCATATAATTATGTTTTGAATCATTCAGCATTAATGTAATATGGTAATTTATAAACTGACAATCTATGCAGAAATCTTATGAGGTCTACAAAGCGGCAGAAAAGAAAACAAAAGCTTTTTGCACTCTATAATAATAATCTTATCAAGTGTCGGAGGCAGGTTTTAGTCTCCCATTGTTAGTGCTTTTCACTCCTGGACTTAGTTACTGTATGCTGAAGCTGAAATGCTTTGAATCGAACTATTGTCATGATTGCAGCTCATGACAAACTGTACTATCATTGCTTGAGCAAAAAGGGGAAATATGAACTTCCATTGCCAACCATTTAAAAGGGAAAAAGATGAAGGCAAAAAGGGTAAAATAGAATTTACCAAAATTGAACATTCATGTCCATTATAGAAAATAAATAAAGTCCATCTAAGCAAGAAGAATCAAATCTGCAAAGATGATATTGCTCACAATAAAGAGAAGAAAAGAAAGATCAGCTTCCTTTGTTTCTTTGTTATAAAGTCATCTTAATGATTAAAATCCATCATTGTGATCCCCCTTCTTAGTAAGTGCAGGCTGTTCTTACAGACTCAGCATTTATCCCTAAATAGCTAGACATCGGGATTCTCATCACCTGTACCAACTGAGACAAAGGACACCCTTCTCACTTTTACTACAGGAGCCTGATTCTCCACCAAATAAATTAAGGACTAATTTTGCTAGAACCCAGGAGAGGACTCAATGTCTTCCGCTGCCCCTGTCCATCTGGTGTGAACATGTCCGATGGGTGGCCTTGCCCAGCACAAGCAAAGTGGAGTGTGGGGGGCTCTGCATCCCTTGGGGCAGCCCTGAGTCTAGCCAGCCACAACACCTGTGCGCTACAGCTGAGTACAGGGGCCACTGACATAAACTCTCCTCATCGGGGATGTGCCAGGGTTGCCATGGCAATAGTATAATAGATTTGCCCTTATTCAATCCCAGAGGCCACATTGAAGAGTGATGCAAGATTTGCTGGAGTCTGAATTTCTTTCAAGTCATGGCTCATGTATCAGGAAACAAGTCAATGTGCAGACAGCAGTAAACACAGGGACAGAAAGAAACCTTTACTTTCTCATGCTGCATGCTCACGGTGACATTCAGAAGCTGAGACCTCTCTGGACCCCATTTCTGTCTTGTTTCCTGGTTATTAATTCACTCTTCAGATGGAAGCAGGGGTGGCAATGGGATGTGGGCAGCCATGGGAGGCAGAGGGTGGCCTGGAGAGCCCCTCCCCCACAAGTAACCAATCTTTAATCTGATGCCATGACATGCTCTGCAGCTATTCAGACCCCACGAGGTTTTATGACAGTGCTCTGGGTGGGTGGACTCCAGCCCCCAAAACCACCCACTGTCCTCTAGATGAAAGCGAGCCCCATCCTCAGGGCATGGAGCATCCTCTGCAGGACCAGGGCCACCTCAGCATCACCCATGGTGTGGTGAAGCATGATCAAGCAGTTTGGAAGTGAAACCATCCCCTCTGCAAAGTTTATCTTAGTCATTAACTAAAGTGCAATGAGTTTAACAGTTTGCTTGGCTGTGGCAATGAGAATGAAACATCTTGCAGTCCTAAAGTCTGCGAGTCTCAACCAGGCATGGGGCTTCTCTACATTACCAGTACAGCTGCTTTTCCTGTCACACCAAGAATATATCTTCTATTTCAAAATGTCATGCTAATACAGTAGGTAACACTTCTACAGACTTGCTCCTGATATTTCCCCCTGCAATTGCTCCAGAGTCAGAGAAGCCATCTCCATGTTAGTGGAGGCCAGCCAGCCCTGACTTAGAGCTGTGGAGACAAGGAGGCACCCCTGAACAAGAATGGGTGCTGTTATTGCCAAGACCTAAACACACATGTACAAAACTTTCCAGTCCTACAACTAGACCTTGCTTATTCATCTTCAGCATCTTTCCAGACAGAGGCCCCAGGCACCTTCTGTGCTTGCCCTGCACTCATGGGATGCACTCCAACAGAAGCCTGCCCTAGAGGAAGGCTGAAGGTTAGGATGGTAGCAGAGCATCCCATGCTAGTATGTCATGCTGCATCCTCTGTAAAGCAACAAATGCCCTGAACATGGTCTCACAGCCATTTTTGGATGGTTTCTGTTGGGACTGGACTGTTTGAGGCATTTGCTGACACACTGGGTGGACAGAGTCTCTGCAGTGACACAGAAGAGCTGCCATTTGCAGGGTGAAGACCCTTTGGCAAAGGCTGTGTGGTGTCCAGGCCATGGGTTGTGGCTGCTCTGCCAGCTGCCATGTGTTTGTTGTGCACCCCTCCACTGGGGCACGCTGGCCACCCTGCAGCAGCCCACCCCAGTCCTCTCCCCGGCCCTCCTCATTCCCCTTTGCCAAGGACCAGTGCAGTAGGCTGCTCCTCACCAAATGGCTTCCCAGCAGGGCTCATGGAGTGTGAAAAGAGACAGCAAGAGCTTCTGCAATGCAGATTATTCATTTTAAATATGTTTTTATTTCTTTGTCTGGTAAGATGGTTTATTTACTCTTTTATTGATTGCTTGTCTTTCCCAACTTGTATGCTGAAATTGGCACTTCATTTTCATTTAAACCCCAGCCTAATATTAGAGCAGGCAGTGATGTAAGAATGTGAAAAAAAAGAAATTCAATCTTTATACTCCATGAACCCACTGGTGACAGATTAAATATAACATTTTTTCCTTATATATTATGGAAATAGTTTTTGAATGTCTGAAGACACATGGTATTATCTAAAGCACCCTATTCAGGCATGCAAGCTAAGTTGCCTCTGATGTACTCTGAATAAACAGGATCAGGCTAATGGTGTTTTGTGTAAATGAAACACATGTTAGATTGAGTGCATTCAAGTCTGTTTATCTAGTTATGATTTTTCTTTGCAAGAGCCTTTCAGTCTCCAGTTTCCTTGTAGAAATGTACCTTGCACTGGGTATCTGGGAGATGGGGAAAGGCCTAAAGAAGTTCAAGATTTTACAGCTCAGTTGAATACTGAGGAAAATGGATACCAAGGTCAGCTTAAGAATAAAGAAATTGATTTCAAGGACAGCAGCACAATGGAAAAGGCCCAGGCTCCAGCAAAATATTTTCTTTATCGTTGATCTGCTATATAAAAAAAAAAGTCGGTTGTAATAGAAGGTGACAACAGATGGAAAATATTATGGAAACTGAACATAGAAAAATTTGCCAGTGATGTATTATATATACATTTTGGTTCCTCCTATCCCACTGCTCAACTTCTCTGCACAAAACTGCGGCATGGCCAACCCTAGTAATGGATCCCTTCCAACAGACCTTGCCAATTCTGGTCTGTACTGATTTTGGCAGGGATAGAGTTAATTTTCTTCATAGTAGCTACTATGGTGCTATGTTTTGGATTTGCACTGAAAACAGTGTTGATAACACAGGGATGTTTTAGTTGTTGCTGAGCAGAGCTTATAGATTCAAGGCCTTTTCTGCTCCTCACCCCACCCCACCAGCGAGTAGGCTGGGGGTGCACAAGAAACTGGGAGGGGACACAGCTGGGACAGCTGAGCCCAACTGACCAAAGGGATAGTCCAGACCATCTGACGTCACGCTCAGCATGTAAAGCTGGAGGAAGAAGGAAGAGGGGGATGTTTGGAGTGATGGTGTTTATCTTCCCAAGTAACCGTTACATGTGATGGAGCCCGGCTGTCCTGGAGATGGCTGAACACCTGCCTGCCCATGGGAAGTGGTGAATGAATTCCTTGTTTTGCTTTGCTTGTGTGCACGGCTTTTGCTTTACCGATTGAACTGCCTTTATCT
This sequence comes from Bucorvus abyssinicus, assembly GCA_009769605.1. Classification (NCBI taxonomy): domain Eukaryota; kingdom Metazoa; phylum Chordata; class Aves; order Bucerotiformes; family Bucorvidae; genus Bucorvus; species Bucorvus abyssinicus. Next base: position 6,353,312 of record CM020064.1, read on the forward strand.
CAACCCACGAGTTTTCTTACATCTACCCTTCCAATTTTCTCTCCCATCCCATTGTGGGGGGAGTGAGCAAATGACTGGGTGGTGCTTAGCTTTGTACTGGGGTTAAACCATGACATGGTCATTGATCCATATATATATGCTGGCTCAGGAACAAGAGGCTCTACCTACATCCTTCCATGAATGCTTTTAGGAGTAAGCTATTTCACACTTTCGAGTTGTTGCAGTTTTGAATATGTGTGTAAAGTAGTACTGTATAACAAACTAAACCCTACATAATGCTGCAGATGTGACCCACTGTGTTTCATCTGTGGTACCAAGGAATGGGAGGATAACAGCTCAGAATTAAAAGGTTTTCTATTGTGGTTCTCCACTAATTATTACAATATTTTCAAGACACTACCACAAAGTGCCACAAGGAATGTATTGATATTCAGATAGATTACATATTGTGTTAAAAATAGGCAGCTTTGCTTAAATTGCATGGATATCTACTATATGCTCAAAAAATCCTGTGGTGTGTTGACCTTGGCTGGATGCCAGGTGCCCACCAAGCTGTTCTATCACCCCCCTCCTCAGCTGGACAAGGGGAGAAAAATGTGATGAAAGGCTCATGAATTCACATAAGAATAGGGAGATCACTCACCAATTACCATCACAGATTCAACTCAGGGAAATTAATTTAATTTATTGCCAATCAAAAGTAAGAGTAGGATAATGAGAAATAAAAACAAATCTTAAAACACCTTCCTCCCATCCCTCCCTTCTTCCTGGGCTCAAATTCACTCCCAAATTTTCTACCTCCTCCCCCCCTGAGCAGCACAGGGGGATGGGGAATTGGGGTTGCAGTCAATTCATCACACATTGTCTCTGACGCTCCTTCCTCCTCACACTCATCTCCTGCTCCAGCATGCAGTCCCACCCATGGGAGACAGTCCTTCATGAACTTCTCCAACATGGTTCCTTCCCATGGGGTGCAGCCCTTCAGGAATTTTTCCAGCATGGGTCCTTCCCATGAGGCTGCAGTTCTTCATGAACTGCTCCAGCATGGGTCCTTTTCACAGAGTGCAGTCCTTAAGGAACAGACTGCTCCAGCATGGGTCCCCCATGGGGTCACAAGTCCTGCCACCAAACCAGCTCCAGCATGGGCTTCTCTCTCCATGGGGCCACAGGTCCTGTCAAGAGCCTGCTTCAGCACAGGCTCTCCACTAGATCACAGCCTCCTTCAGGTGCATCCAACTGCTCTGGCATGGGGTCCTCCATGGGCTGCAGGTGGATATCTGCTCCACCATGGACCTCCATGGGTTGCAGGGGACAGCCTGCCTCACCATGGTCTTCACCATAGGCTGCAGGGGCATCTCTGCTCCAGCACCTGGAGCACCTCCTTCCCCTCCTTCTTCACTGACCTTGGTGTCTGCAGAGTTGTTTCACATATTCTCATTCTTCTCCTTTGGCTGCCATTGTTGCCACTGTTTTTTTACCCTTTTATGTTGTCACAGAGTTGCTACCACCATCACTGATTGTCTCAGCTTTGGTCAGTGGTGGGTCCATCTTGGAGCTGGCTGGCATTTGCTCTATCGGACATAGGAGAAGCTTCTAGTAGCTTCTCACCAAAGCCACCCCTGTAGCCCTCCTCTACCAAAACTTTGCCCAACAAACCCAGTGCATGCAACAGTGTAGAAGAAATTATGGTGGGTTTTTCTCATAGCAAATGACTGTGGAGGTTTTTTAATCCATAAGGAGAAACTGAAATGGGTAAGCAGCAGTTTGGGACATCTGTAGGCCAGTCTACAGAGTCTAAATTTGCACAAGTCATTTGCAGACCAGCTTGTTTCACTTAAACATTGGAACACTTTCAACTAGCTAAAAAGATATTCATGAGGCAGAAGTGCTTTTTTTAGAAACAGGTAGAGCTGCCCAGTCATTAGATCAAAGGTGAATCTAAAAGCAACATCACCAAACTGGGCAAGGAGCCTTCCAGTTGTTCATGGGTATTATTTTCTCACAGCTCCTTTGAACTTGGCTTTGAGTTGGTTGGCTTAGCTATACAAAACCACTGTGGTTTTGCTGGTTGTTTCAAGTCATACAAAAGATTTTTTTTAAAACGCACTTATAGAAAAAAGCAATAGGATGTGCTTAACAGGAGTGGGACCACAAAGGTTATCTAGAAATCACTCCAAAACACTAGAAGATCAGGTTTCATGGTGCAGATCTGAGCCAGCAGGAGGGGGGCAGCCTCCCACCCTGACAAGCTGGAGCTGAGGCATCACACCTCCAGTTCCAGAGTCACTCAGAGGCCTGCACCTCTGAGGGCTATCACCCACACCTGACCTCTACAGCCATGCTCAAACACAATTGCCTCATGCTTCTGTGGAGAAAAAAACATCAGCAAAACCCCAATGCTTTAGGAGTCCTTCCTGTTGTAATGTGAGAGATGTCACATGCAGAACCTGTGAATGGGCTAAAGCCCACTCTATGGAGTAATTAATCAAACTGGTTTCAGAGAGGAACTATCTATCTTTATTCTTATCTGTACAGAAAACATTTACAGGGCTCAAATCAAAAAGTATAATTTTGTTATATAATTTTAAAGTCTTTTTGCAGCATTCTTCAGATGGTTTTATTCTCTCAAGGGCATTCCCTAAACTGATTTAACAGTTATACATTGGATATAATATTCTCTATGAACTGGGTGTTTTCCACAATTTCCAGAATTCCACAAAGTCTAAAGACTTTCAGCACTACATAAAAAAATCAAAACTCAGTCTTAAAGATAATTGACTTAACTTTTCTGTCCAACCCCCATCACAGAAAAACTATATACCTTAATGCAAGACCATTTATGATTACAGAGCTCTGCTGAAAACTGTTTATCACTTTACCACTGTATGTTCCTGCATTCTACTGCTGCTCCTAATTCTGTTTTGAACTCTCATAAATCTGGCTCAGTTCTGCATGGTGGCAACAAGTTCTGTAATCTGGTTTATGTGCTGTGTGAAAAAGCAATCATTTCATTTTTGACCTTGGGATGTTCCTTGCAGGGCAAAACACATACAGAAGTGCACCTGGTCTTTTCCACACCTCGTGGTGCAAGAGCTTTTTCAGCCCTCTAGACCTTTCTTGTCTATGAAGTTGTCCCTGAGTTTTTACTATTTCTGTCACATCCGTGTGATGGAGTGATGAGAACTGAACACAGCTCTCCAGGTGAGAGCATATTATATAATTGCATTATGGTCTCTTGTATGTTATTCTTCAATCTGTTCATGATGGATCCTTAGACCCTTACATCCATTTGTCCATAGTGATGACTCTCTCACATGGCTTACATGCTTTAAAAAATTGTAGTCTGGGTCTATTTTCTGAATATCTGCACTTAATTACTGATATCTCCACACAGCACTATTTGTGATCACAACGAATGATCTGTTGGGTACTGAAATCAGTATATTCATTGCAGACCTGCCCTGTAGACATGCTCTTAGCATCTGAAAAATAATGTATTTGTAGGACAGACCATTTCCCCCCTTACATATCAGATAGCAACACTGAGCTTCACCTGTCAAACTGCTGCCCCGTGTTCATCTCGCCTGTCTCAGCATGGGAATTTCCTCTAAATCTTTTCAGTATTTGATTAACATTAATGTGAGGGTTATTGCAATAGCTCTAACTCAACTTCCCAGCTTCTTTTATTGAATTTAACAAATAGGTTAGGGAATGACAATTCTAGAGTGGGACTTGGTCAATCTTTTTTATTATGAAATGAAACAAAGCACCATCCTAAAGAAAATGCCAGTAGTTTGAAAGCTTTTTTTTTTTTTAATTCTTGTCCAGAAATGAAATTTCAATTTCATGCAGAACAGAAGTCCTGGAAAAAATGGATTTAAGACAATTGAGGTATTTCTTCCTCTGCAAATTTGATATGTTTAATTTCAACATTGTCCACATATTTTTGCTTTGACAGTTTGTCTTTTAATGAAAATTGTAAATATTGGTAAAATGGTAACATTAAATGTTCGTGTCATGAAAGGAAATTCTAGTTATAATGAAACATTGCAACATAAAGCTATAAGTTCATGACTCATTTTGACCTTTTCCATAGCAAATTTCATTTAAATCAACATGTTCCTGTGAGACAATGTGATTTAAATAAATTTGCTTATTTTTTATAAAGCAGAAACCTGTTCTATTAAAAACACAATCAGAGGTTCCCACTGTTAACCTTTGCCATTTCAGCAATTTACAGCCTATTCTTCTTCTTTTGTGTCCCTTAGCCAGTTTTGGAAGCAGAAGAGTTTTTCCTCTGTGTGCTTGGCTGCTTTGTTTCTTTTGTAGCTTCTCTTGGTGGACTATACTAAAAGCTATCGAAAGTCCAAATAAATTTTATCCCCTATTCATTTATTACTACATTCTAGGAGAGTAAAGAGGCACCATTTTCATTTGAAGAAACTGTGCTAATTAGACTCCATTGTGATCTTTAATGCTTTTTTATTGTTTTAATTATAATTCCAACAGTTCAAAAACTGGCATGCCAGATTTTCCAGGTCATTCACTTTTGAAGGTCAATACAGCATTTTCCATGCATAAATTTTCAGATAAATTTTCCCGTTTCAGTGTGGTTGTGCTTGCTTCAGCTCAGCCATTTCATCTTTAAGCCTTCTGGCACTGCTTCCACTGAACCAAGTGACTTACTCCTGCTTCAGCATCAAGTTTTCTGGGACACCTCTACCTCTGACAGCACCTCATTCTTAAAATCAAATACATTTTCTGAGCAAGAAAACTATGATTTTTAAATTATTATTATTTTTTTTGTGGAAGCTGGAATAAGGAAAATTTGGTAGATGAATTTTGCCTATCCAGATTTCAGATACCACCAGCTTTCATACATACAAAAACTGAGCTCTGCTGTCATCTTGTCTAGTACTGATTTTTAGCAGGGTAGGAACATTCATAGCAAATGAGTAGCCTAAGCATTGCTGGGCTTTTATAGACACTATGGAAAAGGGGAGGTAAGTGAGATATGAGGATAATAATGAGTGTCTTACAGAAGTTTACAGGGACCTTCCTCAAAGTGTCATGGGAAACCTGGGAATAAAAAAAAATATATTAACCAGCAAATAGGATGAGTAGCACAGAATTATAAGTTAAGATGGGAAGCCATCTAGTCCAGTTACTTCCAAAACTAGTGTAGTAACCTGTCAGCATGTCTTACTTTGCACCTTTGTGCCCAGGAAATCAGACAGGGATCACACAGGGAGGTGACAGAAGCAACTACATCGACACTTCAGACACAGATTTTATTAATTTCATGATTTTACAACTTTAGAAATATGTACACTCTTACCTATTTGTTAACATTTCTTTGAGAGCAGAACTGGGCTTTATGGGAAGAAGTGTCCTTTGATGAGAAGCAGAGGCCCATCAGGTTGGTTCAGGGAGGGAGCTTCCAGCAGATAGGAACACCTGGATGAAGGCAACACCTGAATGAAACAGTGGCATCACCTCTCTCCCCACTATAACCCAGGAACAAATTCAGCACTAGGCACTGGGTATAAAGATACTACAGACCACTTGTATCTGTGCTGATATGACATGGGATCAGGGGGAGTCCATCTACATTTGCATGGTTGGTTTGGAGCAGCAGCGTGCTTGAGAGATGAGTCCCACCCAGACTGTCCCCAATTCAAAGCAAAACCTCTGAAATCCCTATCCTGCAGGTTTTGGGCACCAACTGCTTTGATCTATTGATCTTCTTGACTTCTTGTTATGTAGTCAGGAAAGAAAAGGTGGCCTGAATCAACCTTATTTCAAGGACTGATCCAAGTTTGTAATCCCACAGTGCCTATAGCCTAGAAAATAAGCAAGCCTCACACAAATTCAGAACTCTCTATGTACCCAGTCTCCTTCACTTCTGAATAACTTAGTGTTCAAAATAAATAAGTGGCATGGCCTCAAGTTCCAGGTTTTGCAGGACTGAATGAGCCAACCATCTCTCTTTTCAGCAGCAACTGAGTTAAAAAGAATTTGCATAAATTAAACATTTGCAGCAAAATATGGCAGATAAAGCTATGATCCAATGAGAGGGAAGGACTTTAAATCTGAAAGCAGATATCTCGGAGAATAGTATGTAGGTAAGCAGAAAAAGGCGTTGCTTTGAAATGTCTAATATCCATATTGCTGCAACCCTCACAAGTGCTTCAGAGATAAGATGAAACACGAGTTAAGATGTCAATGTTAGGTGGAAACCAATTACACAGCTTTTACAGTAAATAAGAGGGCAAGAACAGACCTGTGTTAATTGCCACCCCATCCAAGGTGCACAAGAAGCACTGGAATTGACTTTGGGCAATTTCCTACCAACAAAGTCTGCCATCAGCCAATGAGGAGCAGAAGATTGGAGCGCAGTCTGTTCCAATAATTTACCACCCTCTCTGTAAAGAAATTTTTCAGAATATCTAGCCTAAACCTCCCCTGGTGCATTTTTTTTTTTTTTTTCTCATGTTCTTACATGGTGTTTTCAGTCATAATTTGCAATATAAGGTAAAAGAATAACATCTCAAGTTCAGAAATGAGAGTGGGAAGAGAAACAGTAGGGAGGAAGAGAAACACTTTATCTTCTTTTTTCTTTTTTTTAAATTTAATTTAATTTTATCTTATTTTCAGCTATGCATTTGCCTAATAAGCTCGAAGACAATTAGGCAGAAAGAGTCCAATTCCCTCAGCTTCCGTGTAGCTGCATGCAGGGCTGGGGAGGTACCAGTCAGGGAAGCCACTGTTCCTCTGTGCTCCTGCCTTTCCTGTGCATTTTTTTTTTTGGGAGGGGGGGAGGAACTTGCCCTAGGGAAACACAAAAGAGAGCTACAGTCAGTCTCTCTGTACTTTAAGATTAATATGGACACAGGCATCTTTTCACCACAAATTCAAGCCATTTTCCTTTTTGAGAGCTACTGCAGTTAAGAGGACAGGTCTTTCTTATCTTCATTTCCCCGGCTCCCTCTCTGCCCCTCCATTACCTGTTTGCTCCTGTGACTGTCTAATAAATTGATTACTGCAATGTTCTTTGTAAGATGTTCTGCAACACTCCACCACAAAAGACTGATTTTATTATAAGGGAGAAAATATTAATTTTCTTGCTGTGTGTGTTTAATGGTGATAATGATCACCATCTTACATTTCCATGGTGCCTATCATCCCAAAGGACCTCAACTTGCTTTAGAAACCCACACTGATACACCAACTCTACAAAGGGATTGCTTCCTCTCCTATTAAAACACCATCATCTTTGCAATGAATGCAGCAGTGGAGCAAAGTACTTACAACTCAGCCCTCTAGGACAGAAAACACAGCCTGTCTATTGCAGATCAAAAGGGCAACTGGGGTGCAGAAGATGGGGTAGGTAGATGTGAAGATTATTTCTTTCAACATAGAATCACCATAGAATGCTTTGGGTTGGAAGGGGCCTTTATCAGCAGTCCTGGCTAACTAGGGAGGTCCCAGTTGACTGGAGGTTAGCCAATGTGAGGCCCAACTAGAGGAAGGGTCGGAAGAAGGATGTGGGGAACTACAGGCCTGTTAATCTGACCTCAGTGTCGGAGAAGGTTATGGAGCAGATTTTCTTAGTGCCATCGCATGGCATGGACAGAAGAACCAGGCGATCAGACCCAGTCAGCATGGGATTATGAAAGGCAGGTCCTGCTTAACTAACCTGATCTCCTTCTATGACAAGGTGACCCACTTAGTGGATGAGGGAAAGGCTGTGGACATTGTCTACCTGGTCTTTAGGAAAGGCCTTTGACACTGTTTCCCACAGCATTCTCCTGGAGAAACTGACTGCTCATGGCTTGGATGAGTGTACTCTTTGCTGGATCAAAAACTGGCTGGATGGCTGGGCCCAGAGAGTGGTGGGGAATGGAGTTCAATCCAGTTGGTGGTCAGTCACAAGTGGTGTTCCCCAGAGCTCTTTAATATCTTTATCAATGATCTTTATCAATGATCAGTAAGTTTGCAAATGACACCAAGTCGGGCAGGACTGTTGCTCTGCTTGAAAGTCGGGAGGCTCTACAGAGGGATCTGGACAGGCTGGATCGATGGGCCAAGGACAATGGTATGAGGTTCAACAAGGCCAAGTGCCGAGTCCTGCCCTTGGATCACAACAATCCCCTGCAATTCTACAGGCATGGGGAAAAGTGGCTGGAAAAGGACTGGGAGGTGTTGATCAACATCCAGCTGAATGTGAGCCAGCAGTGTGCCCAGGTGGCCAAGAAGGCCAACAGCATCCTGGCTTGTATCAGCAATAGTGTGGCCAGCAAGACTAGGGAAGTGATTTTCCCCTTGTCCTCGGCACTGGTGAGACTAAACCTTGAATACTGTGTCCAGTTTTGGGCCCCTCACTACAAGAAGGATATTGAGGTGCTGGAGCATGTCCAGAGAAGAACAGTGAAGCTGGTGAAGTGTCTAGAGAACAAGTCTTATGAGAAGCAGCTGAGGGAACTGGGGTTGTTTAGCCTGGAGAAAAGGAGACTCACGGGAGACCTCATCACTCTCTATAGCTACCTGAAAGGAGGTTGTAGGAAGGTGGGGTCAGCCTCTTCTCCCAACTAACAAGTGATAAGTCAAGAGGAAAAGACTTCAAGTTGCTGCACGGGAGGTTTAGGTTGGATATTAAGAAAAACTTTACAGAGAGGGTTATCAAGCATTGGAACAGGCTGCCCAGGGAAGTGGTGGACTCCCCATCCTTGGAGGTATTTAAAAGACATGTAGATGTGGAGCTGAGGGACATGGTTTAGTGGTGACTTGGCAGTGCTGTATTGTGGTTGTACCTCATGATCTTAAAGGTCTCTTCCAACCAAAACAATTTCAGGATTCTAGGATTCTATGGAAAGCATCCTTAAAGATCCGCCAGCTCTGTTCTGCTCCCTTGTCCCTGAGGGCCGTTTCCCAGGGGGTCCTATTGACTAACTCCCGGAAGAGCTGGAAGTTTGCTTTCCGAAAATTCAGGGTCCTGACTTTACTCTTGGCCTGACCCATCTCCCTCAGGACTGTGAACTCCACCCGTGCGTGATCACTGCGGCCCAGGCTGCCTCCAATCTTGACGTCAACGATTAGTTCACTTGCGTTGGTGACCGTCAGGTCCGGTATCGCATCCCCTCTGGTAGGGCTGCCTATTACCTGGCTTAAGAAGTTCCCCTCGATGCGCTCCAGGAGTCTCCTGGATTGCCTACAGCTCGCTGTGCTCCTTTTCGAGCAGGTGTAGGGGTGGTTGAAGTCCCCCAGCAGGACGAGAGCCTGCCAGTGCAATGCCTCCTGTAGCTGGAGTAAGAAGGCTTTGTCAATAGGCTCCCCTTGATCAGGCAGCCTGTAGTAGACAACCAGTCACAAGGTTCCCTTTGTTGCCTCGGTCTCTAATTCTTACCCATAAGCTTTCGACCTGCTCATGGCTGTTCTTCAGGGACAGCTCTTCACACTCTACCCATTTCTTGATGTAGAGGGCAATGCCTCCGCCCCTCCTTCCTCGCCTGTCCCTTCTGAACAGCCTGTAGCCATCGATAGCCGCGCTCCAGTCATGGGATTCGCCCCACCAAGTTTCAGTAATGGCAACCAGGTCGTAGCTCTCTAGCAGCACGCTGGCTTCCAGCTCCTCCCGTTTGTTGCCCATGCTGCGTGCGTTGGAGTAGAGGCACTTCAGCTGGGCTGTCGTCCGTGTCACCTTCTTGGAGGAACACCCCTTAATTCCTTTGAGCTATTTCACCGGTATTTCCCTGTTGGCTCCTATTACTTCAGGAGCCCCTGGCTCCTCTCCATAAGACTTTGAGTGTGCTGCGGTGTCCCCAGCACATCGCAGAGCAACAGGCTGAGTGCCCTTGCTATCACCCTATCACTTTAACCATGGCATGTCATCCTGCAGCATGTCACAGGTAAGCCTGATATTATCCCCCTCCCCCTTCATGTCTAGTTTAAAGCCCCGTCAATGAGCCCTGCAAGCTCCTGAGCAAAGACCCTCTTGTCACTTTGAGAAAGAATCCCATCTGACGCCAGCAAGCCTGGTGCCATGTAGACCATCCCATTATCCAAAACCCCCAAATTTTAGCTGTGACATCAGCCATGGAGCCATGTATTAATAGACTGTGTCTGTCTGTTCCTTCCAATGTCACTGCCCGCAAGTGGAAGGAGAAAGGAAAACATAACCTGTGCTCCAGATTCCCTCACCAACCATCCCAAAGCCCTGAAGTCTCTTTTGATCACTCTTGGTCTATGGGTTGTAGCTTCATTGCCACCCACATGGAAGAGCAGTAATGGGTAATAGTCCGAGGGCTGTACCAAACTAGGAAGTTTCCTAGTGATGCCCTTAACCCGGGCCCCAGGGAGGCAGCAGACTTCCCTAAGAGGAGGGTCTGTCCAATATATTGGATCCTCTGTTCCCCTCAGAAGGGAGTTGCCTACAGCTATAACCCATCTTTTCTTCCTCGCAGAGATAGTCGTGATATGGGGGCAGGCCTTTCTGATCTTGGCAGCACCTCTGGCATAGATGGACCATCATCCACATCATCCATTGACTGGCCTTCCTCATCCAGAGCCTCATACCTGCTGTACAAAGGTACCTGGGAAGGTGAGTTCTTCACATCAGAAGTTTCATCCAAAGGGAGTGGTGGCTAAGACCAACATTTTTAAACAGAGACCAACAGTTATGCATTTAATTTTAAGTTATATTAAATCTGTAGCAACAGAGAAATACAGAGTGCCTCTGAACACCAGATTGTTTACTGAGAAGTTTGAATATAGATTTATACAATGAATTTACACTCGGTGTGGAAGTGCATACCTCTATCTTCCTATCTGCAGAACAGGGAGAACATATGAAATAACCACCGCTGTGCAGCATGCTGGAATCTGCAGACAAAAAGTGATAAATAGGTCACCTGATCCTACATACTATCAAATACCACTCACACTGTTAACACCATAAATTCTATAATTACTGTGCTGTCAGTACTCTTACAAAAATACTCAATACATTGCTGTTGTAAAGCAGGGATTAATTTCCAAAATACTGCATGCAGCAAGAAAGGCTGAAGACTAGCGTTGGTACAAGAAAAAGAGGTTATCCTTTGACCAAGAATAAATTTTAGTTGAAAACTGGAAAACTATTTCTGACCACTAGTTCAGGAGCTGCCTCCCAGTAGGAGCAATAGAAGCAAATACTCTAACTAATCCTTCTACAGGGCTACAAACAAGCTGTATAATATAGTTGCCTGAAATAACTGGACTTGCTGGCCTTGGAGTCTTTCCCATCCCTGTGTTCTTTAAACAATCTGAACAATCTGATGATGCTCACCAAAAAATCCTAGGCTCCCACATCCTCTGATTTGGACAAGTCCTCATCCTTGCATGGCACAATGAATCAAGGTGGGCAAACATATGGAACCTAGATGAATGCATCCAATTTCACATGCTCCACTGAAGTATATGGAGGATATGGTACTAAAACCCACGAGATGTAGCAAAATTCTCCAAAATCTAGGGAAGAAAAATATCTCCTTGGGGCTGATGCACGCTGCAGTTGAGAAATCCAGTTATAGCAAGGGTTTCTGAAAAACCTCACTTACCTGCTATATGATATTGCTATTATAGACATATGCAGACATATATTTAGCTTAGCTTTTGTAGAATTAGCCTGTCTAATGCCTTTTTCCACTCTGTTTTAATACATCATGTGCAGAGAGCAGTCATTTCCCCCTATTTTAGGCAGAATGACAGAAAAGGAGACATGGTGTGCTCCAGAACCCAGGCTGTAGAAAGCAAAGTACCTAATATGAAAGACAGATCAGGAATGCTCAAAAAAATAAAAAATTTCATCAGGATTCAGGAGAGACCTCACAACCCGCTGACTTATTGTGGTCTCTAGTAGTTTTGTAGGTTCTTGTTCAAGGTCCTGCTCCAATAATTTTTTTTTTTTATTTATAGGAGGGAAACAGCTCCAACATGAGAAACTGGGAACAGTATTTATGATACAGATTCAGAGATCTGGGAAAGCTTTACAAAGTAAGGAGTTGTGAGAAGGTAAATAGTACAAATGACACTAGTAAGAAAAGGAGCAAAAGCTCTGTCTAGGATAAGCTTAGAGAGTACAAGAAAAAGTTAAATGTCTTCAAATCGTGTGGCATGATGAACGCCAGCTTAAGGTGCTCAGGGGATTGGTTGAGTCATTAGAGTTATCCTTAGGCACTCCTGAATGACAGGGGAGGAACCAAAAGACCCAAAATGATGTAACTCTTGAACAGGGGGCAAAGGGGAGGAGGGACAGGTCTGCTTGACTTCAGCATCCGTGAAAAACACTGTAACACAAGGTATATAAAAGTCGGGTGGTTCAAACTGTTTTAACCCTGCACTGGAGAAATCTTTGAATCACAGAATCACAGAATCGTTTTGTTTGGAAGAGACCTTTAAGATCATCGACTCCAACCATTAACCCAGGTCATCACTAAACCATGTCCCTCAGCACCACATCTACATGTCACAGAATCACAGAATCATCTGGTTGGAAGAGACCTTTAAGATCATCGAGTCCAACCGTTCACCCTGCACTGCCAGGGTCCCTAAACCATGTCCCTCAGCACCACATCTACACGGCTTTTAAACACCTCCAGGGGTGGGGACTCCACCACCTCCTTGCGTAACCTGTCCAATGCTTAATGACGCTCTGTGTAAAGAAATTTTTCCTGATATCCAACCGAAATTTCCCCTGACACAACTTAAGGCCATTTCCTCTCGTCCTGTCATTCATAACATGGGAGAAGAGACTGACCCCCACTTCCCTATAACCTCCTTTCAGGTAGTTGTAGAGAGCAATAAGGTCTCCCCTGAGCCTCCTCTTCTCCAGACTAAACAATCCCAGTTCCCTCAGCCGCTCCTCGTAAGAGAAGTTCTCTAAACCCTTCACTAGTTTCGTTGCCCTTCTCTGAACCCGCTCCAGCACCTCAACGTCCTTCTTGAAGTGAGGGGCCCAAAACTGGACACAGCACTCAAGGTGTGGCCTCACCAGTGCCGAGTACAGGGGGACAATCACTGCCCTCCTCCTGCTGGCCACACTAGTGCTGATACAAGCCAGGATGCTGTTGGCCTTCTTGGCCGCCTGGGCACACTGCTGGCTCATCTTACACTGGCTGCAGACCAAATCCCCCAGGTCCTTTTCCAACGGGCAGCTTTCCAGCCACTCTTCCCCAAGCCTGTAACGTTGCAGGGGGTTGTTGTGGCCCAAGTGCAGGACCCGGCACTTGGCCTTGTTGAACCTCATACCATTGTCCTCGGCCCATTGATCCAGCCTGTCCAGATCCCTCCATAGAGCCTCCTGACCTTCAAGCAGATTGACACACGTGCCTAACTTGGTGCCATTTGCAAACTTACTGAGGGTTGTTGCGAAAAGGGGGGAAATAAAACCCGGTTGTATAAGGCCAACACTGAATATGCGAGACAAGCAAAATCGGGGCCACGAATGCTGACGGTTTATTTACAGTGCAACATTTACAAGTTCTTTCTGTATTGCCGTTGATAAATGAACTGCAGGTTTAGCTGTAGCTTATTTCCCAGAGAGACAGCATAGGTCCGATACCGAAGAAGCTACAACCTGTCTGTTGTAGCCCGGCTACTTGGTAAAATAAGCCCATTAGATGCACAAACAGTGCAATAGAAATAAATACAATCGCGATTACAACACACACAAAATACACCCGGGGAGAATAGTGTCACTCAGCGTAGGCTGAGACAGAGAATCTTACCCACAGGGCGTCCCCAGTGGGGGGGTGGAGAGGGGGAGCGAATTCGTCAATCCGTCCGTCGGTCTGGTTCCGAGTCTTCTCCTGTCCCAATTTAGGGCCGACATTGGGGCAATATTTATACCCAGTTTTTTACATTACATCATCGGTGTAGACGTGCGTGTGGGGACGACTGTAGACAAGCTTATCACTTAGGTTAATTGCACAAAGTCCGTCAATTTACACCTGCATGGGTGGAGGTAACTGCTCGTTTTGTCCAGGGCAGGAAAATGGAAGAATGGGACCACCAGACCTCTGCTCACTTTCACACTCCTCCAGGACATTCAGATAACACCTAACACCAGATATGGATCTAGTGATAGTGGTAGTCCTGATTGTCACCTCACCTGGTGCCGATTTTTATTGACAAAGAGCTCACAGGCATACAGCTGCATGGTGTACATGTCTGATGTGACTTGGACTTTGTGCTGGGACTGTCCTCTCTACAAGGGTGCACTCAATCCCCTCATCCAGATCACTGACAAAGATGTTAAAGAGAACAGGCCCCAACACTGAGCCCTGGGGAACACCACTTGTGACTGACCACCAACTGGATTGAACTCCATTCCCCACCACTCTCTGGGCCATTTTTTATCCAGTGAAGAGTACACTCATCCAAGCCATGAGCAGCCAGTTTCTCCAGGAGAATGCTGTGGGAAACAGTGTCAAAGGCCTTTCCTAAAGACCAGGTAGACAACATCCACAGCCTTTCCCTCATCCACGAAGCAGGTCACCTTGTCATAGAAGGAGATCAGGTTAGTCAAGCAGGACCTGCCTTTCATAATCCCATGCTGACTGGGCCTGATCAACTGGTTGTCCTGTATGTGTTGTGTGGTGGCACTCAAGATGATCTGCTCCATAACCTTCCCTGGCAAAGAGGTCAGACTGACAAGCCTGTAGTTCCCTGGATCCTTCTTCTGGCCCTTCTTGTAGATGGGCCTCACATTGGCTAACCTCCAGTCAACTGGGACCTCCCTAGTTAGCCAGGACTGCTGATAAATGATGGAAAGTGGCTTGGTGAGCACTTCCACCAGCTCTCTCAGAACCTTTGTTTAGATCTGTGTCAGATGGCCCCTTTAAACAGTTTGGTCTGAGATGGAACACGGAACTTTGCAAGAAACCACAGGGCAGTGGGAGTTTTGGAAGCTCTGCAAGAAACTATAGATAACGAGCTTTCTCAGGAGAAGTGATAGTGTGAGGGTAGTGGACTAATTGCAACAACGCGGATTCTCCCATGATGAGCTCATAATCACCAGCCTTGTGATCAGATGCCAAAGGATGGGAAAAGGAGGGGAGTTGCCACAATAGCGAGTTTTCCCATGTTCACAAAACTCTTATGGAGGAAGAAGAGTAAAGATGAAGTCAAATGACCACCACACAGTGACCCCAGCAGTGAAATTGGGCATGCGTGAAGTTACAGATTATGTCATTGACAGGTGGAGTTTGGGACGGTCCACACATACGGACTGGCCACACATTATGTGAGGGGCTGCTTTAACCTCTGCTATAAAGGTAGTGCTGTTTGAGCACAGGGGTGAGGTAGCTATACTTCGGGACCATGTTGCCTCCGTGGGGATGCCCAGAAAGGGTCCGGTACCTACCGCCGCCTCATCCCAAAAACAATCCATGCTGGGGATGCTGTGGATTTGGACATCATTTGCTGTCCTAGGGTCGGTATGTGTATGAACTGAGGTAACTTTCTTCCTACCCCCCCCCCATTCATCATGATGAATTGCACTTGGACAGACGGGACTGCTTATACTGCCCTTGAATGTCCATAGAGTGCATTGTTAGTTGTCTCGATCATATTAGCAGTAACTTTAATTGTAATAGTTTGAAAGCCTAAATTCTAACAGGGTGTATTGTTATTTACCTTAATTGTATTAACAGTAATTTTAGTCATAATATTTTAGAAGCCTAAACTCTAATAGTCTGTAGATATATATATATAAGTCTATAGGTAGTCTGTTGGTAAATAAAGGAAACCCAGTTATCTTTGTGTGCGTGCTTGTGGTTATCCTTGTGTGTGTGCCTGTGGTTTTAATCACCCCAGGATCCTACGAATCCTTACTGGAACAAGATCCCATCCTGCCCCAGAGACCTGTGCACATCTAAGCAGTGCAATAGGTCACTGACCATTCCCTCTTGGATTCTATGTCCTTCATTCCGCTCCCCATCTCTGCCTTACAGTTCAAGGAGCTGGGCACTCAGAGGACAACTGGTCTTACTATGAAAGATTGAGGCAGACAAGTACCTCAGCCTTTTCCTCATCCTGGGTCACTATGTTTCCCCCCTGCATCCAGCAAAGGATGGAGATTCTCCTTAGCCCTCCTTTTGCTGTTAATGTATTTATAGAAACATTTTTTATTCTCTTTTATGACAATGGCCAGACTAAGTTCTAGCTGGGCTTTGGCCTTTCTAATTTTCTTCCTGCACAGCCTTGCAAAATCCTTGTAGTCTTTCTGAGTGGCCCCTTCTTCCATAGGCCATAGACTTTCCTTTTTTTCCTGAGTTCCAGCCAAAGCTCTCTGTTCAGCCAGGATGGTCTTCTACCCCCCGGGTCATCTTACAGCACACCAGGACAGCTTTTTCTTGTGCCTGAAAGATTTCCATCTTAAGGAATGTCCAGCCTTTCTGGACTCCTTTCCCCTTCAGGACTTGCCTTCCAAGGGACTCTGTCAACCAGTCTCCTAAACAGGCCAAAGTTTGCCCAAGGTGGCAGTTCTACTGACCCCCCTCCCTACCGCCTCAAGATTTGAAAACTCTACCATCTCATGATCACTATGTCCAAGACAGCCTCCAACCTTCACATCACCCACGAGTCCTTCTCTGTTGGTGAAAACCAGGTCAAGCGATGAGCCTCCCCTAGTTGTCTCCCTCACCAGCTGTGTCAGGAAGTTGTCTTCCACACACTCCAGGAACCTCTCGGACTGTTTCCTCTCTGCTGTACTGTATTTCCAGCAGACATCTGGTCAGTTGAAGTCTCCCACAAGAACAAGTGGCAGTGATCGTGAGACTTCTCCCAGCTGCTTCTGGATTATTTCATCTGTCTCTTCATCCTGGTTGGATGGTCTATAACAGACTCCCACCATGATATCTGCCTTGTCCTTCCCCCTGATTCTTACCCATAAACACTCAACGCTTTCATCACCATTGTCAAGCTCTAGACAATCAAAACACTCCCTAACATACAGGGCCACTCCCCCTCCTCTCCTTCCTGACCTATCCCTTCTGAAGAATTTATAGCCATCCATTGCAGGCCTCCAGTTGTGTGAATCATCCCACCATGTCTCCACGATGGCAACTACATCATACTTTTCCTGTTGTACAATGGCTTCCAGCTCGTCCTGTTTGTTGCCCATGCTGCGGGCATTGGTGTAGATGCACTTCAGCTGGGTTATTGATCCTGTCACATTTTTGAGTGGGGAAGGCTTAATTCCTGCCTGACCATTCCCAAGCGCTACCATGATTCCTAGCACACCAATATCCCTTGTGTCTATGCTATCACTTGGCACTCTGTCCTCTATCTCCACTGGTGTGGCAGACCCAAGGAGCTCGCTAGCACACTGTCCCACAAATGTTGATGTGCAGCTCTTAAGCTTAGTTCCAGCGAGCCTGGTTTTATCCCTTGCCCCCTTCAAATCTAGTTTAAAGCTCCTTCAATGAGCCCTGCCAACTCCTGTGCAAGAATTCTCTTCCCCCTTTGAGACAGGTGCACCCCGTCTCTCACCAGCAGGCCTGGTGTTGTGTAAACCAACCCATGATCAAAAAACCCAAAGTCCTGCCGCTGGCACCAGACTCGGAGCCAGGTATTGATCTGATGGGTCTTCCCGTTTCTTCCCACATCATTCCCTGCAACTAGAGGAAGAGAGGAGAACGTCACTTGTGCTCCTGATCCCTTGACCTGTCATCCCAGGGCCCTGAAGTCTCTCTTGATTGCCCTCGGACTTCTTGTTGCCGGTTCATCGCTACCTGCCTGAAGAGTCACTAATGGAGAATAGTCTGAGGGCCGTACCAGGGTAGGAAGCTTTCTCACCACATCCTTAACCCGGGCCCCCGGGGAGGCAGCAGACTTCCCTAAGAAGCGGGTCAGGTCTGCATATCGGGCCTCTGTTCCCTTCCGAAGGGAGTCACCTATAAATATGACCCGTCTCTTTTTCTTTTGTAGAAGTGGTTTTGATGCCGGGCTTGGGCCGACTTAACCTCAGTGACACTTCTGAGCTGGATGAATCATCGTTCCCATTATTGATCGATTCCACTTGCAGGGCCTCATACCTGTCGTGCAAGGGCACCTGGGAACGTGGGGGGTGTTGCTGGGGCAACATGCCTGCTGTGTCAGGCAGGAACTTGTTGCCATCGCCCCCTGCCCTTCCGGTCACTATGTTCAGTCAGATGGAGAGGGGGCAGGGAGTCCTCGGTGTTATGTGTCTCACCTGACTGTTGGGCCTGTCTCAGGGAAGGCAGGATGTGGTCCCAGGGGTCAATCTCCTTCTCACACTCCCTGATACTCCTCAGCCCGCTCACCTCCTCCCGGAGCTCTGTCCCTCAGCAGAGGAGTTCCTCTACCTGGGTGCACCTCCCCTAGGGGTGCAAGTCCATGGTCTGGGAAAGTGGACAGGAGGAGACAAAACATAAGAGAGAAGACAAGCTAACCCATTTGAAGACTGGTTGAAACCAGCATAAATCACAACAAGCTGTGATAAAACTTCTTTCCTTGCCAATTATCCACCATATATGGGAAAATTCCCATGAAAATCTTAAAAAGCTATTTCTTCTGCGACCGGCAGGACACGCCATACGCCATCATATGAGTTTTTCTAAGTTCAAGCCACATGCGTAATAGCTATGCAAAAATATTAATCAGGTTTTAGAAATGGATTGAATATGTATGATTATTTCAGGGAAATAATGAATATGTCTGTAATTGGGTGATGTAAGTTTTGGTTGGAGCAGCACATGGCGTGCTACATTGGTATTAAGGAGTTTTTCTTCTGAATTTTCAGTAACAGTTTGGCAACCCAGATGGGACAGAGCTTCCGAACCTTGACAGATCCCAGGATCGTGGGACCTCCAGCTGGCACCGAGGAATTCTCGGGGAGAACCTCCGATCCCCGGACCGAAGAGCTCAAAGCAAGACCCCTGGGAAGGTCAAGGCATTTTCTTTTAAAGGTTGAAGGGGGACTGCCCATAAGGCGCGGTGAAAGCCCCACAGGGTTGGGCTGTAAAAGGGACCCGGGTGGGTCAAAGGGCAGTGGGCTCTGCTCAGGGACCACTAAAAGGCAGGCGGCACGTTACTACAGGGATGCCTGGAGTGCCAGGCCTAAGGCCTGAAAAGTTAAAGGGTAAAAGGTTTAAACCGGTTCTTTCTCTCTTGCTCTCGGCGTATGGTGCAGTTGCTTCTGCGTCGCTCCGTACGCTCGCTGGTAACACTGTCTGTGTGGCTGGAGCTGTCTGTCCAGTCTGATATTCGATGGACTCGGAGTTTCTGTGTTGCTCTGTGCTTTTCCTGATAAATGGGGAACAGAACATCTGGTACATCTGGGCAAAGGGCAGTGGTGTGCACTGAGCTACCGGAAACAGATGGAACGTAGCAGCAGTTCGCTGACTCGAAAAGTCAATGGAGTTCTGTATTGGGTAACATCTTTCCTGCCCCATCAGAGATTTTACTTTTCAGCTCAGTCTCTTCTAACTAACTGCACTTTCTGAAGGTAACGGCAGGTGTTTCTTTTAGACAGTGTCTGCTTCAAGAAGTGATAACGCTGGATGGTCACGGTCACTGCCAGGGGTTGGGATGCAGAAAGGCTCTTGCTTGTACTTTCTGCTGCGCAGACCAAGGTCACTGCTAAATCCTGTGGGCCGCGGTGGGGGTGCAGTAAGTTAGAACTACTGAACTAAAACACCATCTTACAGTTATTGTTATTTTGTAACCGGGAAGGAAATGTTAATTTGTTTTTCACTTTAAGAGACCATATAGAATGGCAAGAGGAATGTGGGATAATCCCGCAGGATTCATTTGTAATGGTACTGGAGAAAGACAGAAAAAATCCAAGGGAAAAATAGAATGAAGAGATACTTTTTGGTGTGCAGCAGTGGAAAATGGTGTATTAAACATGTGAACACACACCACCCACACTCTCACCGCCCACCCCTGGAGTTGATGGAACAGGAAGAGGATGTGGATCTGTTAGTAAGTCCCAAGGCTCAAGCAAGGGGGGAACAGCTGCAGCGGTGCCGCTGGGAGCAGTGCCACCAGCGCTGCCGGCAGCAGCAGGGGCAGCTGTGGCACAAGTGATACCGTTGGCAGTGGCTGCAGCACCGGCACTGGCGCTGCAGCCCCTTGCCACCCCAGTCAGGAACAATGAGACAAGGCGGGGGGGGAAGCAGTGGTGGCCGCAGCGGTAGCAGCCGCAGCTCTAAGGAGATATCAGGATTGGATCCTGTATGGAATCAAACATGCTGTGCCAAAAGCAGTGAATTAAATTCAACAGGAACCACAAGAGTCACAAAAATAGACCAACCTGGATCCAGAGAAAGAGGAGAACAAGAAACAATTGGCATTAATCTTTATGGGACAAGACAATCCTTTCCTGATATCAGGCGAAAGCTGCAGAAATGACAGGGGCAAGATTCCAGGAACTTGAGTAAAATGCTCAGGGTAGCATGGACGGAGTCCAATAACAGGGAAAAAAAATAGAAGAGGGAAACAGCTGGGGCCTCCGAGGAAGCCCTGGCTGGCCAAGGATCAGTGTGCAATCTGTAAGCAGAAAGGGCACTGGAAAAAGGAATGTCCACAGAGAGAGAATCAGAATTCACCCCAAGAGCAAGGAGACGGATGATGGTCGGGGATGAAGAGGAGGATTGATGGGGACTGGGGGTGTCATCCCCGGCTGAACCCCTGGTTACCCTGGAGCTGGGGAAAGAGAAAGTAGATTTTTTATTCGATGCTGGGGCTGCATATTCGGTACTTAACACATGTAAAGGAGTTATCAGGGAAGATAGAACCAGGGTTGTTGGTGCAACTGGGAAAACCCAAACAAAGTTCTTTGTAGAACCCCTCAAGTTACATGTGGGGAAACAATGGGTCACACTCCAATGTCTCCATGTACCAGAATGTCCGGTGAATTTATTGGGGCGGGATGTGCTCAGCAAGCTTGATGCAAAAATTTCTTTTGCAAAAGGAAAAATGTTAAACCAAATTCCTGAAACAAACTGGGCCGAGGCCAGAGTCTTTCTGTGACAGGAGAAGGTACAAGCAGAAACACCAGCAGCGGGAGAAGAGGAGGTGCACCCCGAGGTGTGGGCCACACCAGTTCCTGGGAGATCGAGGAGAGCACACCCGGGAAAGATGAAATTGAAGCCAGAAACTGTGAGAAACGAGCAAAAAAAAAAAAACCTCGCGAAAAGAGGGTTAGGCCAGGCTCCACAGTGAAGCACCTAATTTTATTACGTTCTTGCAAGACCGGGTGTCTAACTAGTAGGCACGCCTGGTCAGAGCAATACAGGAAGTTTTATACCCTATTCCCGGCCATGAAATCCCTCCTTTGTTTCCCCGTTGGCTGGGTACTCCAAAGTTTACAGACTAACCCGACACGCCTTCTACATGTTACAGTACATATCAGTTCATATGTCGCATGTCTCATTACCGCGAAATTATGCCTCCCCTGGGAGGAGAAGTTAATATTCCATACCTTATTAAGCAAGCGCAGTTGCTGCTACCAGAGGCCGCATTCCTCTCCAACGACCCTAGTTTAACAAGTTTCGAGTTTGTAATCTTTTATCTGGCCCTTCATTCATCCCTTTGATTGCCCTCTTTACCTGGTCAGGGAACCCTTGTGTCTTGAAAACTCACCCCACCTCTCTGGCGCCCTCCTTGTCAAGTTCTTATCATGCAAGAACAACATTCTGTTTACTTCGTTCTCACAATCCCCCCTTTTTCTTTTTCTAAGTTCTGTTGATTCTTGCAATTCCCTGTTTTAAGGTATAGTTCTATAAGAAGCTTCTAACCTAGCTAGCATCTCCTCACATTCCTTCTCTCTATCTTCCTCTTCCTCCAAATTCTGCTCTGTTAGGTACAATAACTTGTCTTGATAAGGTGGAGGGTCTAGGGACATCTTCTTGGTTATTGCTGTTTCTATTAACCTTTGTACCAGTCCTCTTACACATGGAATAATACAATACCCTACAGTTATTAATATCCCAGCTACAACAATTAAAGAGGTGAAAATTGATACTACCATTCCTTTCCACTTGCCAAACCATGAATCCAACCAATCGGTCAGTGATGCATCTATTCCTGAGTTTTCCGCTAACTCATCTGCTAAAGTGGTTAATCTTTGTAAAGCTCTGGTAATAGTTCCATCCGGGGCAGTATTGTTGGGAATGAAAGTGCAACATTGCCCCCCCAACATGACACAAACCCCTCCTTTCTCTGCTAACATCATATCCAGAACCATCCTGTTTTCCCATGCCATTCTACTAGTCACATCTAACTGTGCAGCAATTCCCTCCACTGCATCTCTGGTGTAATTTATGAACCTTTGTTGATTATAATAGATATAATGGATCCAGTCTACATTCTTATTTACTGTGACCCACCAAAAAAGAACTGACTCAAAACCTGCAGCAATTTGATTTCTGGCTTTGAATTCATCACGAAGTCCCCGGGGGACTCCAATCCAGTATTCTATCCTCAAAAGAAGTTTCTATTACATTTCTTTTAACTCTGCTTCCTTTCCCTCCATGAGTCTCATCTTCTCGAAATGCCAGGGTAAATGGAATAGCCAATTGTACAACAGTGCACGTGCCCTTCCAGTCGGGCGGGAGAGTGTTTCTCAAAACCTTCTCTCCGCAATACCACCACAAATCTGCTCTTGGAACCCGCAGTGATGAATAGTTCCCACCTCTATCATTTGTCACATCCAGTGTTCTCCTGCATCCTGAGAACTCCCCCAAAAATCAAGTAACCTTCATGCCCTGTTGTGAGAGACAAGCCATGTGGTTCCCAGTTATGCCTGTGAAGGCAGGGGGTACCCGAATGTCTTTACTCAGCAAGGCTGGGAACAAAAGTGAGAGCGTTTTACAGGTAGCATTTCCCCAGGCTGTTTCCTCCTGGTATAGTGCAAGAACGCACTCCATCCCTGCAGGATCATGGGACCATCCTAGGGGAAAGGGAACAACTTGTGGCTTAGGTCTGCCTGAGGCACATGCATAACAATCACTCTGGTTTAAACTTTTCACAGTGTATTTTATCCATTCTACCCAGGCATTTGTTTCTCCATATCCTGCTTCCATCTCAAAGGTTTGTCTTAAGTTTTTAATTCATTCTATTTCTCAATTTCCAAACTAC
The DNA here is from genome assembly GCA_009769605.1 of Bucorvus abyssinicus. Classification (NCBI taxonomy): domain Eukaryota; kingdom Metazoa; phylum Chordata; class Aves; order Bucerotiformes; family Bucorvidae; genus Bucorvus; species Bucorvus abyssinicus. The sequence goes on from CM020064.1 coordinate 6,376,460, forward strand.
TATTCTAAATCTACCTACAGGATCTGTTCCTGCCATGTCCACTCCAAGTCCATAGGTCCGGTTTACTCCTCTATATGTTCCATCTGCTCCTGTTACGGTAATGATTAAAGGGTTACATTCAAAGTTTTTACAATTAGGCATGGGTACTCCTTTAACTATAGTGATTTGAGCCTTTAACCTTTTCCATGACCCATGTGGTGTAGCTGTCCACCCATCAGGTTGGGTAGTCCACCACACATCAGACCACTTCTGACAAGGAGGGCCTCTACAGCTGAGTACCGGAATGTCTGGGCACAAATATTTATCATGACTACTCAATCCTCTTTGGTTTTCCAAATTTCCACAGTCCAATATCTGGCAAGCATCAACCTGTATAGTTTGTGGACTGTTTCCTTCAGTAACATTTACCCATAATTTTACTGGATAATTACTCACTCTTCCTCTTATTCCCAAGGTTTTAGACAGGCAATATGTCAATATTATCACCGTTATCTGTGTTAACATTGATCGTGTCTCTGTTTCCCATGCCCCCAAAATCTATATTTTTCTATACAACTAAACACCAGTCCAATGACACTCACAAGTAAAATCTCTGCTACAATGACTTCATCGGTTAATAACATTTACAGTTTTTGGTTTCCTGTTATATACTTATTGCTTTTTCAGTCTGATACGTAGAGGGTCTTTGGTGGGGTATGCGTGCCACTGTCCGTCCTCGAGGGGAGGGTCCACTGCTCCTTTGAGTCTGGTGTAATGAGTCCAGCCTTTCTCAGCCGTTCTTACTGCTGTCTCTGCAGTCAGTAGCACCTGGAACGGGCCTTCCCAGTCGGGTTGCAGTTTAGTTTCCTTCCAGGACTTGATCAGGACCCACTCTCCGGGCTGGATGTTATGAACCGCAAACTCAAGCGGTGGTGTTTGAGCTAGAAGTCCTTTATTCCTGAGAAAAGACAAAGACGACGACAGCCCCAGTATATAGTTCTGAAGAAAAACATCCTTGGTTTCAAATAGAGAAAGGTTGTCCCCTTTACCCAGATAAGGTAATCCATATAACATTTCATAGGGTGAAATCCCCATGTCCTTCCTAGGAGCAGTCCTAATTCTCAGTAGTGCTAAGGGTAAACACTTTGTCCAGGGCAGTTTGGTTTCTAGAACCAACTTTGACAGTTGTTTTTTTATTGTTTGGTTCATCCTCTCGACTCTCCCTGAGGATGGTGGGTGCCAAGGAGTATGAAGGTCCCAGGATACCTCTAGGCCCTCCACCATTCTCTGGAGTATTTTAGAAGTGAAATGACTGCCCTGATCAGAATCTATATTTCTACTATTCCATATCTAGGAATAATTTGTTCTAAGATGATTTTGGCCACTCCAGCTGCAGTGGCAGTTACCATCGGGTGAGCTTCTACCCATCCAGTAAGATGATCTACTAAAACCAGAAGATATTTCAGTGTACCTATTGGTGGTAATTCAGTACAGTCCACCTGCATGCTTTGAAAGGGCCTTAAACCAGGCTCCCTTCCTCCTGAGGGCTGCTTCCTCAGAGCCTTTTTGTTTATCCTCCTGCAAGTCACACATTGCTCACAAATTTGCTTGGCCACTGTATAAATTCCTATACACCCATACTTTCTCAGAACCAGATCACACATTGCTTGTGTCCCCCAGAGGCTTCCTTGATGTAAAATGCCCATTATTTCCCTCATGGTTTGTTTATTCAACATTTCTCTCCCATCTGGGAGAATCCATTTCCCCCCTGTTTCAATGGCTCCCAACTCCCTGAACCTTTCCTTCTCTTTTTCTGTGAATATAGGAGTTGCTTTTGGTACAGGCACCTGTGGGGTGAGATTATACGTATTCACAATCTCATGGCCTAACGCTGCTGCTTTGGCTACTTCATCAGCCAGCCTGTTTCCCCTGGCTCTGAAAGAATTTCCTCTTTGATGTCCGTTTACATGGACCACCGCAATCTCACTTGGAAGTAATAAATTCTTTAGCACTTGTTTAATTAATTCCCCATGTAGCAATTCTTTTCCTTTACTGTTGATTAGCCCCCTTTCTTCCCATATCCTTCCAAAAGTTTGTACCACTCCAAAGGCATACCTTGAATCAGTATAAACCGTTCCCTCTTTTCCTTCTAACAGTTGTGAGGCTCTGTTTAAAGCATATAATTCACATGTCTGGGCTGACCAGGTGGTTGGGAGCTGCCCTGCTTCTTTCGCCTCTTGATTTATTCCTTCAATAATTGCATAGCCATTGTGTCTTTTGCCTTGAATTACTCTTGAGGAACCATCAATAAATAAGCGGGGGCCTGCGTGTAAGGGTATTGCCTTCAAATCAGGCCGCACTTTAGTCTGATACTCTATTATCTCTAGACAGTTGTGTTCAAGGCTTTCACACTTCATTTCTCCCTTCCATAGGAAGGCGGCTGGGTTAAGGCACGTACTGGTAGTCAGGGTCAAATCATCTTTTTCTATTAGAATTGCCTCATACTTCAATATTCTAGAATCAGTTAACCACCTCCCAGCCTTCTGGGTCAAAATAGTTTTCACATGGTGGGGGGTACTCACTACTAATACCCCTCCGAATGTTAGTTTTCTGCTTTCCTCTACCAAGAGGGCAGTAGCAGCTACCGCCTGCACACACTCTGGCCACCCCTTTGATACTGGATCCAAAAGTTTGGACAGATATGCTATTGGTTGTTGTTTATCCCCCCCATTCCTGAGTTAAAACTGCCAAAGCAGCTCCTTTATCCACTGCAACAAACAACTCAAATGCCTTATCTAATGACGGCAGTGCTAACACAGGAGCAGGGATTAAGCTTTGTTTTAACTCCTGAATTAGCTTCTCTTCTTCTTCTGTCCAGTTTAAAACATTTGGTTCTTCATCTAGTAACTTTAAATACAACCCTTTTGTTTTCTGTGCACAGCAATCTATCCATAAGCGACAATAACCAGTTAACCCCAAAAATTTCCTTAACTCCTTCTTTGTTCGAGGAAGAGGCAATGCCACAATTCCTTTTGTTCTTTCTGGATTTATTTTACGTTTTCCTTCACTGATCAAATGCCCTAAATACTTAACTTCTTTTTCTACATATTGTAATTTGCTTTTTAATACCCTTAGTCCTTGTTCTCCTAAGAAGTTCAACAGGGAATTTGTGGTTTCTTTTACCTCATTATTTTCTTTCCCTGAAATCAAAAGATCATCAACATATTGAAGTAAGGTAACACCAGGGGGAGGCTTAAACTGCTCAACGATTTGTTATAAGAGTCTCTATTACTTGTTGGAGGCCCCTCCGCCCTTCTAAGGGAATGGGGTATTGCCTTTGATTTACTATATCATAGTTTTGATTAAGTCTTATTTTTAAAGGAGGTATGTCCAACCCCCCCCCCGGTTACCTTCTCTTGCCCATACTATCGGGTTGATTTGCTCCTCATCTTTTTCCGTTAATAAATTCATAGAAATTACAATTCGTTCATTATATGTCCTAATTTCCAACCCCAATTGCACAATCAAATCCCTTCCCAATATATTGCCTCCCACTGCAGGAATATATAATGCCTGAGCTTGTACCACCTCTTCTCTTAGCTTGAACAGCATTGGTTCAAACACAGGAACAGAAAACCCTTCACCTTTAATTCCTGAAACCGGTTTTTTTTTTTTTGCTGGCCCGTAAATTTCACTCCTTGAGGTATAAAACTCAGTGAAGTTCTAGCAGCTCCTGTGTCAACTAGGAAGACAACTTCCTCTTCCCGGGGTCCCACCTTTAAATTTATCAAGGGTTCCTGATGGGACCGTAAATTAAGGAACCCCTGACACCCCTATTCAATATCTTCAAAAGCCATTAACGACACCACTTTCTCTTCCTTCTTTAACTCAGGACACTCCCTCTTGAAATGTCCCGTTTTCCCACACTGATAACATCCCGCTGGAGCAACCTGCCTTTTTCCTCGCCCGACACCCCCTCTCAAACTGCCGTCAGCACCGCCGCCCGTCTCAGTCCATCCTATTTCACGCCCATAAGTGTACCCGGCCTGGACACAAGCAGCCCTGTGCCCTCCTCCCACCAGCTCCGGTAGCCCTTTAACGCGGACAGTGCCCGGCTCTGCCCGCTCTGTGGGGTGCACACCCCCAGCCCAATGCGCCACTCCGGGGGTTCCCGCCCCGCGGCCCTGGACATCTCTCCGTTTTAACAACACACCGCACTGCCTTTTCCTCTAACTTCTCCATTTTGTCAGAACTTTTGCCACTGCTGTCTCCCCACGTGTCCACGTCCCCCTTCCTTGCTCACGTACTGGTTCTGTTCTCTGTCTCACCACCTGATCCACTGCAGAAACCATCCTCTTCACTTTCCGTCTTTGCTTTTCCTCCTCCCTCTTCACATGCACTTTCTGGGCTTCCCTCAACAAATCTTCCAATGGGTTTTCACTCCAACCATTTATTTTCTGTAATTTTAATTTTTTTTCTTTTTTTTTTTTTTCTTTTCTGGATATCCGGCCATGCCTTGGTAACAAAATGGATCTTTAAATGTCCCTGGGCTACAGGGTCTTCAAGATTCATTCCCGAGTATTTTCTCATTTGATCTCTCAACCGCTGCAGAAATGTAGGCGATGTCTCATTTTTTTCCTGCTGTGTTTCAAACGCTTTTGCAAAGTTTTAAAATTTGGGAGCAGTTTCCCTTATGCCTTGTATTATAAACTCCCTTAAATCTTCCACGTTAACTTTATGTTCCAGATTATTATTGTCCCAACTGGGATCAGCATTAGGGAATTTTTGTTCTGCTGGTACTATTCCCTGTCCTGGTGGGTTTCTTCTTTCCCACTCTTCCATAGCAGCCCTCCTAGTAATTCCTCTTTCTTCTCCACTAAATAAAACACGCATTATAGACATCATCTCTGGCCAAGAATAGAAGTTTGGCCCTAAAACTTGATCCAGCTGATCAGGCAATCCTATAGGATCTTCAATTAGGGATTTCATTTCTTTCTTAAAACTTCTTACTGCACTACTACTAAGCGGGGCACTTACATATCCCACTTGTCCCATACCAAGGGGAACTTCCTGCAAGGGGAAAACTTTTTCTGTACCCCCCCCTTTCTTTCAGATTTTTCGTTTCGTAATGGTAAGGGAAAATTTAAAAAGTCTCTTTGAGACTGCTCTCAGTCTGGGATATGTGTTGGGAGGGGGAGCACTAGCCATGGCTCCCCAGGAGTCCTTCCTGACTCCTTTTTTGGGTAGGGAGGTCTGTCACCCCCTCCGACCTGTATTTTGGCCAGAATACAGCCGGACCCTTGATGCTTTCCTTTATCCAGATGAAACAACAATACTGTATCATCTTTCCCTTATCTTTATCTCTTGTACAAGGGGCGTTTTCCCAACGCTCCAACATCCTCCCTTAAAAGACTGTCTGGAGGGATGTTCCCAGGACTCTTTTCCCTGTCCTGCTTATTTTCCTTAGGCCTATTACTTTTATTCCCCATTCTGATTTCCCGAGACTTTTTCTGTCACTCCGTTCTTTCGCTTCGTCCTTCTCCGGCTGTTTTCCTCGCGGAATAACAGAACCGCGGATCCGGACTCGGCACTCACTTCGTACCGATGGTACGTCTCACTCACGCACACGCAAAAAGTCTCTCAGAATGTCCCAACCACCAAGGCAATACTTTGAACAGTCAGTTTTCTTACCTTGGTCTGTGCACAGAGTTGCCTGGTTGTCGCGATTGTGCCTACTATTCCTATCCTTCCCCTGTGGTTCACTGGGTCTGCCTTTAAAATTGGTCTCCGGATCCCAGTCGGTCCCCTGCAAACCTCCGTCGACGATTCACGAGACCGTTGAAATCAACGGGATGCGTCTCCCCGTCTTTCGCCGGCAGAAATTCCCAGGGCGACGACCTGGATCCCGGACGAGCCCCCAACTGTGAGAAACGAGCAAGAAAAACCTCGCAAAAAGAGGGTTAGGCCAGACTCCACAGCGAAGCTCCTAATTTTATTACGTTCTTGCAAGACCGGGTGTCCAACTAGCAGGCACGCCTGGTCAGAGCAATATAGGAAGTTTTATACCCTATTCCCGGCCACAAAATCCCTCCCTTGTTTCCCCATTGGCTGGGTACTCCAAAGTTTACAGACTAACCCGACACGCCTTCTACATGTTACAGTACATATCAGTTCATACGTCGCATGTCTCATTACCGCGAAATTATGCCTCCCCTGGGAGGAGAAGTTAATATTCCATACCTTATTAAGCAAGCGCAGTTGCTGCTACCAGAGGCCGCATTCCTCTCCAACGACCCTAGTTTAACAAGTTTCGAGTTTTTAATCTTCTGTCTGGCCCCCATTCATCCCTTTGATTGTCCTCCTTATCTGGAGGGACAACCTTTTGTCTTGAAAAGTCATCCCACCTCTCTGGCGTCCTCCTTGTCAGGTTCTTACCATGCAAGAACAACATTCTGTTTGTTTCTTTCTCACATGAGGAAACTTTGGTTTAAGCAATGCTTTGAGCAGATCTGGCATGGGGACAGCTTCTTTAAAGGTGTAAGCCAGAACCTCAAGAGCTGTTCCTAGAAACAGTGAAATATGTATTCATCACATACCATAAGAGATAGTCCTTTTGTTACCGAAAATCGGAAGAAAAACTCCTTAATACCAATGTAGCATTAAGAAGCAGCATTTTCTTTATTTGCAGCACCGAACCCACGGGGGATCATTCCTTCCATCATGCGCCCCGTATGCTGCCCCAACCACAGCTTATATCACCTGATTACAGACATACTCGTTATTTTCCCCCAAATAATAATATATATTCATTCTCTTTCTAAAAACTGATTAATAATTTTGTAGTTTTTGGCTTAGTTCTGTGAGAACGAAGTAAACAGAATGTTGTTCTTGCATGATAAGAACTTGACAAGGAGGGCGCCAGAGAGGTGGGATGAGTTTTCAAGACACAAGGGTTCCCTGACCAGGTAAAGAGGGCAATCAAAGGGATGAATGAAGGGCCAGATAAAAGATTACAAACTCGAAACTTGTTAAACTAGGGTCGTTGGAGAGGAATGCGGCCTCTGGTAGCAGCAACTGCGCTTGCTTAATAAGGTATGGAATATTAACTTCTCCTCCCAGGGGAGGCATAATCTTGCGATAATGAGACATGCGACGTATGAACTGATATGTACTGTAACATGTAGAAGGCGTGTCGGGTTAGTCTGTAAACTTTGGAGTACTCAGCCAATGGGGAAACAAAGGAGGGATTTCATGGCCGGGAATAGGGTATAAAACTTCCTATATTGCTCTGACCAGGCGTGCCTACTTGTTAGACACCCGGTCTTGCAAGAATGTAATAAAATTAGGTGCTTCACTGTGGAGTCTGGCCTGACCCTCTTTTTGCGAGGTTTTTGCTCGTTTCCTCACACTCAGAATCTAGCTCCCATGGAAAACAAGGCTGGAAGGGACATGGATGACAGACTCTTGCTGCTCCAGGCAACTGCACCAAAACATACTGTTTCATAAACAGTTTAAGCAAAATGTAAAAACAGGTTTATGTCCTCAACAGTATGAGTAGGTGATGTTAAAACACCTTACTCCTATGGTCAAAAGAAATTTGCTGTCAATTCCTCGCTCAAATTATTTTCAGGGACAGTTTTTATGCAGTTGTTTTAAAGTTGATATTTCCTCTTAGCTGTAAATCTCTCTTTTCCCTTTTGGCATTAAACCACTCTGCTTCCCAAGCTATGTACAGAGAGTGGCCATGTCCCTTTCTTTGCCAGTGAAGGCAAGAATCTGGTAATCTGTCCCCTAGGGCAGACTACCATTGTTGTGGCAGTCCTAGGAGCCTCTCTCTTCCTGACTCCTATCTAAGCACCTTCACTAAACACGGGAGACCAGATCTATATATACAGATTTCCAGATGGGATCTCTTCAGTATTGCACCCTCTGACATGAACAAAACAGAGATATTTCCCTAACTCTAATGATGCCATCTAGAGTTGCATTTTTTTTTTCACAGGTCCATTATATGTATAGCTACTTTATGCTTGGCAGAATGTTTCAGGACTTTCTTCTGTTGCCAGCCAACAACCTTATAGCAGAAACATTTGTTCACCAGTGAATAAGTGACCCTGTGCATGCAGCAGCAAATCCCACACCACATCTATTAGTCCCATCCCAAATTTCATCTGCTCCTTCCTCTGATATCCTCCCATCCCCTTTAGTGCCAGCAATGCTTCCTACACCTTCATCAGCCACCACCCTTTTCATTGCTGTTTGCAGCATTTCCACCAGCACATAGCTCCCATACCTCTTCCTCTGCTGCATTAACATGCATTTCATCCATCCCTAAGTCCCCCACCCTAGCAGTCTTTTGTCACCAAACCGACAGCTATTATCACAGTTTGTGCCTGGCACTGCAGCCTGTGACAACGTGCATTTGGATAACAGATGAGGTCTCTCACAGTGATAATAAGTCAGAGATGGGGGGGAGGAGTGGGGGGCAGGCAGGGAAGGCAAAATCATCCAGCCTTTCCCATCCAACTTTGTGGTTCTAGTAAAAGCACAACCTGATTCAGATTTCTGAAGTGTTTTCAATAAAACCTATGTTGCTAATGTTCATACAGCTACACTACTGTCCTAGGTTAGGCCACGATAGCCAGACCAAACCAGCCAATGGGATATTCAATACCATACTGGTGTCATGCCCAGTACTTAAAAGTGGGGAGGGAGTCTAGTTGAGAGGGGGGCGGTTTTTTCAAACAGTGGCACAGCTTGGCTTGGCATGGAGGTGGTGACAGAAAGCAGTGCGTTGTATATCACTCACTTTGTTATTGTCTCTTTTCTCTATGTTGTTCAAGTAAACTCTTCTTATCTTAACCCACTTGGCTTTACTTTTACCTTTTTTTTTGTCTTCCCACCTACTCCGGAGGGGGAGGGGAGGGAGTGAGAGAGCAGCTGCATGGTGCTTAGTTACCAGCTGGGTTTAAACCACAACTACTTTGGATCTCTGTAAAGACTAAAGTAAAATAAAATAAAGTATGGTTCATGTTTTATCACAGTGTGAGAAAACGAGCAAAAACCTCGCGAAAAGAGGGTCAGGCCAGACTCCACAGTGAAGCACCTAATTTTATTACGTTCTTGCAAGACCGGGTGTCTAACTAGTAGGCACGCCTGGTCAGAGCAATACAGGAATTTTTATACCCTATTCCCGGCCATGAAATCCCTCCTTTGTTTCCCCATTGGCTGAGTACTCCAAAGTTTACAGACTAACCCGACACGCCTTCTACATGTTACAGTACATATCAGTTCATACGTCGCATGTCTCATTACCGCGAAATTATGCCTCCCCTGGGAGGAGAAGTTAATATTCCATACCTTATTAAGCAAGCGCAGTTGCTGCTACCAGAGGCCGCATTCCTCTCCAACGACCCTAGTTTAACAAGTTTCGAGTTTGTAATCTTTTATCTGGCCCCCCATTCATCCCTTTGATTGCCCTCTTTACCTGGTCAGGGAACCCTTGTGTCTTGAAAACTCATCCCACCTCTCTGGCGCCCTCCTTGTCAAGTTCTTATCATGCAAGAACATCATCATCATGGCTTGGCTTCGCCGACGAAGATTTGGGAAGGGCTTTGCCCACGCTTATTGCAAGCGCGTTGATGGCTGAAAAGGCCAATGCGGGATAGGCAAGACCGGTTGCAAAGAGCACACCGGAGGGTCTCCTTGGGTGGTATAGTCGAGGCACGGTTCTTTCTGTGCTGTCTTTTCTCCTCGAGCCTGATTCTACGCGTGCTCTCAAAGGAGACAGCAGCATTATGTATGGTGTGTCTCCAAATCTCCCGATTGGAGGCCAGGGTGGACCACTGATGGTGGTCAATATGGCCTAGGCTGAGGTGTTGTTTCAGGGAGTCCTTCTATCTCCTCTTTGGAGCTCTTCTCTTGCGGCAGCCGGTGGCAAGTTCACCATAGAACACGATCTTAGGGAGGCGGTGATCCGCCATCCTGGAGACGTGCCCTGCCCAACGCAGCTGCGTTTTCAGCACCATGGCCTCAATACTGGTGACGTCTGCCTGTTCAAGGACAGCAACGTTAGTCACGTAGTCAGTCCAGTGGATGTTTAGGATTGTGCGGAGGCAGCGCTGATGGAAGCGTTCGAGGAGTCGCAGATGGTGGCGGTAGATGACCCATGATTCAGACCCGTACAGAAGAGTAGGCAGTACCACGGCTCTGTAGACACTGATCTTTGTACTTTTCTTCAGGTGTTTATTGCACCAGACTCTTTTATGGAGTTTTCCGAAAGCTCTGTTTGCCTTTGCTATTCTGTTGTCGATCTCTTTGTCGATCGTGGCATCTGAGGAGATGATGCTACCCAGATAGCTGAACTGCTGGACTGACTGAAGCTCTGACTCGCCAATGGTGATGTGGGGATGATGGTAATCATCTTGTGGTGCTGGTTGGTAGAGAACTACTGTCTTCTTCAAGCTGACTTCCAGCCCAAAAAGCTCAGCCGCCTCTGCAAAGCAGGATGTTAAGCGCTGCAGAGCTGCTTCTGTGTGGGCAACAAGGGCGGCATCGTCAGCAAAAAGCAGCTCGCGGACAAGGTGATTCAGGGTCTTGGTGTGGGCCTTCAGTCACCTTAGGTTGAAAAGGCTCCCATCGGTACGATATCGGATATAAATGCCGTCTTGTTCGTCGAGGTCTGCCGCGGCCCTTTGGAGCATCATGCTGAAGAAAACTGTGAATAAAGTTGGTGCGAGAACGCAACCTTGTTTCACACCATTGGCTATTGGGAAGGGCTCAGAGAGTGCATCGCCATATCTGACTTGGCCGCTGAATTCTCCGCTAACTCATCTGCTAAAGTCGTTAATCTTTGTAAAGCTCTGGTAATAGTTCCATCCGGGGCAGTATTGTTGGGAATGAAAGTGCAACATTGCCCCCCCAACATGACACAAACCCCTCCTTTCTCTGCTAACATCATATCCAGAACTCTTCTGTTTTCCCATGCCATTCTACTAGTCACATCTAACTGTGCAGCAATTCCTTTTGTGAGAAACGAGCAAAAAAAACCTCGCGAAAAGAGGGTCAGGCCAGACTCCACAGTGAAGCACCTAATTTTATTATGTTCTTGCAAGACCGGGTGTCTAACTAGTAGGCACGCCTGGTCAGAGCAATACAGGAAGTTTTATACCCTATTCCCAGCCACGAAATCCCTCCCTTGTTTCCCCATTGGCTGGGTACTCCAAAGTTTACAGACTAACCCGACATGCCTTCTACATTTTACAGTACATACCAGTTCATACGTCGCATGTCTCATTACCGCGAAATTATGCCTCCCCTGGGAGGAGAAGTTAATATTCCATACCTTATTAAGCAAGCGCAGTTGCTGCTACCAGAGGCCGCATTCCTCTCCAACGACCCTAGTTTAACAAGTTTCGAGTTTGTAATCTTTTATCTGGCCCCCCATTCATCCCTTTGATTGCCCTCTTTACCTGGTCAGGGAACCCTTGTGTCTTGAAAACTCATCCCACCTCTCTGGTGCCCTCCTTGTCAGGTTCTTACCATGCAAGAACAACATTCTGGTTGTTTCTTTCTCACAATAGCACCACAAAACTTTGGAGGTTTGCACAAAGAAAACTCAGACACTCCAAAACAGTTATGATTGGAGATCACCAAAACCTGAGAAAAACAAAACTTCATCAACCTGTCTCATACTTTTCCAATAAAAATAAAAGCACATATCAATGCTTGATGCCAGCAGACTGTGCAGGCTGAATATCTGCAAGGAAAGCCTTTAGTACAGACCTGTGCTTCAGAGTTTTTGGAAACAGTACCTCATCAGGGTAGTCCATAAGACTTGTAAATCCATTTACTGCATCTTTTTGATCAATTTCTTTCTGACTTCTACAACATTTAAAACTTGCTGAAACCCCAAGACATTCTTCTCCTGTGGCACCTTTAGAATAAACCACTCAATCATTAGAAAACATTGCGTATTTTCCTTCACAAACAAATTTTGACTGGCATTTTAAGTGCTATTGAAACTAAGGAGTTGAATGTTGGAAATATAGCAGTAAGTATATCTTTCACAATTTACATCCTTTCTCTGTGTACTGTTGTTTTGGGCTTACTTTCAAACAAATGGCTGATTCAATTTCTTGTTACTGTTCTTTCTCCCACTGTCAGGTCTTAATTGCAAGCCAGCAACACATTGTCTGTGTGGACAAAATTAAAAATGCAATTAAAAAAATCAATAAAAGCATGTGCAACTGTTTACTACAATTTACTTATCTTTGTTTGGCTTTATGACAAGTTATGGTTTGGTAAGACATTGTACCATGGTCTAGTTTTCTTGTTTAAATATAAATCCGCTGTTATTCCCCATTGCCCTTCAGCAAGTTTCCTAAGGTTTTACCTTGCATCAAGTTGAAACATTTAAAAAACAGGGAAATTTGCTACAACAACTATGAGCTTTAGCCCCTCTCCTCTAGATCATAACTTCATAAATAAAATTCCAAGATGTGGGAATACAACACAAAAGGACAAAATATTTGCAAACACAAGATTCCCATGTTATCTCTAGGAGGGGAGATTCCTTGAGCTGGCATCAATAATGGCTGAAGGAGGGAGTCCTGTGCAGATAAGACAGCCCTGTTTTGGCTAAGCGAAAAAAGCAAACAAATACTGAAGGTCCCAGTGTCCGAGTGAAGACCTTTGCCTAATTAACTGCAAAATTAATATCAAAATTCAGGCCCCTCAATATGCTAATGAGCCCAAAGCAGTACATGCTAAACATATATGACTGTGTTACTCAACTCTCCACCCAAATCGTGCTAAACATCACCTGAGAGGCAGAGACACACAGAGTTGGGGTATAAAAGCCAGGAGGGACAATACCTGGCTGGGGGGAAAAGACTGAAGATTTAGCAGGTATGGTTGACGGGTCATACTCCTCTTCCTCCACCCCAGACAGGGACACCTTCTGGGTAAGAATTGCGCTCTCACCACACGGTGAAAATACCCGGGGTAGTTTCTTTTTCCTGCACTACTGTTATATATCAGTTATTAGGCCTATTGCAGTGAGGGCATTGATCAAGGGCAATTCCCAATCTGTTCTATCTGTCGCTTTAATAAACTTCTATTAGTTTTACTGGCTTTGCCAAACTGTCTCAGTGCAAGTCCTTTGGGCTCTGGCAGGCAAACATCAAGCTTCTACCTTTAATGGGACACAAGAAGGTGTTGATCATGAGCTATTTTTACCTCTGTGGTTCAGGTTTTTTTAACCATATGATTACTTTGATGGGTACTTTAAGGGAAGAAAGTTATTCTACTCTATTGGAATACATGCTAGAGCTCAGAATTAAACAACTAAATGCATGCAAAGCTGTAACATCCCCAAGTTGATATAAATAATGCCTATCTTCCCTGCAATAATTGATTCAGATTATAATCTGTGTTGCCATTAATTCAAGGCTAATCTACACATAAAAGTCTCAACACATATGCAATGTCAAGTGGGGGGCTATGCTAGAGTCTGAGTATCCACAGCTCATCAGCCATGGCTGGGGTCAGCATGTGCTGCAAAACCCTGATCACTGCCATGTGGGTGGTGCCTACCACCACAGCTGGTTCTCAGCTGACCACAGTCAGCTCCAGATGAGTCAATGTAGAAAATGAAAATTACTCAGAAGGTGACTTTGCAGTGAAAGTGTAGCCTTTGTGTCATGGTTTAGGCCCAGCCAGCAATTAAGCACCATATGGCCACTTGCTCACTCCCCCTTCCCCTCCCCCAGTGGGACATGAAGGAGAATTGGGAGAAAAAGGCAAAATCCCATAGGTTGAGATAAGAAGAGTTTACTTGAACATAGAGAGAAGAAACAACAGTAATAACAATAACACCAATGAAATAATATATAAAGCAAGTGATATACAATGTTACAAGCTCACCACCCAGAACCTACAGCTGCTGCACAGTCACTGCTTGAAACTACATGCCTTTCCCCTGCCAACTCCACCCCTTATATATACTGGGCATGAATCAGTATGGTATCTAATATCCCATTGGCTGGTTTGGTTTGTGGTCCTTCCCAGCTTCTGATGAAAATTAACTCTATCCTAGCTGAACCCAGGACACTTTGGCTGAAGCTTACATAGTCTGGCAACTGCTTTGTCACTTGGAATGATACTTACCAGCCTCTACAGATTGCTGGACTTGGATTATTGTTGCTAGCACACAGTACATTCATGTTACATAGATCCACAGGTTTTCTAAACAGCTGCTGCTATTTTTCACTAGAGTTGGATCAGGTTCTCCTATTGAACAATACATTTAATTTGGTCCCTTGTATTACATATACACACAGATTTCAGTGTTTTCATTATTTATAATTATTCACTAAATAATGCATAGGAAAAACTTGCAAACCGTGTACTTATTTGTGTGAGACACAGAATGTTGTTCTTGCACGGTAAGAACCTGATAAAGTAAACAGAAGGTTGTCTTGCAGGATAAGAGAAACCAGAGAGCAATTAAAGAAGGGGAAGTGCTAGACATTATAAAACCTTAAATCTGTCAGCTAGGGTTGTTCGAGATGGATGGGGTCTTTTGAAGCAGTACTGCGCTTGCTTAATAGGGTATTGAATATTAACTTCTCCTCCCAGGGGAGGCATAATCTTGCGGTAATGAGACATGCGACGTATGAACTGATATGTACTGTAACATGTAGAAGGCGTGTCGGGTTAGTCTGTAAACTTTGGAGTACTCAGCCAATGGGGAAACAAGGGAGGGATTTCGTGGCTGGGAATAGGGTATAAAACTTCTCTGACAGGTGTACCTACTAGTTAGACACCCGCTCTTGCAAGAACATAATAAAATTAAGTGCTTCATTGTGGGGTCTGACCTGAGTCTCTTTTGCGAGGTTTTGCTCATTTCTCACATTTGGGAATGCTGTGCTACAGTTATTGCTTGTTCACTAATTGAACTGTGCGATTGGTCACCAAAGCCAACCAGTATTTTTTCTGTTCTCCCTGCAGCCCCCTGTCATGGAGGCACCCACAAGACAGACAGCAGCAGCTATCCAAAAAACACGGATTTATTGCAATATAATTTTGCCCAGCACTCTGACTGACCAAAATTCATTACAGGATTGAATGTCAGTTGGGAATTTATTACTGCACAACAGATTCCTGAACACTAAAGAACACACTCTAAGTGTAAGAAATGAGCAAAGCCTCGTGAAAGAGACTCAGGTCAGACTCCGCAATGAAGCACTTAGTTTTACTAACGTTCTTGCAAGAGCAGGTGTCCTAACCAGTAGGCACACCCCGTCAGAGCAATACACGGATTTTTATACCCTATTCCTGGCCACAAAATCCCTCCCTTGTTTCCCACTGGCTGGGTACTCCAAGGTTTACAGACTAACCTGACACGCCTTCTACATGCTATACTACATATCAGTTCATATGTCGCATGTCTCATTATCACAAGATTATGCCTCCCCTAGGTGAAGGTAATATTCAATACCCTATTAAGCAAGCGCAGTACTGCTTCCAGGGACCCCCATTTATCTTGAGCGACTCTAGCTGTCGAGTTTAAGGTTTTACAACCTCCTGTCTGACACCTCATCCCTTTAATTGTTCTCTGATTTCTTTCTTATCCTGCAAGACAACCTCCTGTTTGACAACTCATCACCACTCATTCTCTGGTGTCCTCCTTATCATGTTCTTATCGTGCAAGAACAACATTCTTTGTTTCTTTCTCACGTAAGGCAGATGACCCACAGTGTGCACAGCTCACTCATACAAAGGGAGAATCTCCCACTTAGAAATACCAAGAGGGTCACTCAATCCCGGGAGATACATTCAGACAGCACCCTGATCCAAGGGGAGTACCAGCAAGTATCCTCGGGTGGCGTCCCGATCCGAGGGGAGAGTCCCCAACTGCACTACCTGCTGCTCCAAAGAGGACCAACTCCAATTGGGTTCTCCGGCAGGGCTCCTTTATACCCTGGTCAGGTGTGAGCTGTGGGCATTTCACTCAGCACAGACTGGAGGCAGCTAACGGAGTCTAGACTCCGAGGCACCAGATAGCCCTGGGGCATCGACCTGATCTTTATCAGGTGCTTGTGCAGGGCCTGGTCTTTTGTGTAAGCTCTGTGCAAGCAGTCAGGGTGTCTGCACTGCCACACACCCATACGACACCCCACCCCCCCAGTCCAAGAAGCATCCTTAAGGTGCATGTTTTAAAAATGAGAATAATCAGACTTATGTACTTTTTCGTCAATACCTATAACATTTCAAATTTCTTTTGCACATTATTAAGGGAATAAATTTTGTGTGTTAATGTGTGCAGACAATAAAATGTGAAACAAAACTGTTTATGTAAATGAATAAATAAATAAATGGATCTCTTAGCCTAGTGGGCAGAATAGTTACCTAGGAAATGGGAAATCTGTGTTCAGCTTCCTTCTCAGCCTGAAGGCATCCTTACCTAGCTGAGTTATCTAGGTATAGATACCTCTCATCCTTAATTTTGAAATTTTCCCTTTCACCAGTCAAAATGATTAGTGTCCTGAAGCTGGGGGGTGGTAGGGGTGGGGGATAGGGAAGAAGAAAAAAAAAAACAACTCAAGAAAACCTGATTTTGTAACCTTGTAATCTGGCAGCTGGTGGGAGAAGGTAGCCATGACCTGAAGCCCTTTTCTGGAGAAACTCTCTCAACCACAGCAAAGGCAATGGCAGAGGGTAGCATTAGCATGTTGAAAATCATCTTCCAAGGAGCAAGGACCCACCACCAAGACAGTTGCTACACTCTGGGTCCAGAGGGGATAGAGAGCTCTGATTCAGGCACCAGGGAGGAGCAGGAATGGAGAACATCTGGTGCCATGCCTCCTGCTGACTGGCTCCAGGATGCTGCCTCCCCAGTATGGAAAATTTGGAGGTTACCCTTTGGAGCTGTGCTACCCTTCCCATTGATTGCACAGATCTTGTTTTGGCCTCTGAACCATCCTGCTGGGGTTGGACACCTGAATTTTTAAGCAGTGCAAGGTTTACACAGGAAGTCCCAAACAGATGCTCTGAATCTGATCCCTTGTTCTTATTTTTAATTATTTCTCTCACACTAACCCTGTAAGTTATTGTCATGTGTCACTCCTCACCGTTGGGGGTGGAGGTGGAGTGCAGTACAATGCAGGGCCTCCAGAAGAGCTGACAGAAACTCTGCTCCCCTCCAGCTCTGTGTGCACCATGGCCCTGAATGCGCTGAAGGCATGGAGACAGGGGAGGGAACAACCTCTGAGGCCAGGCCCGATGAAAAGCATGGCCAAGCCAGCACCATGCTTCTGGGTACAACTACCAAGGAAAAAGGACAAGGAGGCAGGCTAAGCAGGAGGCACAGGCACTGCTGTAGGGCACTGAATACTGAGCTAAAAGGAGAGCCACACAGACCCACCAATACTCATATGCAGGAACAATGCAGTAACTTGGAGCAGTGATGGAGGAAAATAAAGTCTAAGTAATAGGAGCAGAAGTAGAAAGAAGCAGCAAATGCTTAAGATGTTTGCTGAATCTGTTTATACATTTACATATCTCTGGAAAGCAAGCAGGCATGGGGTATGTCTTTGCACTCCTCTTGGAGGGAGGAAGGAGAAGACTTCAAATGAAGGAAGGGGAACAGGCGCTGAAATGGGACCCCTCTTCCCCTGCCTCCCTATCCCCTACTTACATACAGTGCTGTCCCCTGGCATTCTGTAGGTCTCCTACTTCTGCTGCCATGTCTGGTGTTGTTGCTTCCAGCTGTTCACCACATTAATCAGAAATTTCCTGAATATCATCTCAAAGAAACGTCTGGGCCTGCTTGTCCCCTATCCCTAGTATTATTACCAGAGGTCATGAGATGCTCCTTTACATTTCCAATGAAAAAGTAAGGTTAACTTTTCAACAGATACATTTTCAAAGGAGAGGGAAGGTCTTCCAGAGCTGTCATAGAAATAAAAATGCCAGAGGCGAGGAAAGGCCAGCAAGAAACTGTGAAGGTAAAAGTTTTATAGGGAGGAAGAACTGTAAACAATATTTGATGGGTACATTTTTAATATAAAAGCAACAAACCAGTGAAATGGGTCAAAAAAAATGACCCTGTGTTTCTAATAAATGTTATTGATTTTGTAGGTGCCAAAGTTTTAGCCTCAAAAAATTATGGTGGCTTCTGCACTGTATCTTGTGCTTTGTTGCCTGAAATGTGCAACTGTAAGAGACAATAAAAGAGAGATTGAAAAATCTGTTTGCATATTTTCACCTAGTGTGCTTGGCTCATTTGAACTACAAGGTACAACATGGTGTAAGATTTTTGTTGTCTTTAACTGAACTCACACACATTTGTCATTACTTGTATTGAATACAAGGACAACACTGCACAGCAAAAGGTGCTGTCAGAGGAGTGGAGCTACATAGTGAAGCACCCGTGCAGCACCAATAGTCAAAGCTGCAGCTACAAAGAACTTGCTGAGGTGCTGACTACTCAAAGTTTATGTGGCACTTTTTAAAATCCTCTTGCTATAGATTACACCTGAGATTATTGAGAAAGAGATTAGAAGTGTGAGTTATCTCTCTTTTCAGGAACCTCATGTTTTAGTATAGAAACAAGAGCAAATCTATCTCACAAGAGATGTCTCTGTATCTCCCTCTGTCATTTGGTAGATTTGTTTTCACAGTCTTTGCTTTGTGGCAGTTAGTCCTTCTCTCTGACACTCTTTCTTACTTTTTTTTCCCTGCTTCCTCTTGTTTTATAACCTTTCTTCTGCACTTTAGATTTCTCTTCTCCTATTGTCCTTCAGAAGAAAGGGAAGTCTCATGTAGGGAAAGGCTCAATTTGTCTCGTTTCCTCCTCAAAGACAATGAGATGAGTCACCCCTTGACCATGCTGCCCTCCATCTCTGGATCCTCCCTTATCTCCCAAGAGCCAGGGAAATAAATTTGGTTTCCTCAGTAAAATACACACTTATTGACATCATTCAGATGCTACAAGAGTTGACCTGTATTTATACAAACCCTAAAAGTGCTGCATAACATGAGCATAGTAATAACTGATCCTCTTCTCCAGGGGTGCCACCAAGTGAGGAGCTACAGTAGAAAGCAGCTGTCCCAGGTCAGCCAGCATGGTGGAGGTCCAGGTGAGCACCCTAGCAAAACTGGGGAGAGAAGGGCAAAAGATGCATCCTCAAATGCTCCTCATCCTGCCACAGGGACAGGGGAAGAAATCCCTTCTCCGGGAACTGGGAACAGTAGGACAGTCACAATTTCTGCTGATGAAACTACAGTGACTTTACAATGCATTTCAAGCTCTTTTTGACAACACATAGCTTGGGTCCCCCTTTACCTAGAGGAATCCCAACAAGCCACCTCCTTCCCTCTTAGGATGTTCGAATGCATTAGCTTGAGCAGTTTGTCCTGCTTTGCTGGCAGCGAAACACAGGCACACATGAAGGCAATTAGATGGCCTAGATACTCTCTGCTCAGTAGGGGATGACAGCACCAAGAAGCTGCTTGAGCAGTGCAGTTTCCTGCCGTGTCTACTTTGTTTCACATCACTTAGGAAAGTCTTTGAACATAGCCCATGTAAACAGAGGTGCAGATGATTTTAAATTGCCACCTGCACTTGGTGGCACACCATAAGCACACACTAATGTTCTCAAGTTCAGGCCCCTCAAGGCTTTCATTTGAAGACAGCTCCTTGTATGGGTCTATTTTCCATCTGTAGCACAAAAAACACTAGCTATTGAGAAGCACAGCCAACAGCAATATGCACTGAAATTAATAAAACTTGGAAAATAAAGCATCAGGCTCCAGCCTAATAAGTGAACGTGATGCACTGTCAAATGGCAGGCTTGGTTCAGATGAGCTAGCTTAGATAGTTTTCTCTGAGAATTAGTGGGGCTGGGAGCATCACTGATGTAATGATCATCGTCTCTGGGGAAGAGCACCATGCCCACAGCTCCCCCATGACCCGGCAGAGAAAATGGAGGTTGTTGTGGTGGACCTTATGGATAGCAGTGTAAAAAGGTACTCCAGTACAGCTGTCCACACCAGACCTGTGCTTAAGGCCACCTCATCACACTTCATGTCCTTACCATGCATGGCTTGGCACTTGAGGAAGTCACTGATCTGTAGCTGACTCAAGCATCCTCCCTTTCTGAGGAACAGTAAAGTCAAATGCAACATTAAGTTCATTTTCCAGCCCTTGACTCAAAGCAGGCCTTTCCCTTGAGCTGTATGAATAAGGGATTCATTTGGTTTGTTGGTGACACCAAGAACACATCTTTTGTTATGAGCAGTTGATCTGCTTTTTGGCAGGGGAAAATTTGTTGTGAATGAAGATGCTTAATTTGACCCCAAACCAAGATGTTTCATTTCATTCTTTGGATGGGGAAGGAGAACCGTGTCTTTTTCTCTAAATTAAAATTAGGAAAAAAGACAGAGGGGGAGTTGAGAAAGCTTAGGGTGGATGTCTTGAAATTAAACAAAAAAAGTTGCTTTATGAATCACTTTGTTTCCCAATTTTAATGCGGTTCCCTATTGAGCATGATTCATTCACACATGAAATTCATAGGGTTTAAAAATGTGCCTCATTTTTGAAAGTTTCCTACATTGCTACCTAGCTTTATGGCTTAGGTAAGGTGTTCAGTAATAAAGCCCAGTTCCAGCAAAGACTTCTGACCATGAACAAGCAGAGAAATCCCATGGTGCAGGACGGCCTGGCACAGCATGTTTTGTAACCACGGAATAGAGTGTGCAATGCTGAACAGGGGTTAGGAGGTGGAAAGAGAAGGAAAAAGACTGGGGAAGTCTGAAGAAACACAGGATGTGCAAGAGGCACCATCAGAGTGAATCAGTGTGATTTTCCAGTAATCATGAAGTTACGGGAAGGGCCAAATGGCAATGCCCACATGCCAAATCCAAACTCCTGAAATCTTCAGACGGGGGAAGGGTGGTGGGACTCAGGTCACAGATTTGGGGCTGAGTTGTCCATCTCTAAGCAGCATAGCCATTTGAACTCTCTTCCTGCCTTGCTGTCTCAAGCATCCTTATTTCTCCTCTTTTAAGGAGAGATGCTCAGACATATGTGTTTGTAGACCTAATAAAAAGATGTGATGATGCTAAAAAAAAATCTAAAACAGTTATAGCAAATTATTAACAATAATGAACACACTACATTATCACATTTCTTTTAATGGCATACACAGAACCAAGGAATGAATATAGGATGTATGCCTGCTTGCCTCACTCTTGGATGTGAGCCAAGAGCAGTAGCAGGGTTCACAGGCTTAGGCAAAACAACCAAGCATCAAGGGTTATGGCTGGGCTGGCCACTTGTTAAGTGTTTTTTCCCAGTCACAGGGTCATCAGCCTTCACATGTGGTTCCAAATCCTCCTTCGATGAGTTTGATTTAGAAGGGCCCTCTCCCTCATTCATCAATAGGCAAAATGTGCTATATGGGCAATATACCTGTTTTGTTTGTTTCTTTCTCCTCACAGGGACAACTTCTACTGGTGCAGATTGAGTGACAGTGGCCACAGTGGCTGTCTGTGTAGCTGTAGTGTTTGTTGTGGGAGTTGGAATGGCGGCAGTGCTTGTTGGGGGGCTTGTGGAGTGTGAATACTTGTGGTACATGTTGCCCATGTCATAAAACTTATTGGGGTCTGAATAGCTGCAGAGCATGTCATAAAGCCTCGTGGAGTCTGAGTAGCTGCAGTGTGTGTTGCCGAAGCAGCACCCGCTCTAGCAGTTGAGCTGGCTGCCTGACACGTACACCTGCACTGATCTCTAATCTGACGCCACACATAAAGAGAATGAAGAATAAATTCAATAGTAATGATAGTGATAAAAATAACATGATATTTTGATTGCAATAACCACATTCGCCATCCTCACAATCTAATGGATTCCCAGAATCCTGTGGAGTCGGATTAGCATGATGGGGAGAAGTAGAACTTCCCCAGGTAAAACCGAATGTGTACAAGATCTGCTATGTGACGCCATAGTACATAGATGCAATCACTGCCCAGCTTAACGCGGCATAAATCAGTGATAGACACCACAACAAAGCAGCGGCTTTCGCCCAGTGCCCAGAACAGGCAACTTTCAAATAAACACTCAGGACAAATAAACAATAACACAACAAATACAACAGGTACAGCAACACTATGGCACTTAACTTTAAAAAAACTTCTAAAATAGTGTTATATAATACTGCTCCCCAGAATGACAAGATGTAAGCAGTCTATTTTAATTTCCTGCTCTTAAAGACTTTCAAAGAAAAAAGTCTGATACTCTCTCAACTGAGCAAGCTGGAATTTGAACTATTCAGGCAATCAATCAGAGCTCTGATCTTGCCCTGCACTGGGCACAAATAAATCTGTCATGGGTTAGGGCTGGGCTGGCCACTAGACAAATGTCAGCTGCTCTCTATTAACCCTCCTCCCTTCCCAAAGGGGAAGAGAAAGGGAATAAGGGAGAGAGACTGATGGATTGGAAAAGAAAACTAAACCTGCTTTAATGAAAATAATAACAATAAAATGAAATCTATACAAATATATACAATACCAATACCAAACCCAACCCCTCTGATGACAACCACGTCCCCGTCACCACTGATGCTGTGGGCAGACACTGGGGAAGGCCCAGGCTGGGCTCAGCAGCAGACGGGAACCGGATGCAGGAGCTGGATTCCGGGGATGGATTCAGGGATGCATGGCCTGGGATCGAAGGCAGAACAGACAGAGTCCTCCTCAGACGTTGGCCACTGAAGAGGAGAGCTTGACCCTTGTGGTCCCTCAGCTTTACACCAAATATGACGTCTATGGGATGGAACACCTGGTTGGTCAGTGCAGGGTCACCCGTCCTGTCCGCTCCTCCCCGCAGCTGCGGCCTCTCACTCACTGCACCCCCACCGTGGCACACAGGATGGAGCAGTGCCCTTGGTCTGCCCAGGAGACAGTAGAAGCAAGAGCCTTTCTGCATCCCAACCCCTGGCAGTGACTGTGACCATCCAGCGCTGTCACTGCTCGAAGCAGCCGCCGTCTGCAAAACTGTGCCGTTAACTTCAGCCAGTGCCGTGACTGAGAAGAGACTGAGCTGGAAAGTGAAATCACTGAACAGAATGAGTGCTGTTCTGACTCAAACCGGGACAAACGCTCATGCAGAATGCTGGCTTGAATCAACCCCAGAACAGACTGCCTTTCTGTGCTACAAGGCAGATTATATGAAATAGCAGTCAGCCTTACACTGTGCCACATTCAAAAAATATTGTCATCAAAATAAAATAAATTATAATTTTACTATTTTATTGTACCAGTTGTGCAATTAAAATATAACCTTTTCAGTTTTCTGGTGATCTCTGACAGCTGAAAAGTAAAATCACTGAACAGGATTAGGTTTGTTCTAACTCAAACCAGGACACCAAGGTACCTGAGACAGTCCTGAGGCTGGCTGGTCACTGGGGAAGGTGCACCATGATGGTCTAGACCACAAATGACACTGTAAACATAAGAAATACACCACCGGGGTGTTAGAAATGTGAACACTTGGAAAAAATTCAGTGTTGAATCATAGAAATGCTTTGGTTGGAAGAGACCTTTGAGATCATCAAGTCAAACTGTTCACCCTGCACTGCCAGGGTCCCTAAACCATGTCCCTCAGCATCACATCTACATGTCTTTTAAACACTGCCAGGGGTGGGGACTGCACCACTGCCCTGGGCAGCCTGTTCCAATGCTTGATGACCCTTTCAGTGAAGAAATTTTTCCGAACACACAACCTAAATATCCCATGATGCAACTTGAGGCCATTTCCTCTTGTCCTGTCACTTGTTACTTGGCAGAAGAGACCAACCCCCACCTTCCTACAACCTTCTTTCAGGCAGTTGTAGAGAGTGATGAGGTATCCACTGAATCTCCTTTTCTCCAGACTAAACAACCCCAGTTCCCTCAGCCACTCCTCATAAGGCTTGTTCTCTAGACCCTTCACCAGCTTCGTTGCCCTTCTCTGGACACGCTCCAGCACCTCAATATCCTTCTTGGAGTGAGGGGCCCAAAATGGAACACAGGACTCAAGGTGTGGCCTCACCAGTGCCTCACCACCTGGGCACACTGCTGGCTCATATTCAATCGGCTGACAACCAACACCCCCATGTCCCATTCCGCTATGCAGCTTTCCAGCCACTCTTCCCCAAGCCTGTAACGTTGCACGGGATAGTTGTGTCCCACGTGCAGGACCCGGCACTTGGCCTTGTTGAACCTCATACAGTTTGCCTTGGCTCATCGATCCAGCCTGTCCAGATCCCTCTGTAGAGCCTCCTGACCTTCAAGCAGATAGACACATCCGCCCAACTTGGCGTCATCTGCGAACTTCCTGAATGTGTACCCGATCCCCTCATCCAGATCACTGACAAAGATGTTAAAGAGAACAGGCCCCAACACTGAGCCCTGGGAAACACCACTTGTGACTGGCCACCAACTGGATTTGACTCCATTCCCCACCACTCTCTGGGCCCGGCCATCCAGCCAGTTTTTGATCCAGCAAAGAGTACACTCATCCCAGCCATGAGCAGCCAGTTTCTCCAGGAGAATGCTGTGGGAAACAGTGTCAAAGGCTTTACTAAAGTCCAGGTAGACAACGTCCACAGCCCTTCCCACATCCACTAAACGGGTCACCTTGTCATAGAAGGAGATCAAGCTGGTCAGGCAGGACCTGCCTTTCATAACCCCATGCTGACTGGGCCTGATCAACTGATTCTCCTGTATGTGCTGCATGATGGCACTCAAGATGATCTGCTCCATGACCTTCCCTGGCACCGAGGTCAGACTCACAGGCCTGTAGTTCCCTGGATCCTCCTTCTGGCCCTTCTTGTAGATGGGCCTCACATTGGCTAACCTCCAGTCGATTGGGACCTCCCCGGTTAGCCAGGATTGCTGGTAAATGATGGAAAGTGGCTTGGTGAGCACTTCCACCAGCTCCCTCAGAACCCTTGAGTGGATCTCATCTGGCCCCATAGATTTGTGTGTGTCTAAGTTGTGCAATAGGTCACTGACCATTTCCCCTGGGATTATGGGGCCTTCATTCCGCTCCCCGTCTCTGTCTTCCAGCTCAGGGGGCTGGGCACTCAGAGAACAACTGGTCTTGCTATGAAAGACTGAGGCAAAGGCGGCATTCACTACCTCAGCCTTTTCCTCATCCTGGGTCACTATGTTTCCCCCCTGCATTTCTGTACTCTGTGCCAGACGTCCGGGCACGGTCGAGTTACTGTCATGACACAGCTGCACACAATATTTATTGTCTGGGTGGTCCCATTCACATCCTGCTTGTCCTGTGCAGAGGGCCCAGGACAAGCACCACCTGTCGGATTCACTGAAGGCAATTTATATGTGTCCTTGAGCATCCTGAGCTCACTGTCCAAGTTAGATAATTACTACTTACATACTTGATCAAAGACTCTTTCATAAGCGGTAATCAATCAATCATTATTTAATAGACTTCCATCACATTTGGTCCTTTGGTTACTGCTTACAAAAAGCATCCGATAAAGGTATCATCATAGGATCCTGCATTAGCTTACGGATTTTATACCATAAATAACAATTCCACAATGTTAAAAACATAATAGAAACCACAATTGCAATTACAGGATGAAGTAGGATATTTAACACTTTAGTCACAGAAAATTAATACCCAGTAAATATATCCCACCAATGATGGGCAGTTTCACGCCCTTTTCGACGCCCAAAATCAACCAGCTGCCTCCCTACCATCACAGTCTGTATTTGACTATCAATCAAGGTTTTATCTTATAGCCAAATGTTTCCTCATGTGTTCTGTGTCCTTCAGAATTTGTTTTAAAGGTTCCAAAGAGATACCTAAATTACTTTGGAGTAAAGTATCAGGATGCCAATACAAAGTTACTTGTTGTTCTCGATCCGGGATAAAAGTGAGGTTTCTCCCTTTCCAATATAAATGAGTCACATTTCCTAAACATCCTGAAAAGGGGGTGGTCAAATTATATATCTGAGTTGTGTTTTGGTTGGAGGTCACTACACAAACATGTTGTGGCCCTATTTCAATAAACATAGAAAAGGTGGATGGTAATATTGTCCATCAGCATAAATTTACTGAGTGTTCTAAAAGACAAGGCTCATATAATTGAGAGCTTTGACCACATACTACTCTGTCCATAGTACGAGAACACAAGTCCAAATTGTGTGTTTTATTGTTAGTATCTAGATACATACCCTCAAAATAGGGCAACCAATATTCAGGAGTAAATGGAGACTTTTCCCCAAAAATAATGGGTAAAACTACAAACTTACACATTAGTTTGGAGGGCCAGCTTACATTAAAATGTGTTATTTTCCCTGCACAGTAATAGTCAGTGCACTGTACTATTTCAAGTGACAACAGAATCCAATGTGTTGTGGGAATCCATTGTTTAAATACGGTCCTCCAAATTAATTCATTGTTACTCATGGAATCATTCTGGGCCTTATTTCACTGCATTATATACAACGTTTGCAAAGTACATTCAGTCCAATTTACAAATTGACTCACATTCTGAGTTACCTGCAATCTGTTGGCTTGTGACAAATTAAACAATTGTAAAAATTCAGTATCATATTTTAATGTGAGCTTTTGAGGTTGGAACACAGTAGGCATCCATTGTGCTTGTAAACTGATCAGTTGGGATATGTCCCGTCCTTCTGCCTTCAATTTATTTTGTAATTATTCTTTATCTATACTATTTACAAATCCCATACCAGCACCTGTACCACCCAACAGGGTGTCCCACCAAGCTCTCTTCCTCTGACATAATGGTAAACGCGAGGAAAGAGATATTAAATAAATAACATTCTTCTGTTACTGTTGTGCAACTGAAACACAGGTGGCTGGTACTCTATTTAATTGGTTAGCATTAACAACAGGGTGATTCCGTAAAACAGTCATATAATCAGCCCAGCTCGATCTGTTTTGTACTGCAGTAGCATTACGACAAAATAATGTATTAAGCGTAGTTAAGTTTATGTTACCACTGCGTGGGAAAACAACAGATAATGGCAAGGTGAGGGAAACACTGTTCCCCAGATTTTAGCTCACACCTTGACACGAAGGGTAGCCATGAAGTGGCCATGAAGCAGTTTGCGGATCTCAAGAATGGAATGCGGTTACCATGGATAAGGCCTACTGCAGCCAAGCAAAATGTACCATACCTCTGAATGAGGAAGGGAGTAATGCGAAGGCAATACAGTCCGTCCCTGTTCTTGGAGGTAACAATGAGCTGCTGTAGTTAACTGCATCAACCGCTATCAAGAAAGATGGATCGCTACTGCCGTGCCAGCAAAAATGGTGAAATCGTGTCCTCTAGGTGAACTTTGCTCATTATAATGTCATTATAATACCAAAACACACCTCCATCCCAAAGGCTACCCGCCTCCAAGGTGCGACCACTCCCCACTGGGCATGCGCCCTATGTTTTATCACCTGGACCTTTAAATGTGAAGCGAGAGCTTTTTAATCCAGTCAAAACAAAAGGAATGTATGACTAGAGTCACTCAAAGTATAAAAAGTGGCGAATGAAAGGGGGATTTGGGGAACAGAAGACCACCATCGAAACTTTGGGATCGGTCGACGGGCTGAACCTATCTTCTCCTCCCCCCCCCCCCCCCCATAGGGACGCCTATTGGGTAAGAGCTCTGTGTTATGTGCGCTTAAATACTAAACGTCAGGCTAGCTATTAATAATCACTAGTGTTTAGGTTTGTTTGTATGTTTAGGTTTGTTTGTATGTTTAGGTTTTCACTTTAAATCCCTCTTCGCAGTCAATACCCTATCGCCAGTATCATTCGAACCTGCATTTAGTCACGCATCTACACAATAAACTATCATTGTTGATTTAATACTGAAGGGATTTGTCTCAGTGTCGCTGCTCGTGAGGGTCCCTGAATAGGTTAGGCGAATATCCTCCGATCCTGTGGGCTACCAAGAGGGACTTTGGTTTCAGTGACGCTGCCAGTGTGAGCCTGGCAGGCTGGCCAAGTTGTAAAGGGTACGAGATGACCCCCCTTCTCCCTAACAGGAGTGTGGTAGGCAGGTTGGGCATAAGGATCTCGTCTTTCTTGGGAAACCAGCAGGCTGATCAAATTGTAAAGGGCTGGAGGTGCTCCCCCTTTTTAGTCCAGGAATTTTAATAATCAGCTCTATCTATCTTCCCGGCCTCTTTTCGTGACACACTGCTGCTAAAATTATACACATTAGTAGTACTGTTAATGCAACAGTCATAAGCTATTTTTACAGTACACAAGCAAAGAGTAGAAAGATTACAGCATTTGATAGCAACAGTACTATCAGTTGATAAAATCACTGTGTCTTGGTCCCTTTGATATTGCATGAAGAGACATCCATTCCCTTCACGGGCTCTCCACAAGGTCACTTCTGGTGAAAACGTCAAGTTAACTAATCGGTGGCGTTCATTCGCATTGTGGGTATAGTTACCTTGTGTTCGTATGCTGGTACTCCTTTTCCACCACCAGCTTTCAGTCATTCCGTTAATCTTTTCTAGGTAGCTTCCTGGGGTAATGACATCGTCCAAATGGACCACAAGACACAGGATGAGATTCACGATCCAAAACAGGTGGTTCTGTAAAAGACAAAGCTAAAAGATCATGATATCATTCTTGAAGATAACATTTACGAGCAGGGACATATTCCCATTTCTCTTGTCCTGACTTTATTACAAGAACAGTATTATCTTTCCCAGTAGCAATGACTTCAGCCGGCTCTTGAGGGTCGTTATGTCTTTGCACCCATATTTTAGCTCCATTATTAAAGGTATTAGTAGATCTGAATCCTTCATCACCTCTTGCTCAGTTTCTCCTTGAATCATAATGTCGTCAATATAGTGTACTATCTGCACAGTGACTGGTAAAGTTAGTAAATCCAAATGCTCAGCCACCATTTGATGACAACTAGTAGGGCTGTGTGTCCATCCTTGGGGCAGTAAAGGTATACTGTCTGCCTTGCCAAGTAAAGGCAAATTGATCCCAGTGCTCTTCAGCAATGGGCATTGTAAAGAAAGCATTGGTCAAGTCAATTATTGCATACCAGGTTCCTAGATGTTGTTGCACCTTTTCAATCAGAGTGACAGTATCTGGCACCATGGCAGTTAACGGCGGAGTATATTTATTTAGCTCTCTATAGCCAACGGTCATTCGCCAGATTCCATCACTTTTCTTTACCGGCCACACTGGATTATTCCAGGCAATAGGGGTAGGTTTTAAAACTCCTGTCTCTAACAAATCCTTTATTGTTTGTGAAATTTCCTCATGTCCCCCTGGGATTCTATATTGTTTCATTGCAACAACTTTCATTGCAGAGGGGATCTGTACAGGGGACATTTTTACTTTTCCCACAAGTACGAGTCTGGCCATAACATATGGCTTTACTCCAAATTGATATTGTCCGTCTTGTAAATGTAAAGTCTACCCTTTTAAAATATCAATCCCAATAATATATTTGGGGATTGGGACAATCATAACCAGATAGGTTCTTTTCGGCAAATTTCCTATTTTCATCTCAATTTTATTTTGAACAGCTTCAATTTGTTTCCCTCTGTTGCGGAGGCACCTGCAAAAACAGACAGCAGCAGCTATCTGAAAAACGTGGATTTATTGCAATGAAATTTTACCTAGCACTCCGACTGACCAAATTAATTACAGGTTCAGATGTCAGTTGGGAATGTATTACTACACAACAATTCCTGAACACTAAAGAACACTCTCTAAGGAAGATGAACCACAATGTGTACACCCTTGATACCATAAAAGTCGGTGATTGATGAAACTCTCTAAGACTCACTTTTGAGTTTTAGAAAGCAGCATTCTTTATTGCAGCGCTGGGTGCACCGAGAAGCTGTGTCTCAAATCATGCACCCTTCCATTCAGAACAGCCATTGTTTATACGGTGTATCTATATACATATGCATTACATTTCTCAGAAAGGCCACACATATTCATATAATTTCCCAGAACTAATTATAATATGTGCATGTTCATTACACATGTGCAGTTTCTCTATTAGAGTCTTCTTAGGGGGTCTTGGGTGGTCTTTAGGGGTTGCTCCTGAGTGTCCTTTAGTTGAACCCTCTTCTTGAGCATGCGCACTCAGCATCTTCTTACATAACTTCTTCACAGTTGGTTTCTCAAAGTTAGTTCGTTCTAGTTTCTGGACCACAATGTTCTTTAAATGACAGTTTCTAAATGACTCTATTGTGTAGCAATTCATCATGGCTTGGCTTCGCGGATGAAGATTTGGGAAGGGCTTTGCCCACGCTTATTGCAAGCGCGTTGATGGCTGAAAAGGCCAATGCGGGATAGGCAAGACCGGTTGCAAAGAGCACACCGGAGGGTCTCCTTGGGTGGTATAGTCGAGGCACAGTTCTTTCTGCGCTGTCTTTTCTCCTCGAGCCTGATTCTACGCGTGCTCTCAAAGGAGACAGCAGCGTTATGTATGGTGTGTCTCCAAATCTCCCGATTGGAGGCCAGGGTGGACCACTGATGGTGGTCAATATGGCCTAGGCTGAGGTGTTGTTTCAGGGAGTCCTTATATCTCCTCTTTGGAGCTCTTCTCTTGCGGCAGCCGGTGGCAAGTTCACCATAGAACACGATCTTAGGGAGGCGGTGATCCGCCATCCTGGAGACGTGCCCTGCCCAACGCAGCTGCGTTTTCAGCAACATGGCCTCAATACTGGTGACGTCTGCCTGTTCAAGGACAGCAACGTTAGTCACGTAGTCAGTCCAGTGGATGTTTAGGATTGTGCGGAGGCAGCGCTGATGGAAGCGTTCGAGGAGTCGCAGATGGTGGC
Source organism: Bucorvus abyssinicus (assembly GCA_009769605.1). NCBI lineage: Eukaryota > Metazoa > Chordata > Aves > Bucerotiformes > Bucorvidae > Bucorvus > Bucorvus abyssinicus. The sequence continues at coordinate 6,407,316 of CM020064.1, forward strand.
GGTAGATGACCCATGATTCAGACCCGTACAGAAGAGTAGGCAGTACCACGGCTCTGTAGACACTGATCTTTGTACTTTTCTTCAGGTGTTTATTGCACCAGACTCTTTTATGGAGTTTTCCGAAAGCTCTGTTTGCCTTTGCTATTCTGTTGTCTATCTCTTGTCGATCGTGGCATCTGAGGAGATGATGCTACCCAGATAGCTGAACTGCTGGACTGACTGAAGCTCTGACTCGCCAATGGTGATGTGGGGATGATGGTAATCATCTTGTGGTGCTGGTTGGTAGAGAACTACTGTCTTCTTCAAGCTGACTTCCAGCCCAAAAAGCTCAGCCGCCTCTGCAAAGCAGGATGTTAAGCGCTGCAGAGCTGCTTCTGTGTGGGCAACAAGGGCTGGCATCGTCAGCAAAAGCAGCTCGCAGGACAAGGTGATTCAGGGTCTTGGTGTGGGCCTTCAGTCGCCTTAGGTTGAAAAGGCTCCCATCGGTGCAATATCGGATATAAATGCCGTCTTGTTCGTCGAGGTCTGCCGTGGCCCTTTGGAGCATCATGCTGAAGAAAACTGTGAATAAAGTGGGTGCGAGAACGCAACCTTGTTTCACACCATTGGCTATTGGGAAGGGCTCAGAGAGTGCATCGCCATATCTGACTTGGCCGCGCTGCCCCTCATGTAACAGGATAATCATTTTGAGGAACTTGGGGGGACATCCTAATCGTTCCAAGATCTGCCACAGACCTTTTCTGCTCACAGTGTCAAAGGCTTTGGTGAGATCAACGAAAGTTACATAGAGACCCTTGTTCTGTTCCCTACACTTCTCTTGCAGTTGTCTGAGAATGAATACCATGTCTGTGGTGGTTCTGTTGGCTCTGAAACCACACTGACTTTCAGGTAGAAGTTCTTCTGCGATAGCGGGTACCAATCTGTTCAATAGTATTCTTGCGAGAATTTTTCCAGCAATGGAGAGCAGAGTTATGCCTCGGTAGTTTGAGCAGTCTGACTTTACTCCTTTTTTCTTGTACAGGGTGATGATGATTGCATCACGGAGATCTGGTGGTAGTTCGCCTTGTTCCCAACAGCGCACAACTAGCTCGTGAAATTTAGCATGGAGCGTTTGGCCTCCATGTTTCCAGATTTCAGGCGGGATTCCGTCGACCCCAGCTGCCTTGCCGGTTTTCATCTGCTGTATGGCCTTAAGGGTCTCTCCCATAGTAGGGGCTATATCCAATTCATTTTTCACCGTTTGCTTTGGGATGAGCTGGATTCCTGAGTCTTGGACTACACGGTTGGCACTGAAGAGAGTTTGAAAGTGTTCAGACCATCGATTCAGGATGGAGGTTTTATCTGTGAGAAGCGTTTGGCCATCTGCGCTGAGTAGGGGGCTTTGAACTTGGTGTGTGGGTCCGTACACTGCTTTCAGAGCCTCATAGAATCCTCTGTGGTCACCCAAATCTGCGCATAGTTGAGTCTTTTTTGCTAGGTTGAGCCACCACTTGTTCTGGATGTCTCGAAGTTTCTGTTGGAGTTTACTGCATGCAAGACGAAAGGCTGCTTTTCTTACATGGCAAGATGGCTGAGCGAGGTGTGCTTGGTGAGCAGATCTCTTCTTTGCCAGCAATTCCTGGATCTCTGGATTGTTTTCATCAAACCAGTCTTTGTTTTTCTTTGAGGAGAACCCTAAGAATTCTTCGGAGGACTGCAGGATGCTATTTTTAATATGTTGCCAAAGCGCTTCAGGAGAAGAGTCTATGGGATGGTCTTCAAGCCTAGTTTGAAGGTTTGCCTGGAAGCTGTCTCTCACTGCAGCTGTTTGAAGATTGTTGACTTTGAGCCTCCTCCTCAGAATGCCGCCCCTCTTAGGTTTGGGCTTAAAGTGGAGGTTAAGTTTGCAGCGCACAAGGCGGTGGTCTGTTTGACATTCTGCACTAGGCATCACTCGGGTGTGACAGACATCGCGAACGTTTCTCTGGCGCACTAAGATATAGTCAATGAGGTGCCAGTGTTTAGATCGAGGATGCATCCAGGTTGTCTTCAGGCTGTCTTTCTGCTGGAAGATAGTGTTGCTGATGGTAAGCTGCTGCTCAGCACAAAACTCTAGCAAGAGGCGACCGTTGTCATTGCAGTTTCCAACTCCATGCTTGCCTAGTACTCCTTTCCAGGCTTCAGAGTTCTTACCTACTCGGGCGTTGAAGTCACCAAGGATTATGATCTTATCATCCGCAGGAACCTTTTGAGTAAGGCGGCGCAGATCGGTGTAGAATTTGTCTTTTTCTGTAGGGTCAGCTTGGAGAGTTGGGGCATATATGCTGAAGAGAACAACATGTTGCTTGTTGTGTAGCGGGAGGCGTAAGGAGATAATGCGATCGGAATGACCTGTTGGCAAATTTTCAAGTTTAGAGGCGATGGAGTTTTTAATCATGAAGCCAACTCCGGAATGATGACTTTCGGTTTTGGGTTTGCCTGACCAATACAGTGTGTAGCCGGCACCATGTTCTTTAAGGCTGCCTTCCTCATGAAGGCGAACTTCACTGAGAGCAGCAATGTCAATGTTGAGTCGTGACAGTTCGTGAGCAATTATAGCAGAACGGCGTTCAGGATGCCCACTGTCTGCTGTATCGAGCATGGTTCTGATGTTCCAACATGCGAGTGTCAATCTGGACACACCTTTGGAGGCAGGTGTATGCCTTTGTCTCTTTGTCTTTGGTTGACCGCAACAGAAGATGCCTGTTGGCCGCGGCTAGCCCACCGGATTGGAAGGGGAGATGAGCTTTGGTTAGGCCACCTTTTCTAGGCCCCTCTCCATGCGGAGCAAGCAGTGCTCTCCTTGAAAAAGGCTGCTTGGTCATTCAGGATGCTGCCGAACGAGACTGTCATCTCCTGGGTCAGTCTCAAGCGACCAATGTCCTGAACCGCCTGCATGCAGGGTTGGGTCTGCGGCTTCCAGTGACATCTTTCCACCTGCCGTTTCGTCCCTTGCCTGTCGCTACAGGGCTTTGCAAACGTGAGTACACCCTTCAAGCCTGCGCGGTGGATTTTTTAGGTGAGGCGCAGCGTGCGCGAGACTGGCCCCACCCTTTACACCTGAGGTTCATCTGCCAGGGCCTAGCGAGCTTGGACGGTGACAGCGAAGTCCTCAGGTCGTAGGTTTGGTTAGAGTATCCTTCTCTTAGATGGATGGCCTTACAGGGCTAAACGAGCTCCATCTGCCCGGGTTTGGAGTTAGAGTTGTCCTTCTCCTAGGATGGTTGCCCGAAGGCTAGTGAGCCCATCCTGCCCGTGGACACACTTTGTCTGACCCTTCAGTTGAGACCTGTCTGGCTTGGGAGACCCTACCGGAGGCATATGCCACCACCAGCATAGCTCTCAACTTCGCAAGGGCACGCAAGCTCTTTCCCCATGGCAAGGGGGTGCCCGTGAAAGAGTGTGGAGCAATTAAGCAATAGTTAAGCTGCGTATACATTGTTCTATCTGTTATAGGGCTGGGGGTTTGAACATGTATCACCCTCACTCATACAAAGGGAGAATCTCCCACTTAAGGGTACCAAAAGGGTCACTCACCAATGCCGGGGTGAGGGTCACTCAATCCCAGGAGATACGCTCGGACAGCATCCTGATCTGAGGGAAGAGTTCCAGGAAGTATCCTCAACTGGTGTCCTGATCCGAGGGGAGAGTCCCCAACTGCACTACCTGCTGCTCCAAAGAGGACCAACTCCAATTGGGTTCTCCGGCAGGGCTCCTTTATACCCTGGTCAGGTGTGAGCTGTGGGCATTTCACTCAGCACAGACTGGAGGCAGCTAACGGAGTCTAGACTCCGAGGCACCAGATAGCCCTGGGGCATCGACCTGATCTTTATCAGGTGCTTGTGCAGGGCCTGGTCTTTTGTGTAAGCTCTGTGCAAGCAGTCAGGGTGTCTGCACTGCCACGCCCTCCTAACCCAGTAATAATAACTTTTTGGCCTTTCAATCGCTTTGGATTTCCATAAATTAACATTACAACCTTTTTGATATCCACAGCATCCAATGCAATTCCGGGCACTCCTAAATCATACAGCTGCACCATCCAATCGAGCAAAGATTCTCCTGGTTTCTGCTGGAATCACTCAATCACATCATTAATTTCATGCTGGGTATAATCCTCAATTACATCACATCTCACTTGCCCTGGTTCTAATTTTCTCCTAATGATGGATTTTGCCTCTACATCCTCAGAAACAGATTCCTCCCCTGCACTCGCATCTGAGTCAGTTGAATCCCATAAATCACCATCCCACTTGTCAGGACCCCACTGTATTCCTGCTTCAGCAATAACCGTATGCACCTTTTTCCTATTCACTCTAGCCTGTCGCTTACGATGCTTATACTGAGCAACACTAACAGCCGCCTTGTCTGCCACAGTCTGATAAGTATCCAGCTTATCTGTCAACAAACGATTCTGGCACTGCAACAAGACCACCTTACTTTGCAAATCACATATCTGTTTCTCTAATTCCACTTTACACAAATTTGTTCTCGCTTGTCCTGTTTTGAGTTAGAACAGAACTAATTCTGTCAGAACAGCACTCATTCTGTTCAGTGATTGCACTTGCCAGCTCAGTCTCTTCTCAGTCACGGCACTTTCTGAAGTTAACGGCATAGTTTTGCAGACAGCGGCTGCTTCGAGCAGTGACAGCGCTGGATGGTCACAGTCACTGCCAGGGGTTGGGATGCAGAAAGGCTCTTGCTTCTACTGTCTCCTGGGCAGACCAAGGGCACTGCTCCATCCTGTGTCCCACGGTGGGGGTGCAGTGAGTGAGAGGCCGCAGCTGCGGGGAGGAGCGGACAGGCCAGGTGACCCTGCACTGACCAACCAGGTGTTCCATCCCATAGACGTCATATTCGGTATAAAGCTGAGTGTCTTGCTCCCTCTTGCTCTCTTTTTCAATGGCTGGAGTCCGAGGAGGACTCTGTCCATTCTGCCTTCCATCCCAGGCCATGAATCCCTGAAATGCAGTTCTGGAATCCACCTGTGCATCCAGTTCCCATCTGCTGCTGAGCCCAGCCTGGGCCTTCCCCAGTGTCTGCCCACAGCATCAGTGGTGATGTGACATGGTTGTCATCAGAGGGGTTGGGTTTGGTATTGGTATTGTATATATTTGTATATATTTCTTTTTATTATTATTATTATTAAAGCAATTTAAATTTTTTTTCCAATAAATCAGTCTCTCTCCCTTGCTCCGTTTCTCTTTCCCCTCTTTGGGAAAAGGGGGGAAGGGGGGAAGGGGGAAAGGGATAATAGAGAGCATCTGTCATTTGTCTGGAGCTGGCCCAGCTCTAACCCTGGACAGATTAATTGGCGCCCAATGCATGGCTCGATAAGGAGCTCTGATTAATTGCCCAAATAGTTTAAAATCCAGTTTGCTCAGTTGAGAGTGTATCAGACTTTTTCTCTGAGTTTTTAAGGATTGGAAATTAAAAAGGACTGCTTACATCGTGTCGATGCTCAGAGCCATAATATATCATATCTTTTTAGAATTTGCTTTGGAGTTAAGTATTGTAGGGTCGCCTTATCTGCCGTATGTGCTGTGTTATTTTTTATTTGTTCTGAGTGTTTATTTGAAAGTTGCCTGTTCTGGGCACTGGGCGAAAGCCGCTGCTTTGTTGTGGTGTCTATCACTGATTTATGCCGCGTTAAGCTGGGCAGTGATTGCATCTATGTACTATGGCGTCACATAGCAGATCTTGTACACATTTGGTTTTACCTGGGGAAGTTCTACTTCTCCCCATCATGCTAATCCGACTCCACAGGATTCTGGGAATCCATTAGATTGTGAGGATGGCGAATGTGGTTATTGCAATCAAAATATCATGTTATTTTTACCTTTAGCATTAGTACTGAACTTTTCCCTGATTCTTTTTACTGTGTGGCGTCAGATTAGAGATGGGTGCAGATATTCCCATCAGGCAGCCACCTCAACTCGTAGAGAGAGTGCTGCTTCAGCAACACACATTGCAACTACTCAGACTCTGCAAGGTTTTATGACATGCCCAACCTGCGCCGCAACTGCTCACACCCCGCGAGCCACCCCGACAATTGCTGCTGCTGCTCCAACTCCTCATAAGGGCACTGCTGCTGCTCCAACTCCCACAACAAGCCCTGCTGCTGCTTCAACTCCAGCAACAAACACCACAGCTACACAGACAGACACTGTGGCTACTCCCACTCAATCAGCATCAGTACAGGTTGCTCCTGTGAGGCAGAAGAGAAAAACAAGACAGGTATATCGCCCATATAGCCCATCTCATCCACAAACGGATGAGGGAGAGAGTCCTTCTAAAGCACAATCATCAGAGGAGGATTCGGAACCAGATAGGAAGGCTGATGGCCATGAGACTGGGAGAGAACACTTAACCAAAACAGATTGCCCAGTGTTTGATGATAATGGAGTAAGTCCTTCCAAAGCAGGTCCTTCCAAAGTATACATATCAGAGGATGAGAGCTCAGATCAAGATGGAATCATCCAGCCTTTATCTCTGAAGGAAATGTGAAACTTGAGAAAGGACTAAAGCTGTCGTGACAATGAAACACTTACCTCCTGGTTGCTCCGATGCTGGGATACTGGGTCTGATACCATAGATCTGGATGGTAGAGAAGCCCGGTAGTTGGATCCCTGTCCAGAGATGGAGGCTTTGACAAAGCACTTGTAGAAAAGAAGAAACCTCTCAGCCTCTGGAGGCGACTCTTGTCAGCTGGAAGAACCAGGTATCCCTTTAGGGATGACATTGGATGCCGCCCGATCAAATGGACCACCAGGGAACAAGGTATTAAGTACCTGAGAGAATTCGCTGAGCAACAGGCGAGCAATTGTAACCCCTGATGCCGTGCCAGGCCAGAGACCTGTGCTGCGGAAGTTTGTGCAGGGTGCACCATTAATGTATGCCCACACATTGTCAACAGTGATCTGGGGAAGTGATAACCAGATACCAACCGCGTCTGAAGTGGCTCACAGAGTACGACAGTATGCAGACAGTCTCTCTGGTCCCCTACAGGCCCGTGTATCAGCTCTGGAGGAAATGCCTAAGGAAACCAAGAAATCAGTTGAAAAGCTGTTTGAAAAACTAGACAGAAGGGAGAAGAGATTCTATTCTTCCACCAAAGGGACCCACATTGCAGCCATTGAGAGAAGACGCTCTTCTATGAGACCAGCTAAACAGCAACAGCACATGTCACGAGGTACCCTGTGGTCTCTCCTGCGTGAGCATGGAGAGGACATGAGCAGATGGGATGGAAAACCTACCTCTGCCCTACAGGCACGAGTAAACCAGTTGCGAGGTAAAATAAACGGAAGAGAGAGTTCTTCCAGAAGGAGGAAAGCTGCTCCTGTCCACTGTGAGCAGTTCTCTGGTCTGCGCAGATGGGCCTCAGATCCAAACAACGTGAGTAGGGGGAGTGAAAATGTAATGCATGTAGTCCACCCAAACCCTGTGAACTATGTAAACCCTGTGAACCCGGTGAGATACACAACCCCAGTTGTCGATAGCGGATACTACCCTTGGAATTAGAGGGGCCCTGCCTCCAGCCGGGTGGAGGAGAGGGACAACCGAGTTTATTGGACTGGGAGGATTCGATGGCCTGGCACGTTAGGACCACAAAAGTATCAAGCCCTGGTAGCCACTGGTGCACGGTGCACCCTATTGCCATCGGATCATAAAGGGACAGAATGTGTTACTCTTTCTGGAGTGACTGGAGGGTCTCAAGAACTGACTGTATTGGAGGCTGGAGTGAGCCTAACTGGGAATAAATGGGGAAAAGCCCCCTATAGTGACTGGTCCAGATGCCCCATGCATCCTTGGCATAGACTTCTTCAGGAGAGGGGATTATAAAGACCCAAAAGGGTATTGGTGGGCCTTTGGTGTAGCAGCTGTAGAGACTGAGGACATTGAACAGCTGACTGTCCTGCCTGAACTTACAGAGGAGTCTGCCGCTGTGGGGCGGATGAGGGTTGAAGACTAAAAGGTGCCAATTGCTACTAAAACAGTGCATCGACGACAATATCGTACCAACCGAGACTCCGTGGTTCTCACCTAGAAGTTGATCTGTCAACTAGAGGGCCAAGGACTGCTTAGCAAGGCCCGTTCACCCTTTAACAGTCCTATATGGCCAGTGCGAAAATCTGATGGGGAATGGGGATAACAGTAGACCATGGTGGCCTTAAGGAAGTTACACCAGCCATAAGTGCTGCTGTGCTGGACATACTAGAACTCCAGTATGAACTGGAGTCAAAGGCAGCCAAGTGTTATGTCACAACAGACATTATTAATGTGTTTTTCTCTACTCCTATAGCAGCAGAGTGCAGGGCACAGTTTGCTTTCACCTGGAGAGGTGTCCAGTACCCCTGGAATCGACTGCCCCGGGGGTGGAAACACAGTCCCACCATTTGCCATGGACTGATCCGGACTGCACTGGAGAAAGGTGGAGCTCCAGGACACCTGCAATACATTGGTGACATCATTGTATGGGGTAGGACAGCAGAAGAAGTTTTTGAGAAAGGGAAGAAAATAATCGACATTCTTTCAGACACCGGTTTTGTCATAAAAAGAAGCAAGGTCAAGGGATCTGCACAAGAGATCCAGTTTTGGGGAATTAAATGACAAGATGGGCGTCACCAGATCCCAACAGACATGGTTAACAAAATAACAGCCATGTCCCCACCAACTAACAAAAAGGAAACACAAGCCTTCTTAGCTGTTGTGGGTTTCTGGAGAATGCATCTTCCTGGTTACAGTCAGATTGTAAAACCTCTCTAGGAAGTGACCTGGAAGAAAACCAATTTTAATTGGGGTCCTGAACAACAACAAGCCTTTGGACAAATCAAACGAGAGATCGTACATGCAGTAGCCCTTGGGCCAGTCCGAACAGGACAGGACATTAAAAATGTGCTCTATACCGCAGCCGGGGAGAATGGTCCTACCTGGAGCCTCTGGCAGAAAGCACCTGGGGAGACTCGAGGTCGACCCCTAGGATTTTGGAGTCGAGGATACAAGGGCTTCAAAGCCAACTATACTCCAACTGGAAAGGAAATATTAGCAGCATATGAAGGAGTCAGAGCTGTTTCCGAAGTGATTGGTACTGAAGCACAGCTCCTCCTGGCACCACAATTACCAGTCCTAGGCTGGATCACAGAATCCCATCATAATTTTGGTTGGAAGAGAACTTTGAGATCATATTTTAGCTGAAAAGTAAAATCTCTGAACAGAATGAGTTCTGTTCTAACTGAAACCAGGACACTTTCATAACCCCATGCTGACTGGGCCTGATCAACTGGTTGTCCTGTACATGCCAGATGACAGCACTCAGGATGACCTGCTCCATGACTTTCCCTGGCACCGAGGTCAGACTGACAGGCCTGTAGTTCCCTGGATCCTCCTTCCGGCCCATCTTGTAGATGGGTGTCACATTGGCTAACCTCCAGTCAACTGGTACCTCCCCCGTTAGCCATGATTGCTGGTAAATGATGGAAAGTGGCTTGGTGAGCACTTCCACCAGCTCCCTCAGTACCCCTGGGTGGATCCCATCTGGCCCCGTAGACTTGTGTATATCTAAATGGTGCAATAGGTCACTGACCATTTCCCCTGGGATTATGGGGCCTTCATTCCGCTCCCCGTCTCTGTCTTCCAGTTCAAGAAGCTGGGCACTCAAAGAACAACTGGTCTTACTATGAAGACTGAGGCAAAGGCGGCATTCACTACCTCAGCCTTTTCCTCATCCTGGGTCACTATGTTTCCCCCCGCATTCAGCAAAGGATGGAGATTCTCCTTAGCCCTCCTTTTGCTCTTGATGTATTTATAGAAACATTTTTTAATTGTCTTTTATGGCAGTGGCCAGAATAAGTTGTAGCTGGGCTTTGGCCTTTCTGATTTTCTCCCTGCACAGCCTTGCAAAATCCCTGTAGTCTTCCTAAGTGACCTGCCCCTTCTTCCATAGGCCATAGACTTTCCTTTTCTTCCTGAGCTTCAGCCAAAGCTCTCTGTTCAGCGAGGCTGGTCTTCTACCCCGCTGACTCGTCTTACAGCACAATGGGACAGTTTGTTCTTGCTCCTTAAAGATTTCCATCTTAAGGAATGTCCAGCCTTCCTGGACTCTGTCCTTCAGGACTGCCTCCCAATGGACCCTGCCAACCAGTCTTCTAAACAGGTCAAAGTCTGCCCTCCAGAAGTCCAAGGTGGCAGTTCTACTGACACCACTCCCTACTTCCTCAAGAATTGAAAACTCTACCATCTCATGATCACTGTGGCCAAGATGGCCTCCAACCTTCACATCACCCACAAGTCCTTCTCTGTTGGTGAACACCAGGTCCAGCAGGGAGCCTTCCCTGGTTGGTTCCCTCACCAGCTGTGTGAGGAAGTTCTCTTCCACACACTCCAGGAACCTCCTGGACTGTTTCTGCTCTGCTGTATTGTATTTCCAGCAGACATCTGGTAAGTAATGTTTACTGATGGATCTTGCTGTCTTGTAGGAAATCACCGGAGGTGGAAAGCTGCTGTGTGGAGTCCCACATGACGAGTCACAGAAGCAGCTGAGGGAGAAGGTGAATCGAGTCAGTTTGCAGAGGTAAAAGCCATCCAGCTGGCTTTAGACACTGCTGAGCGAGAAAAGTGGCCAGTGCTCTGTCTCTGTGCTGACTCACGGATGGTGGCAAATGCCCTGTGGGGGTGCTTAAAACAATGGAAATGGAATAACTGGCAACGCAGAGGTGAACCCATCTGGGCTGCCACACTGGGGCAAGATATCGCCAACCGGCTTGAGAACCTTGTTGTAAAAGCACGTCATGTAGATACCCACGTACCTAAAAGTCGAGCCGCTGAGGAACATCAAAACAACCAGCAAGTGGATCAAGCTGCTCAAGTGTTCCAAACAGACCTCGACTGGGAACACGAAGGTGAACTCTTTTTAGCTCGGTGGGCCCAGGACACTTCAGGCCATCAGGGAAGAGATGTGACATACAGATGGGCTCGTGACCGAGGGGTGGATTGAACTATGGACGCTATTGCGCAGGTTATCCACGACTGTGAAACATGCGCCGCAATCAGGCAAGCAAAACGGTCAAAACCTTTGTGATATGGGGGACGATGGTCAACATATCAATACGGGGAGGCCTGGCAGATTGATTATATCACACTGCCTCAAACCCGCCAGGGTAAGCGCTACGTGCTGACAATGGTGGAAGCAACCACCGGATGGCTGGAAACATCTCCCGTGCCTCATGCCGCTGCCCGCAACACCATCCTGGGCCTTGAGAAGCAAATTTTGTGGCCACATGGTACTCCAGATAGAATTGAGTCTGACAGCGGGACTCATTTCAAAAACAATCTTATAGACACTTGGGCCAAGGAACACGGTATCGAGTGGGTGTAGCATGCCCCCTGTCATGCACCAGCCTCTGGAAAAAGTGAACAGTACAATGGTCTGTTAAAAACTGCTCTGAAAGCAAAGGGTGGTGGGACTTTTAAACATTGGGACAACATTTAGCACCAGCCACCTGGTTAGTTAACACCAGAGGATCCATCAGTCGAGCTGGTCCTGCTCAATCAGACCCATTCCATACAGTTGAAGGGGATCAAGTCCCTGTGGTGTGTGAAAGGAACCTGTTGGGGAAACTGTGTGGGTACTTCCTGCTTCGGGCAAAGGCAAAGCCATTTGTGGGATTGCTTTCGCTCCAGGACCTGGAAGTACTTGGTGGGTGATGATGGAAGATGGTGAAGTCTAATGTGAACCTCAAGGGAATTTACCTCTGGCTGAGAATACTCGATTTAGAGCTGTGTGATGTAAACTGCTACATAACACTAACAGTGCTCAATAAGTGTCTTTCAGGATAACATAGTGGTGATGACAGGAGCTGGCCTCATCGAGTGGCATCTAGTAAGCTCCTGAGGTGAACCTGCAGCTGTTGGCACAAACCACAAGTTTCATAAAATGTTTCTTGCCCTGAGAAGATTGCTCTGATAGATGGAAATTCACAATCATGAACTAAATTAACTTAATGTACTTTTTAATGTACCTTTTCTGTCTGTTCAGTGATTTCACTTTCCAGCTCAGTCTCTTCTCAGTCACGGCACTGGCTGAAGTTAACGGCACAGTTTTGCAGACAGCGGCTGCTTCTAGCAGTGACAGCGCTGGATGGTCACAGTCACTGCCAGGGGTTGGGATGCAGAAAGGCTCTTGCTTCTACTGTCTCCTGGGCAGACCAAGGTCACTGCTCCATCCTGTGTCCCACGGTGGGGGTGCAGTGAGTGAGAGGCCGCAGCTGCGGGGAGGAGCGGACAGGCCAGGTGACCCTGCACTGACCAACATGGTGTTCCATCCCATAGACGTCATATTCGGTATAAAGCTGAGAGGTCACAAGGGTCAACCCCTCTTCTTCAATGGCCGACGTCTGAGGAGGACTCTGTCCTTTTTGCCTTCGATCCCAATCCATGCATTCCTGAATCCAGTTCCGGAATCCAGCTCCTGCATCCAGTTCCCATCTGTTGCTGAGCCCAGCCTGGGCCTTCCCCAGTGCCTGCCCCCAGCATCAGTGGTGACGGGGACGTGGTTGCCATCAGGGGGTTGGGTTCAGTATTGGTATTGTCTATATTTGTATAGATTTCATGTTATTGTTATTGTTTTCATTAATGGTCACGGTGACATTATTGCCATCAGAGGGGTGGGTTTTATTAATTTTATTATTATTATTATAATTTCCATTAAAGCAGTTTTAGTTTTCTTTTCCAATCCATCAGTCTCTCTCCCTTATTCCCTTTGTCTTTCCCTTTGAGAAGGGAGAGGGGTTAATAAAGAGTGTCTGTCATTTCTCTATTGGCTGGCCCAGCCTTAACCCATGACAGATACTATAGCTTGTGTTGCAACAGTCACAAGGAGAGACCTTGCAAAGCAACTTCTCACATGCACTTAGCACAGCATTTGCTTTTTTATGCAGAACTACACTTGACTATTATTTCCCCCTTTCTCTTAAGCATCTGAAGAAACAAATGTTGATCTGTGGCTGTGGGAAAAGGAGGCAAAACCTTCTCCTTCCTCCTTTGCCCAGTTTTGCTTTCTGTCTTTTCATTGAAGGACACTTGGCAGCATTTCTCATTTAAGATTCCTGTAGTGAGGCTGTATTTCCCATGATAGCTCAGATTCTTATCTGGTGTAAATTATCATAGTTCCAGTTGACTTCAATGGATTTGATAATTTTTATATACCGTCTGAGGTTCTGCATCTGAAAACTATAATAAAAAGCAGCTGCTTCTTGAGCTAATCAATCAGAACAATTATATGTGTCTAAGTCTAGCTATCTTAATATCTGATACTCATCTGCCAACAGACCACCACATACTGGAGAATTAAAGTCCTTTTTCTTGTGTCTGAGTAACTGGGATTGTGTCCTGTATTTTATCAAAAATGAAAGTGAATGGAGACTGTCATAGTTCTTGACAGCAACTTTGCTGGGAGACCTGAAAGACAACATTCTGTCAGCAAAGCCCATGAGTTTGGATCTGCTAGAAGCTAGTCATATCTTTATACTGACTGTAAACATTACATATTATTATATGAAATATTTTAGAGCAGCTACTTAGGTTTGTCACTTTAATGTGTTTTAGTTTCGATTTCTATATTCATCTTCAAGACATATGAACGTTACTTGATGTTTGGTATTGATTTGAACTTGTAAAGAATATGAGATTGAACAGATATCAACTATTCATATCAATAATATGTTAAGAATTTGTAAAATGTTTCATAGAAAGCATGGTCTCTGACCTATTCCAGAATGTGATACTGTGGGAAAACGACAGATAATGGGGAGGTGAGGGAAACACTGTTCCCCAGATTTTAGCTCACACCTTGACACGAAAAACAGCCATGAAGCGGCCATGAAGCAGTTTGCTGATTCCAAGAATGGAATGCGGTTACCATGGATAAGGCCTACTGCAGCCGAGCGCAACGTACCGTACCTCTGAACGAGGACAGGAGTGATGCGGAGGCAATACAGTCCGTCCCTGTTCCTGGAGGTAACAATGGGCTGCTGCAATTAACTGCATCAACTGCTATCAAGAAAGATGGATCGCTACTGCCATGCCAGCAAAAATGGTGAAATCGTGTCCTCTGGGTGAACTTTGCTCATTATAATGTCATTATAATACCAAAACACACCTCCATCCCAAAGGCTACCCGCCTCCAAGGTGCGACCACTCCCCACTGGGCATGCGCCCTATGTTTTAACACCTGGACCTTTAAATGTGAAGCGAGAGCTTTTTAATCCAGTCAAAACAAAAGGAATGTATGACTACAGTCACTCAAGCTCCACCTAAAAGTATAGAAACAATATAAAAAGTGGCGATTAAAAGGGGGATTTGGGGAACAGAAGACCACCATCGAAACTTTGGGATCGGTCGACGGGCTGAATCTATCTTCTCTCCCCCCATAGGGACGCCTGTCGGGTAAGAGCTCTGTGTTTTGTGCACTTAAATATTAACATCAGGCTAGCTATTAATAATTATTAGTGTTTAGGTTTGCTTGTGTGTTTAGGTTTGTATGTGTGTGTGTTTAGTGTTTGCTCTAAACCCATTTCGCAGTCAATACCCTCTCACCGGTATCATTCGAACCTGCATTTAGTCACGCATCTACACAATAAACTATCATTGTTGATTTAATACTGAAGGGATTTGTCTCAGTGTCGCTGCTCGTGAGGGTCCCTGAATAGGTTAGGCGAATATCCTCCGATCCTGTGGGCTACCAAGAGGGACTTTGGTTTCAGTGACACTGCCAGCGTGCCTGGCAGGCTGGCCAAGTTGTAAAGAACCTGAGGAGGTTCCCCTTCTCCCTGACAGGAGTGTGGTGGGCAGGTTGGGTGACAGGAGTTTGTCTTTCTTGGGGAACTAGTGGGCTGGACAAATTGTAAAGGGTTTGGGAAACCCCCCTTCTGGGCCAGGAATTTTCTTTGTCTATCCTCCTGGCCCCCCTTTTCGTGACAGATACTGTAAATGAAGTGCCTAGCACTATGTTTAAAGAAAATGTGTCTTCTGTATTTACAGTTTTTGATTTAACTCTCCACACAGAACAAATCATAATTTTTATATTTCTGGAGTATGTTATGCAATTTTTTCTGTAAAGAACTATTTTTTTCAAAAAGCATGAAACTTTCCCCTATTACTTTAAAATTTATATACAATTGTGTTCTTTCTATTAGTAAAAACAGGGCATAGATACAAACAGCACCTTTTCTATAAATCACATTCAGTCCTCGCTCAAGCATACTCCATGACTTCTACCCAGTGGGACCACCTTTAGCGAATGACAGAAGTTTCTGTCCATACTCAAAAAACATCTTTAATAGGTCAATGAGAAAAAGAATAAAATTTCATTCCAGCTTGTTCATCATAAATCACTGGTCTGACTGTCTTTACATCTTTCAAAGACTTTACATCCATCTAGGCCTAAAAGAAATTTTTCCTAATATGCATGAGTAGAAGCATTGATAAATGAAAGAATACTGGATTTCAGGAGATGAACTTTTTTCCTGCTACGTGGAGGTCATCTTTTACATCTCTAAGGCTGGTTGTTTCATGTTTCCTCTGCATCATCCCCTCTGTTTAATACCCTACTACATACTTTAAGAAATCGCTAGCTAGTGCTAAGCCCTAAACCCTCCAATTAGGGGAGGGGGGAACTATTTTTGCTTTTTCCTCCTTTGTCAAATTTTCTTAGAGATGTGTAAACAAGGAGTGATGAATCACCAATCTAAAGAAACTAGGTGTTTACAATCCCAAATTGTGAGAGTATTTTGACAGTATGTGTCAAATCCTACTACAGTTGGTAAGGGGATCCTGGGTTAGTTGCTTTGGACAATAGCTGTATTTGCATTACCAAACAGAGCCTAGTACATGCAAAAGAAACACATTTGCCCTTCACAAGCCTTTTGGAGGTGCAAAGAGAAGCATGACAAAAAATTACCTTTCTGACCTTAGGTAAATAAAACACCATCAAGCACACCCAAAATATCTTGTCTGTAGGTTGGTGGTAAAACTTAAGCAAGGACCTCCCCAAACTTCTTTTTTCCTAGCTTTTCTGGGCCTCACAGTGTCTTTACCCTCACTGCTGTTTGACCACTGTTCACATTTGGGTGACTCCATCTTACTACAGAGGGACTGCAGCTGCTTTCCAGCTCTTATATTCCTTGGCTTCCTGCCATCTTGTTCCCACCTAGTAGCCATGTGTGTCAAGTAACCACCAAGGGTGAGAGAAAGGGCAACAAAGACAAATAAATGTGTGGAGATCATCTTCTTAGTGAGTCTGCAGGAAGCCTGAAGTGTGACTGAACTAGTCTGGTAATGTTCTGCCCTTTGGTGCTATTTTATATATACTCAGAGGAAATAATCAGAAGTACAGTCATTTTTACATTTAGGGTATACAGATAATTTGTGAGTACAATAAATATTTTGTTTATGCTGCACATATGTTTGAGTACAGCTTTACCCACTTATGAGAAATTACTTTCTTCTGCATGTGCTTCAAAATATGCTGTTTACTTTTTGCAGTGCTACACATGTTATGTGTGGGACACAAAGATGGCAACACTTGTATTATTTTACATGCTGACAAATTGATTTGAATTTATTTGCAGTTAACCAAAGCACCATATCCAAAACCTGATCTTAATTATGGATATTCAATTTTGCATTTGCTAGAACAAATAGACAGCATCTTTTGGCAGAGATGAGTTTGGATGATAAAATATAAAATGAGATGCAGTACCTGCAACTTCTCCTCAGGTCTAGCCAAAGGATGCCCCAGCCACTGAGATATCAGTTGGCTCCAGAACCCATGCAGCAAGGATAAACACCTTAGCAGCTGAGGAGGAAAGTACTTGGGCTCCAGGGGATCTTCAGAGGTGGGGAAGGGAGTCAGTCAGCATGAGATCCTCCCACAAAGCTAGCTTTGCAACCTGTCCTGCCTTTTTTATTAAACTGTATAAACTGAGATGTAATTAATTGCTTCTTGTTTTGCTATTCCCATCAACAGTCTTTTGAAAACAGCCAAAAACATTTTGCTAAGCTGAACTGGTAGGATTTCCCCTTCAGCTGTGAGAGATTTCAAGGCCTCATTCAGGCCAGTAATGGAAATACAAGTTTGGAAAGGGCTACAGGACAAGGGCAAACTGCAGGTGAGGGTCTTCGGTGAACTGCAACCCAGGAGAAGATGACAGATCCTTGGCTCCTTTTTCTATGTTTCTTATTCTTTTCAGATCACTTCCATGTTATGTATCTCCACATGTCATCTGATTTACTAGATTTTTGTTATTCCTCCTTGCCACCTGACATCCTAACCTGCCTGGTCTCCCTTCTACAACTATAGAGCTTTATTCCTACCCTCTTCTATTGCTCCAGTTTCATGTCAGTGCTAGTTTATGCTGCCTTAAAAAAATGGAGAAATAACAACCTAAAAAATCTCACAGCCTTACTATTCCTGCTTTCCTTGTGATCCTGTTCTTCCCTGTTCTAGTATACTCCATTTAATCTCTGTCTAGCCTACAAAGCTTGTTTGACTGAAGTCAAACCATGCTCACTATTGCTGTTGGAACAGCTACTCCTAGAGACTAGAATGATACCAATTGCTTCAGTGATATTAGCTGGGGAAAATGATAGAGCCATGTATTGATAATCACCTCACCTCTTCTAGGTTGAGCAATCCCTAACCCAGACTCCAAATGCTTGTAGTGTTTTGGTGAAAGGTTTCAAACTCAAAGGGTCTGAAAATTGATCATTCCTTCTCTCTTTTAAGTAGCAGTGTCATTTTAAAAAAATGTGTACATACCATCAGCCTGAATGGCATATAAACATCAGGCAGCAAGAGCTGGACACTGCCATGTAAATGAAGAGAAAAAGGGAGAATAAACCCAGCTTCACAAGACCATAGCAGCTGTAATATCTCTGACCAGGCCTATTGCTGTGTATCCAGTAGGACAAGCAACCCAATGCTTTCCTCATCCTTAGGCCCTGCTGCCATCAATAATGTATACTGTATGACCCAAAATGTCACTACAGTTAAGGACAGGGCATGATATGAAAGCTACCTTATAATAAGAAGTAAAGTTTAATTGAAAATTTGATATTATAGGAAAATAATTTTCTGAATAAAAAATATTTGCCTAATGGAAAGTTTTTATGCTTATTTAGTAACACAGGATGTAGTGTACTCTAGGTGCATAGTACATCTACCTATCCAGAATCAGATCCAGCACAGGCAAATGAAAACCACCTCCTCATAAGGGAAATGCATCCATTGGATAGTGTCGACTTTGGTAACATGGACCTTCATACACAATGAGAACATTCACATCTTCCTTTATATATGGGTGCGAATGCACTCATTGCTCATAAAAGTTCAAACCTTGTAGAAATCCTACTTTCACAAAAGAGCTTTTTGCTCCTGCTCACCTTGTGGGAGTGAACTCCAACTGCGAAAACCTTTCTTTTATGTAGAAGGCATTTCCTGTGACGAGTTTATGTGTTATCCTTTTATTTTCACAATGTGTCTTCTCCTTCTTGTATTCTGAAATAGTAAATAAAAGCAGTTCATTTCTTTCCTCTTTATGTTTTTATATTGTACACAAATTTCTACTGTATCTCAGATCTGTCCACTCCAAACACTGAACTGTTTTCTGTCTCTTCATATGCAAGCAACGGATACTAATAATTTTCAGAACCTCTGTATTTCTATTAGGCTTTTTTAATCTTGGTAGATTTTTTTTTATTTTAAGTGAGGACAATCCTATTCAGAAAAAAGCATGAAAACCCTCCATACAATATTTGATCCACACTTACTGCTAGCCCTTATCTAGATGGATGGCTTTTTATTAATATCCATCTGACTTCAAGCAGGCACAATTAAAAGCTACAGCAGGAAAAATCAAGCTGAATTTACCTCTGCACTATTTTTTAAATGAATTTTAAAGTATATTTGTAATTATTAAAATAATCTGTGTGAGACTAGCAGAATAAATAACAAATATAGACATTAAAATAATTTTGTTAAATGTTTTCTATTAAAAGTGAGAATTGGTTAACATTCTCTCATGCAAGAATATAAGCACTGACTGATATTGATAACACCTCTTTTTTTCCTCATAATATAGCAGATTTATATGCACATATATGTTTGTGTAGTTGTAGTTTTCCTTGATAACATTTAGCAATGCATATATATACATCTGAACAGTATAATAACTGAACACATTTTGAAGAGGTAATAGTATTTCATTTGAATTTAAATGTCTTGTTTTGAATAAGCAGTTATGTTATGGAGCTAAATCAGTCAGCTTAACAACAAAGGGCAGTATGCTGATGAATTATGTATGTTATCTGCATTTTCTGCCTGCTGATAATTGACAGGTATCATGGCACCTTCTACAAACTTTCAGTAATCATATGCCACATATCAAACACTGACTTCTGTGTAATGGTCCTTTCCCTACACACATACACACAAAATGTTTTCATGCTTTATTTAAAGCTTACAGCATTTTAAAATTTTCTGTTTCTCTCACTCTGGTTTCCAAGCCACTTTGCCACTCAGCACATTCAAAAATGTTAAATTAATAAGATCTCTTCAGTATTAGTTTGTCAGTCACTCATTCAAGCTTTTGTTCCATCCTTTGTTTTGTTTTCAAAAATTTAGTAAGGATAAACCAATACCAAAGAAAATATACCTTGTAATTGTTTAAGAAAAATTACCAGTAGTAAAACAGATGTCTCAGTCTTTGATATCAAGTTCCTGACTTTACTGACAGATATATTTTTGTCAATATGAAGTAGCTTTAGGTAGTAACAGGTTAAAAACCCTAGTGTTTTAACAGAGCTGATTAAATAGCTAGTTCCTTCTTGGTAGTATGCATTTATTTCAGACTAACTCCACCATAACAAGGATACATTAATTGGGTAGCTCTGCAACTGGACTCATTAGATTCAATGCTTACTATTAAATTTAACCACTACTGGATATCTTAGCACATGATTCAGAATTACTTTTCTTTTAATTCAATGTTCTGTTCCTTGAAAGGAAATTTTGCTGAGAATTATTTTAATAAACCTATGACAATAAAGCTATAAGTAAAAAGGAGTCTTTTATTTACCTTGATGGGCTTTTTCTTATATTGCCTTAAATAACCAAATTTATATTTGAATCTAAAAACCTACATTCAGTAAATGATATGCCTGATATATGCAAAACAGCATCACTGGTATATGAAGTAGAAGAGTTCCTCACTCTGTCATAGCATACTTGACAGTGTTCACCACCAGAGAAAGTGCATGAAGCAAAGTCCCAGCATTTACAAAAAGTAATTGTGCATAAAGAAAATTAGATAAATATCTCTTTTGTTTCCATTAAGTAAGACTTCATTTGTCAAGTTCTTTAGAAACCAAAGCTTATATTCTTATCTTGTATCATTGACTAAGTTAGTCATACTTTAATGAAACAAATGATCCAATACATTGTTTCTCACTGAATTAAAATATACTATTAAACATATTTATAAAGCTCATTTAATAAAAAAACACTTAAATTTTCAAGATATGATACCCTGGGAATCTGGTAGAAGGTGACAGCCTGTGAGCAGTCAGTGATGGCAAAGGAAATGTAATGTACTACCACCAGCTAGTAACATCCTGTGGTGGGTTGACCCTGGCTGGATGCCAGGTGCCCACCAAGCCGCTCTATCACTGCCCTCCTCAGCTGGACAGGGGGAGAAAATATAATGAAAGGCTTGTGGGTTGAGATAAGGACAGGGAGATCACTCGGCAATTACCATCATGGGCAAAACAGACTCAACTTGGGGAAAACTAATATAAATTCTTACCAAACAAATCAGAGTAGGGAAATGAGAAGTAAAAAATGAATCTTGAAACATCTTCCCCCCACCACTCCTCCCTTCTTCCCAGGCTCAACTTCACTCCTGAGTTCTCTACCTCCTCCTCCCAAGCAGCACAGGGAGATGGAGAATAGGGGTTACGGTCATTTCATCACACATTGTCTCTGCTGCTCCTTCCTCCTCACGCTCTTCCCCTGCTCCAGCGTGGGGTCCCACCCATGGGAGACAGTCCTCCACAAACTGCTCCAGCGTGGGGTGCAGTCCTTCAGGAACAGACTGTACCAGTGCAGGTCCCCTACAGGGTCACAAGTCCTGCCAGCAAACTTGTTCCATCAAGGGCTTCTCTCCACGGAGTCACAGGTCCTGCCAGAAGCCTGCTCCAGTGTGGGCTTCCCAAAGGGTCACAGCCTCATTCAGTTGCATCCAACTGCTCTGGTGTGGGGTGCTCCATGGGCTGCAGGTGAATATTTGCTCCACCATGGACCTCCCTGGGCTGCAGGGGGACAGCCTGCCTCACCATGGTCTTTACCACAGGCTGCAGGGGAATCTCTGCTCCAGAGCCTGGAGCATCTCTTCCTGCTCCTTCACTGACCTTGGTTTCTGTATAGCTATTTCTCTCACATATTCTCACTCCTCTTCCCCAGCTGCAGATGTGCAGCAGTTTTTTCCCCTTCTTAAATATGGTATCACAGAGGAGCTAATACTGCTGCTGATTGGCTCAGCATTGGCCAGTGGCAGGCCCATCTTGGAGCCGGCTGGCACTGGCTCTGTTGGACATGGGGTCAGCTTCTGGCATCTTCACACAGAAGCCACCATGGAAGCCCCCCTGCTACCAAAACTTTGCCATGTAAACCAAATACACATCCCCACTGAACTGAAAGAAACAATTTCATGAGAGGGGGAAAATGAATCTTAAAACACATTTCCCCCACTCCTCCCTTCTTCCCAGGCTCAATTTCATTCCTCAGTTCTCTACCTCCTCCCCTTGAGAGGCACAGGGGGGATGGGGAATGAGGGTTGCAGTCAGTTCATCACATGTTGTCTCTGCCACTCCTTTATCCTCAAACTCTTCCCAGGGCTCTCGTCAGCTTCTCTTTGTTTCTTATTACATCCTCAATCTTTTGGGTCATCTATGAGCTATCATTAATAATTTTGTACAATCTTTGATGTCATTTAAAATAAACAGTAAATAACACATGGCCAAAAGCAATTCTGCAAATAATCCTATGTCCTGGTTTGAGTCAGAACAGCACTCATTCTGTTCAGTGATTGCACTTGCCAGCTCAGTCTCTTCTCAGTCACGGCACTGGCTGAAGTTAACGACATAGTTTTGCAGACGGCGGCTGCTTCGAGCAGTGACAGCGCTGGATGGTCACAGTCACTGCCAGGGGTTGGGATGCAGAAAGGCTCTTGCTTCTACTGTCTCCTGGGCAGACCAAGGTCACTGCTCCATCCTGTGTGCCACGGTGGGGGTGCAGTGAGTGAGAGGCCGCAGCTGCGGGGAGGAGCGGACAGGCCAGGTGACCCTGCACTGACCAACAAGGTGTTCCATCCCATAGACGTCATATTTGGTATAAAGCTGAGGGATCACAAGGGTCAAGCTCTCTTCTTCAATGGCCGGTGTCTCAGGAGGACTCTGTCCATTCTGCCTCCAATCTCAATCCATGCATTCCTGAATCCAGTTCCGGAATCCAGCTCCTGAATTGGGTTCCCACCTATTGCTGATTCTAGTCTGGGCCTTCCCCAGTACCTGCCCACAGCATCAGTGGTGGCAGTGATGTAATTGCCATGGGGGGAGGTGGGGGATGTGGGGGACTTGGACTCAATATTGGTATTGTCTATATTTGTCTATATTTCATTTTATTGTTATTATTTTCATTAAAGCAGTGTTAGGGGTTGAGTTTCCGAGCAAAACTCAAGGTCCCTAACGCTCCTTGAATCCCTTGTTGATATGGGGGAAAGGGAAACAAAACTCAAATCTCGGAATATATGGATGGGAAACTGAAACAAACTTTTAATAAAAATTCTAAAATACTATCATATCACACAACTATATATTAAATGCAAAACAGGAAACAATACAGTAAGAGTTAAAACACTGCAAAGGGAGGAAAAGGGAAAAACTACAATTATGGCCGATTGGCCCCAGGCCAGGAGATGACGTCACGCGAGGATGGTAGCTCAGGAGATGGCGTGTATCCAAAATGGCGGCGGGCCAAGTGATTAAAAGTTTTTAACAGCTTAGAGAAGTATTTTAACGAGTTCGCAGGGAGACCTTTTTTCAGTATCTTCCTGCCAGAAACGGCTGCGGCTTCTTCAGATGCGGATAAGGAGAAGCCCTCGCGGCCGGAACGCGAAGGGGGGTGAGCTTCCCCCGCATCCGAATCCAGCGGTAGATTCTCGCCGAGTGAGAAATATCTCTTCTCTTACCCGATACAAGAAAGATGCTGACTGAGTCCCCCAACAATTCACAGCAGAGCTGGGCGCCGATAGACAGAACCAGTTCTGAGTTAGGCCCCGGGTGGGGGGGCAGGCCGCAGGCTTTCGGCCTGGACGGCAGCCAGCCCTCTCGCTGTGGCTCTTTCTCCGAAGCTGTCCGGTGTCCAAAGAGGAGGAGACTCCTCCTGGCTGCAGGTTTTAAGGAGTATCTGTCGGAAGAAATCTTTTGACCTGCACTTTTAGCCAATGGGATGCCGGGTTTATGGAACTTGTATGAAATAATCCCGATACTCTATTGGGCACATTCCCAAAACAAGGAAGTCTTGGCTCAAACTGTAACAAGCAGGTTTAGTTTTCTTTTCCAATCCATCAGTCTCTCTCTCTTATTCCCTTTCTCTTCCCCTTTGGGAAGGGAGAGGTGTTCATAGAGAGCAGCTGACATTTGTTTGGTGGCCAGCCCAGCCCTAACCCATGACACCTCAATATGAATGTACTTGCTCAGTTAGAATCCTCCATTTACTATTTTGTCTTTGGCTGTCAGATAACCAATGTTCTATTAAATAACTGGTCATATTCATTAAATTAGCATGACATATAAAAAATTTCATGCGGGGTTAAGTCAAAATGTCTGGAAGGAGTCTAATTATTATATAAACACTATTGTTATTTAAATATGTGTTGCTTAATAAAACTGTGGTCAGATCTGTTTTTTATATATTCATATTGACCAACATTAGTTCTACTGATTTCCTTTAATAGCTTACTGATCAGACTTGTATTCAGTTATACATTTTTCGCCTACATGGATTCTAGCCAATAGTCATCTGGATTGTCCTATTTACCCATTTTACTGTGAGTACTCTTAAATTCATCAAGTCTTCTGGATTGTCTTTCCCAGTTTCAAATTTATTGAAAACAAACAGTAGCAATCCAGATAGCTGCTCCATCAGTTTGAATATAAAGACTGAATTAAAGTTAACCGAACATGTTATTTTAAACCTAGCTGCAATGGCTGACATGCTCCTGAGTTACTGCTGGAATAGGATGTGTTTTCTCACCTTGTGAAATTATAAAAGTTTTGGGTTTATCCATATGCTCCAAACATAGAAAAAATATTTAATTATTCAGTCTTTCATTAGTTACTAGCAACATTTCAATCATTTCTATAGTCCATATGATTCTTAGGACTAACATAACCCTCCCTAAATTTACCACTTCTAGCCATGAGGTCAGCAAGGGACATGAATGATGCTGTGTTCTTTGCAGATGTGATTGATTGCTATTTACAGCACTGACTCATAAGAAGTAGTAACTCTACATAAAATATTCCATCAGACTGCCTGATGTGTTATCCCAAGATGGTGTGTGGAGTCAATAAAGAGCAGTCACTGTTCTGAGCATCTGTTGAAAGGGCAGAGTCACCTTAAAATCTAGCCAACTTTCAAAAGTTAGTTAAAAGTAGTTTTATATTTTCCTACACATCTCCTAAATGACTTGTGAAGCTTATTTAGAGAAACATGTCTTTCCTGCTACGTGACAGATGCACACAAAAGAAGAAACTGACTTACACAAAAACTTTGAAGTTAACCACAGATAAAAGTGCAGGCATAGTAATGAGGGAAATATTTTTGTTCAGCATTATTTGCAACAGCTGGCATGACTCTCAACGAGAAATGTGTAGTTATGTTGACTGTTCGTTTCAGAAAGAAGTGACCTGTGGAGAGACATGAAGAAGCACTCATTGCTATTATCCATTTTTCTTGTAGATGAATTTCCAGAGTCACTACACTTTGCAGTGTAGTGAATATCACTACCTTTACTTACAGCAGTGTTTTTCAAGCTTTCAAATGATAAATGATAGAATACATTTAGAATCCATAAAACCTATAGCTTTCTTATAAGAACTGAAGTGCTTAGTTATCTAAAAAAGCTTAAAGAAACAGGTTAAAAAGGACTTGTTTCAGCATTTTAAATCTAGCTGTTTCAGTAGGCCCATCAGTCATTTTGTATGTGATTATTTAAGTGCCATCACCTCGAGTAATTTATCTTGTGTTTTTTCTTAAAACTCTAGTTCTGAGAGCCCTCTAGTCTCCCTTCCCAAGTTTCTTCCTCTTCATCTCCGACTCCCTACCTTCCCAGCATTTAGAAACATTTTATGCATTGTGTCCTGGTTTAAGATAAACAGGGTTAGTTTATCTTTGATAGACGCATCAAACAGCCAATGGTGTATTTCTCCCATGACGCCAGCTCATCTCACTGGCTATGGAGTTTTGGCACACCCTGGTGCTTCCTTAAAAATGGCACATGGAGGACCACATGCTTTTGTTCTGCTGCTGCTGTCCTGCCATGTGCTCCACCACTTCATTGCTGCCATGCTGTGCTGCCCTGCTGTGCCACATGGTCCGGTCACCACAGCTGCTGCCATCGCTTTGCTGGTGCCCTGCCCTGTGTGTGGACTGCCACCACCACTGCCGTTGCTGCTGCTGTCCTGCCATGCCACTCCATGGCCCTGCTGCTTCACATGCTGCTGCATGCTCTGCTGCTACTGCCAGCCCAGTCCTGCCCTGCCGTGTAGAGTGCCACTGCCAGGAGCTGCCATGCTGCTGCCGCCTGAACAGTCTGGTAGCCTTTATTGCTGCTTTTCCTTAACCGTGGTTCAGTTGTGCACACACACACACCCCTCCCTGTTGCACCAGTTCTGATCCAATATCAACTTGTTAATATAATATCTTTCTATTGTTATTAAAGCTGTTTTAGTTTCCTAACTCAACAGAGACCTCAAACTTTTTCTTCTTATCTCTTTCTTAAGCCTTTCTCCTTGGGAAAGGGAGGGGGCTAATTAGAGAGAGTCTGTCCTGCGATTGGCCAGCCTTGGCCAACCGGTGACGCAGTGCATCACTCTGGTCTCTTGTTCATCTTAAATGCCATGTTTCCTCTTAATGGTGGTTGTTCTTGTTCTCATCTTTCCAGATAAGTTTTAACCATCAGGGTGACTTGTGTTGGCCAGCATTAGTTTGTCTGCAATCCATTTTTCTACATTTAGACCATTGCTTGCTTCATACAAACATAACTGTGCAGCTGTATGTGATCTTTCTTTTAAATTACCATAACTGTTAGAATGCTCAAGCCCTGTATGTATTACTGGAATGAGTGGAAAATGACTGCAAATGTCCTAATGCTTTGAAAAAATATTAAGAAGGAATTTCACTGAGTGGTAGTCAAAGGTATTTTTCCAAGTAGCTCATAAAATAGCCTTTAACTATGTGTGGGAAGTTAACCAAGCCAAGGTTGATGTTTTGCAGCCCTTCCTTCCTCTCTGCGTAGCTCTGGAATACAGACCTCCCAAAACCATGAGGCAGAAAAAGAGGAAATGAATGCTCAGCTCAGCAAGGTCTTTCCACAAGAACATCCATTGAAAGAAAAAAACCCCTAACTATAAATTTTAATACAATCCATGTATGACTTTAACACATTTTAATTTCTTCCCTGGAATTAACACATCTTCCCACTTTCTTTCAGAAAGTTAAAAGAACTCAAGGGGCAATACTAGCAGGATAAAGGAACTTCAGACTCAGATTATAATTTGCAAGCTGTTATGGGGCTACACCAATGCAGAGGGAGTCCAAGGAGAAGCATACCTGATGCTTATGGCAGAATTTCAAGAGCAAAGATGCCATTACTACTTCATGTACTCCCTAGCCCAGAAATTAAAAAAGCTTCAACAGCATCCTGTATAGCTATTAATATTCATAGACTTAATGGGAAGTAGCTATTCTTGCTGAGTAGTAGATAGATGAAAAAGGTGGATCTATGGGCTCTTCCACCTGCTTTTCTCTGGGATTTCTTAAATGAATTTGATAATTTCTGCCCAGATTTAAAATGACAGAAGAATGACTAAGTTGAGATAACTGACACATGGGCTACTTCTGCTTATTATGGAAGTTCATTGGCATATCTCACACTCTTCTTATTTCTCAATTTTTACTGTAAAGCTTCTTTACTATGACAAGAAGAATTCTTCCGGTGGCATTAGTGTGTTATTTTTATTGTAGCAGGTGGCTAAGACCTGGTAACGAAGAGCCATTACCCAATTTAGAATAGCATTTTTACTGACTTTCTAGATGCTTGTTTAAAACAGAAATAGCACTAGAAGACCATAGAAGAAAAACGGCTTCAAGATGTGAACAATTATTAACAAAGAGTAAGTGATGGGGTGAAAATTAAATATATTTTCCTCTGCTCTTGTACACATGAAATTATGAAGTTCTTCATTTTTTACCTTCTACATATTCCATTTCTCTGCTCTCAGAAGTACTGAAATCAATATCATATTAATAGTAAAAGAAAGTACTATATCCTTATCTCTTGCCTGTAGCATTCCAACTGCCAAATACCTGCAAAAGGTAGTTGGAGTGAAGTATATAAATCCAGTAGATCACTTGTAAAATATACGATTAAAATGAAGTTATTAAGATTAAGTTAATATCCCAGCAAGGTATCCGTGAATTTATGAAACTGGCACCTCAGGAGTAACTGTTTTGTGCAGTCTATACCAAGAAGCACAAGCATCAGTTTATACTTATTTCCTACCCAGAAGGTAGCTCTCCTGATCCCAAAGAAAAAACACCTTGTAGTACATACAGAAAATAAACTCTGCAGAATGCAGTTTAGTGTCTGTCTGTAGTCTGCAGTTTAAACTCCTTGGTTAAAAACAATTAGCCATTTTCTTAGTATAAGCAACTGACAGCAAAAAAATAAAAAAAAGTTCTATACCTGTTATGTTCCCTTGTAAATACTCGTCTGTACAATAGAGATACGAAAACCTTGGCGGTCTGGGAAAGGAATGAGAAAAATCTAAACTACAAGTCCACGGTCTGAGAGGGAGACACAGAAGACGACAAAACAGAAGAGAAAGGGCGAGCTAAGCTGTTTGAAGACTGAGGGAAACCTGCGTAAATCACAACGAACTCTGATAACACCGTTTCTCTGCCAATTGGACCCCATATATGGGAGAGTTCCCATGAAAATCTTCAAATGCGATTTCTTTGGCGACCGGTAGGACACGACATAGTCCACAAAATGGACCTTCTTAAGCTCAAGCCGCATGCGTAATAGCTATGCAAAATTATTAATCAGTTTTTGAATAGGTATGATTATTCGGGGGAAAATAATGAATATGTCTGTAATCGGGTGATATAAGCTGTGGCTGGGGCAGCATATGGGGTGCAATGATTTGAGGATGAGACCCTCCTTGCACCCGGCGCTGATAAGATAAAGAAAATGCTGCTTCTTGATGCTACATTGGTGTTAAGGAGTTTTTCTTCTGAATTTTCGGTAACAGTTTGGCGACCCAGATGAGACAGAGATTCTGAACCTCAACGGATCCAGGGATCGCAGGGACCTCCAGCTGGCACCGAGGAATTCTCGGGGAGAACCTCCGATCCCCGGACCGAAGAGCTCAAAGCAAGACCCCTGGGAAGGTCAAGGCATTTTCTTTTAAAGGTTGAAGGGGGACTGCCCATAAGGCGCAGTGAAAGCCCCACAGGGTTGGGCTGTAAAAGGGACCCGGGTGGGTCAAAGGGCAGTGGGCTCTGCTCAGGGACCACTAAAAGGCAGGCGGCACGTTACTACAGGGATGCCTGGAGTGCCAGGCCTAAGGCCTGAAAAGTTAAAGGGTAAAAGGTTTAAACCGGTTCTTTCTCTCTTGCTCTCGGCGTATGGTGCAGTTGCTTCTGCGTCGCTCCGTACGCTCGCTGGTAACACTGTCTGTGTGGCTGGAGTTGTCTGTCCAGTCTGATATTCGATGGACTCGGAGTTTCTGTGTTGCTCTGTGCTTTTCCTGATAAATGGGGAACAGAACATCTGGTACATCTGGGCAAAGGGCAGTGGTGTGCACTGAGCTACCGGAAACAGATGGAACGTAGCAGCAGTTCGCTGACTCGAAAAGTCAATGGAGTTCTGTATTGGGTAACATCTTTCCTGCCCCATCAGAGATTTTACTTTTCAGCTCAGTCTCTTCTAACTAACTGCACTTTCTGAAGGTAACAGCAGGTGTTTCTTTTAGACAGTGTCTGCTTCAAGAAGTGATAACGCTGGATGGTCACAGTCACTGCCAGGGGTTGGGATGCAGAAAGGCTCTTGCTTAGACTTTCTGCTGTGCAGACCAAGGTCACTGCTAAATCCTGTGGGCCGCGGTGGGGGTGCAGTAAGTTAGAACTACTGAACTAAAACACCATCTTACAGTTATTGTTATTTTGTAACCGGGAAGGAAATGTTAATTTGTTTTTCAGTTTAAGAGATCACACAGAATGGCAAGAGGAATGTGGGATAATCCCGCAGGATTCATTTGTAATGGTACTGGAGAAAGAGAAATCCAGGAGAAAAACAGAATGGAGAAAGGCTGCTGGGTGTGCAGCAGTGGCAAAACGGTGTATTAAGCATATGAAACCCCCACCCTGCTGCCGAGGTTGACGGAACCAAAGGAGGAGGATGTGCAGCCCTCCCGAAGCTGCTCCGTCAAAGAGGACGACCTTCCCCGATAGAGGTGTACCGCTCATCGGTCAAACGGGGGGAGGGAAGCACCGCTGGGAGCCGTGCCAGCAGCACAAGCCACCGTGCCGCCGGTAGCAGCAAGGGCAGCCGCGGCACAAGCGGCACCGCCAGCAGTGACAGCAGTGTCACCGGCACTGGCTGGGGGGGCTGTACCAGCACCAGCACTGCAGTCCCACCACCGCCCCAGTCAGGGAGCAAGACGGGAACAATGAGGCAAGGGGGGAGCAGTGGTGGCCGCAGCGGTAGCAGCTGCAGCTCTAAGGAGATATCAGGATTGGATCCTGTACAGAATTAAACATGCTGTGCCAAAAGCAGTGAATTACATTCAACAGGAACCACAAGAGTCACAAAAATAGACCAACCTGGATCCAGAGAAAGAGGAGAACAAGAAACAATTGGCATTAATCTTTATGGGACAAGACAATCCTTTCCTGATATCAGGCGAAAGCTGCAGAAATTACAGGGGGATGACTCTGGGAACTTGAGTAAAACGCTCAGGGTAGCATGGACGGAGTCCAATAACGGAAAAGATCAAAAGGTGAAACAGGTCTGAAGGGCCAACCAGACCTTCTGGCTACATTAAGCCAAGTGAAGGGAAGGGAACAAACTGAACTGAAAGGTGAGAAATGGCGGGGGCCTCCAAGGCGACCACAGCTGGCCAAGGATCAGTGTGCAATCTGTAAGCAGAAAGGGCACTGGAAAAAGGAATGTCCACAGAGACAGAATCAGAATTCACCCCAAGGGCAAGGAGACGGATGATGGTCAGGGATGAAGAGGAGGATTGATGGGGACTGGGGGTGTCATCCCCAGCTGAACCCCTGGTTACCCTGGAGCTGGGGAAAGAGAAAGTAGATTTTTTATTCGACGCTGGGGCTGCATATTCGGTACTTAACACATGTAAAGGAGTTATCAGTGAAGATAGAACCAGGGGTGTTGGTGCAACTGGGAAAACCCAAACGAAGTTCTTTGTAGAACCCCTCAAGTTACATGTGGGGAAACAATGGGTCACACTCCAATGTCTCCATGTACCAGAATGTCCGGTGAATTTATTGGGGCAGGATGTGCTCAGCAAGCTTGATGCAAAAATTTCTTTTGAAAAAGGAAAACTGTTAAACCAAATTCCTGAAACAAACTGGGCCGAGGCCAGAGTCTTTCTGTGACAGGAGAAGGTACCAGCAGAAACACCAGCAGCGGGAGAAGAGGAGGTGCACCCCGAGGTGTGGGCCACACCAGTTCCTGGGAGATCGAGGAGAGCACACCCGGGAAAGATGAAATTGAAGCCAGGAACTAAGCCGGTCAGACTGAAACAATATCCAATTCCTAAACAAGAGGTACAGGAGCTGATAGATAAATTCCTTATGAATGATATTTCAGTGGAATGTGAATCCCCTTTCAATACTCCCATTTTACCAGTAAAGAAACCAAATGGGAGTTATACGATGGTCCAGGATTTGAGGGCTATAAATAAAATTGCAGAGGACATTCCTCCTGTGGTGGCAAATCCATAGACCCTCTTGACCTCCCTAGGGGAGGACCAGAAATGGTTTTCAGCACTAGATCTTAAAGATGCCTTCTTCTGCATACCTGTTAGCCCAGAGAGCCAGCAGAGTTTTGCTTTTGAGTGGGAAAATTGTACTACTGGACGGAAAACTCAGCTTACCCGGACGGTGCTGCTGCAAGGATTTAAAGACAGCCCCACGATATTTGGAATCCAATTAGCAAGAGAATTGGAAGAATGGAGAATGGAGAATCCTGAGGGGACTGTGCTTCAGTATGTTGATGACATCCTCTTGGCAGCCAAGGAGCAAAGCCAATGTTTAGCTTTGACTGTGAGCCTTTTAAATTTTCTGGGCCAGTCGGGGTATAGAGTATCAAGAGATAAGGCCCAGGTTGTAAAGACCAGTGTGATAGGTCTGGGATTTGAATGGTCTCGAGGAGAGAGAAGATTGGGACAAAGCCGGAAAGAGGCTGTCAGAGCCCTGAACCCACCTCTGCCCAAGGAGCTGAGAGCTTTCCTGGGAATGACAGGATGGTGCAGATTAGGGATTCCAAATTACGGACTCATTGCAAAACCTTTGTCTGAAACTCTTAAAAGAGCATCCCTTCATCTGGAATGGACGAGTGAGGCCCGACGGGCCTTTAAGGGTTTAAAAATGGCTCTGATGAAAGCTCCAGCCCTAGGATTGCCTGATTTGAACAAACCTTTTGAACTGTTTGTTTGGGAAAAGTCCCCTTTAGCTCTAGGGGTCCTCACGCAGCTCCTCAGAAGCTGGAAGAGACCAGTGGGGTACTGGTCAAACAGCTGGACGAGGCCAGCCAGGGCTGGCCAGGGTGTTTACGAGCGGTGGCTGCAACAGTCCTCCTGACTGAGGAAGCCCGAAAACTAACAATGGGGCAGAGGATCACAGTGTTTGTTCCCCACGTGGTGGCAGCAGTATTAGAGCAAAAGGGGGGACATTGGGTATCCCCGAGTCGGATGCTCAACTATCAAGTGGTGTTATTGCAAAGAGACGATGTAGAATGAAAAACTACTAATGCTGTCAACCCAGCGATGTTCTTGAATCCAGACATGAAAGAAGACGACTGATCGCATGACTGCCTGCAAACCATCGCATCAGTATATTCCAGCCGCTTGGATCTGCAAGAATGTGCCTTTGGAAGAGCCTGACACCGAAGGAAGCAGTTTTATTGAAGGTGGCAAGCGAATGGTGGCATATCCATGGATAAGGTACTCCTGAACAGCCCCTCTGCTCAGAAGGCAGAATTGACAGCACCTGACCCAGACTCTGGAAACTGCAAAGGAAAAATGAGTAAACACATGGACTGACTCTAAACATGCGTTCGGGCTAGTCCACACCCATGGGGCCATCTGGAAAGAGAGAGGCTTATTATCTGCACAAATGTTCACCGATAAAACATTGAGAAGAAATTCTAAAAACTGCTACAAGCCATAAGAGATCCTGCTGAAGTGGCCATCGTGCATTGTAAGGCGACTAGAAGGGAAAGACCCCAGTAGTTACTGGAAATGGGGTGGCAGATGCCATGGCTAAACTGGTTGCAGAACAAGGACTTTTGCCCTTGATCCCAATAAAAGCCTGGTGGAATCCTAAAGCAAATAGGCTTTACAGAAGAAGGGGTTAAGTATCTTTTAGTCTTGGTAGATACTTTTTTTTCCAGGATGGCCTGAGGCTTTTCCCAGTCACACCAACAAAGCTAGAGAAGTTGTAAAACTGCTTTTGAAAGAAATCATAGCTAGATTTGGGGCCCCCTTAGGAATGTCTTCAGATCGAGGACCTCATTTCATTGCAGGAATAGTGCAAGATCTATGTAGAATATTGGGAATTAAATGGGATTTGCATACCCTGTGGAGAGCTCAATCTAGTGGGAAAGTAGAGAGAATGAATTTTATTCTGAAACAACAGCTAAGTAAAATATGTCAAGAAAGTTCATTAAGCTGGCCAAAAGCATCACCTTTGGCCCTTCTCAGGATCAGGATAAAACCTAGGACAAAATTACAAGTAAGTCCATATGAAATCTTATATGGCAAACCGCATCAGGCCATGGTGGTTCCAGGAGAGGAACAAATGAAGGGTCCAATTGAGCTAATTCAGTATCTTATTACTCTGGGAAAGGTTTTAGGAGACCTACGAAGATATGTGGTTTCTGCGACTGCTTTAGGTCTAGATCACAGGGTCCACGCGTTTAATCAGGGAGACTGGGTATACATTAAAACTTGGAATCAGGAACCTCTCCAGCCAAAACGGAAGGGACCCCAGCAAGTCCTGTTAACAACATCCACTTCTTTAAAGGTAGCTGGGCTTCCTGGTTGGATTCACTACAAGCAAGTAAAGAAGGCACCATCGGATCCATGGACTGTTACTTCTGATGGACCTTTGAAGATAAAGATCAGTCGGGCTCAGCCAGATCCAGGACTGAGAACATGACTTCTCCAAAGGCTCACTCACAGGTTTTAATACTAACCATGATTATTTGTTCTGATCAGTTGAAAGTGTCTTCTTCAGAAAACAAAGAAAATTTAATCCTATCTTTGGTTCAAAATTTTGTGAAAATGCAGAACCTTACCTCTTCTCCAAGCAGCTGGTCAGCCTATGCCATGGGGAATAATTCCTGTGAATTTGACAATTCTAGAGGGATATGCTAATGTTTCTAAAGCTTTCATTGCAGCTCATGGATCTCACTATTCAGATGAAAGTAACAACTGCAGACAAAGAGGAAGTGATATACTTCAAGAGGCAACACCTTGGCGGCCAGGGGATAGTAGAATTGATTTTGGAAAAGGGAAGCGGAACCAATGTCCAGGCAACAGAATTATTGAATTTATGTGTCACTCAAAATTATACTAAGGATGTATCCTCGACCCCAGAATGTGCGGCTCTAAGAGAAAAAAGAAAAACCTGAACTGGGCCCTTAGTAGGGACCTGGAAATACTTGGGAAAAGTAGATTGGTGCATGACCTGAGGAACTAGTCTTATGGTCAATATTAGCAGAACTGATTGGAGATGTAACAAACTTCTAACCAAAATCAAGTAGCTTTTGTTTTGAATCGTAGCCTCACTGTAGGTGGGTGTAAAAATATTTTGCCCCCAGAATATTGCAAGGAAGATATGCCATCTCCAGGATACACTGTGTGGGCAACTTCAGACAGACATTGGACCGCATGTTTAAAACTAAAATCAACTACCAGGCAAGTGACATTGGGGTTATTAACCATTTGTCCAATATAGAAGAAAAGCCCGAATTATTGTGATAATAATAATAACAGTCTGCATACAGTGTGCTAAACGAATAATTATAAATAGCATATGGAAATAATAAGCTACATTAGAGAACAGATGTTGAGATCTCTCTAAATGTTAGAGAAATCTCAAGAGGGGGGAAATGTTCTGTTCCCTTGTAAATACTCGTCTGTACAATAGAGATACGAAAACCTTGGCGGTCTGGGAAAGGAATGAGAAAAATCTAAACTACCAGTCCACGGTCTGAGAGACACAGAAGATGACAAAACAGAAGAGAAAGGGCGAGCTAAGCTGTTTGAAGACTGAGGGAAACCTGCGTAAATCACAACGAACTCTGATAACACCGTTTCTCTGCCAATTGGACCCCATATATGGGAGAGTTCCCATGAAAATCTTCAAATGCGATTTCTTTGGCGACCGGTAGGACACGACATAGTCCACAAAATGGACCTTCTTAAGCTCAAGCCGCATGCGTAATAGCTATGCAAAATTATTAATCAGTTTTTGAATAGGTATGATTATTTGGGGGAAAATAATGAATATGTCTGTAATCGGGTGATATAAGCTGTGGTTGGGGCAGCATATGGGGTGCAATGATTTGAGGATGAGACCCTCCTTGCACCCGGCGTTGATAAGATAAAGAAAATGCTGCTTCTTGATGCTACATTGGTGTTAAGGAGTTTTTCTTCTGAATGTAAAAAAATTCTCTACCTGTGAAATTACAAATCAACTCTACCGTCTAAGAGCTTACTAGCATATAAAATCCCCAATACTTGCATACTGTAAAACATCTTCAGGTTTTCTGCTGATCTTTCTTTAAAAATCAAAGTCAGCAAGTCTGACATAGTTCATTGAATTTCCTATCCATTTTTAATCGAAAATACAGTTTCCACAAAGCTCTTCAATCACCTCTTTAGAAAATAAACTATTGCTGTAGTGTCAGGTTTTGTGGGTAACAGAGTAGGTGTTAAGTTTCAAGTCAACTTGATGTTATTTGGTACTTCTTAGATCTTACACTTGACACACTTGACATTCTTTCACTGCATTCCCTGATGAGACATTTCCCAACTGTGAACCTCCCAGATGAACACTTGCATTGCATCATGGAAAATGTAGTTTAGCTGTGTAAAGTAGCCTATGTGAATGAAGCAACTAGGCACTCAAATTATGGCCTCTGCGTCGTATGCTGTCAAGTGCTGTTTATTGCTAAATCCAAATGAGATGAATAAGTGTTTTTCAAAGGAAAGTTGCCAAAAATGCCATTTCCATGCTAAAGTTACAAAGTATTTAATTAATTAAAAATATTGATTTTCCTAAAATGATACATCAAAGTTTCTCTCCATAAGAAACATGGTATCAGCTTTATTTGATAGCTCTGAGCCGTATTGAATATTATTTTCATAATATTTTACATTAGCAGTGTGGCTAATGTAACACAGGGACAGAATTTCCTGTGCTATGCAGGAGTCATATCCTCAGGCTGCACTGAGGCTCATCAGCATTTTCTCTTTTTTTTTTTTTTCCCAGGAAGGCCTTTTAGTTTGAGGAGTCAGTATGATCCCAAATGGTATCATTTTTAAGAAACACAGAAAAATAAAAAGAATCCTTCTCACTTTACACTCCGCAACAACTGTGAGCATTATGCATCGCACCACTTGCTGAAAATTAAGTGGGACAGATGGCCAACACCAGCCTTTTTACAGACCTTTTTGACACCAAGGCAAACACAACACGTTAATTGCATTCAGTTTACTCACCGCAGGTCGTAGCACAAAGCCCTTCACCTTGGGCTACCAGAGCGGTTCCAAGCCGGACCATCTGCGAAGCGAGCTGACAGCGCGGAACTCGCACTGGGCTGCAATCAGCACTTGCAGGGACCAGCGCGCGCGCGCGACCAACGAGCCAGCACACGCCGGGCACCCCACGGGGCGGGAGCTCACCCCGCGACCCAACGACCATAGCTACCGTAGTAGCTTTCCTAGTAGAGGTGACTGGGTTGAGGCCGCGGCAGCCCCGCCCCCGCATTCCATTCCTTACGTGACGTCAGAGAGGGACTCCGCCAGCCACGCCCCATTTTCCCACCAAGCGCGCGAGGCGCTCCCGAGTTTGCTCGCGTGACATCAGCGGGGAGGGGGGGAGGAAGAATAAAAGAGGCGACATATCGGCTGGCGTCCCCGTGCAAGGGAGCGCGCACCATCCCCCACCAGCGCGCGGAACGAGCCTTCCTTGGGCCGTTCCATTTACGTTTGTGGGGCCGATTTGCATAAGGCTCCGCCCCCCGCCGTGGACAAGGCGGCAGGCACCGCCCCCTGCGGCCATGTAAGGGAAGAGGAGGCGTGATCCGGGGGGTGGCTCGCGGCCGCTCACTGCCTTCCTGGTGCCGTTTATAGGGTACAGCCACTTCCGCTATCCCCTTAGAAGCGGCGTGAACATGGCGGAGCGTGGTCAGCTCCCTTCCTCCGCCAAGCGCCTCTGCTGCAGACCCGGCTATGGTTCAGGGTGCAGGCTGGGCCAGCGGGTGGGCGACACCGGGCTCAGCAGCGGGGCGCTCTGCGCCGGACCCTCCTCCGCAGCTGCTGCCGCCGCTGCCGCCACCCTGGGGCTGCTGCCGCTCGGCAAGACACAGAGTCCTGGGTCCCTGCTGGACATCGCGGCTCGCAAGGTGGCCGAAAAGTGGCCCTTCCAGCGGGTGGAGGAGCGGTTCGAGCGGATCCCCGAGCCGGTGCAGCGCAGAATCGTCTACTGGTCCTTCCCCCGCAGCGAGAAGGAGATCTGCATGTACTCCTCCTTCAACACTGGCGCCGAGGATTCCGCCGCCGTCCCCGGGGGGCCTACCGCCAGCACCGCGCCCGGTGGGGGCGCGGATACCGCTACCACCGACGAGAACCGCTTACCCTTCCGTAGGGGCATCGCTCTGCTAGACGGTGGCTGTGTCGATAACGTCCTGCAAGTCGGTGAGTCACCGGCCGGGACTGCGCTGCGGAGCCGGGCCGTGGCCACCCGGGCAGAGCGCCGTCGGCCTCATCCTCTGCCGCAGGTCTCCCCCTGCGTGTCACCTGCCTGCTATCTGGGGAGCCGCCTACCTTCCTGCGCGGTCCTGGCGGCCGGAGCCACCCCGCCTCCTTGGGGGCCGGCAGTGCGGGCGGGGAGCTGCCACCCTGCGGCCTGGCCTGCACGAACCCTTCACTCCCAGGTTGTAATTCGGGCCGGGCAATTTCCTCTGTCAGTCTCCTCGCATTCAGAACGCGGAATAACTCCTTCGTCCCGCTCCGTGACACATCCACGGCCCCTGCCGCCAGCGGCCGGCCCGGTTTCCGACAGGCTGTCCAGGCACGCTGT
Source organism: Bucorvus abyssinicus (assembly GCA_009769605.1). NCBI lineage: Eukaryota > Metazoa > Chordata > Aves > Bucerotiformes > Bucorvidae > Bucorvus > Bucorvus abyssinicus. Next base: position 6,445,288 of record CM020064.1, read on the forward strand.
TCCCTGACTGTCCCTTTAACTCTTCCGACGCGTCATGCCCAGAATGCGTAATCCCGTTTGGCTCTGCTCCCCTCCCAGCGCCCACCCTTGGTAATACGGGTCATCGCCGTACTCCAAGCCACAATAGCGAGGAGATGCCTACCTCCCTCCCTCCCCCGGACCGCTGGTGGAAATGAATCAGCAGAAGGCGGACGGCGGGGGAAGAGGGCGGGGTGTGTCGCGGTCCAAAATAATAGAAGTAAAAGAGGGTGCGAGACCCCGGGAGTGTGTGCGCGGTACGGAAGCCGCAAACAAAGACATTTCTATGGCAGCGGCGGCAAGCCGGAGGGCGGGGGCGCCATCCGCCCAAGCCCCGCCGCCGGGGGGGGGGGGAGGGGGGGCGGAAAGGTCCCCGGTTCAGGGTGGCGGCGGGGAGCTGTCGTAGTGCGGGTGCGGAGGGGCCCACGAGTTATTTGGGATGAGCTCCTGCGTGATAACGGCGAGGTGAGGAGGCTCTTCCTCCTCCTGGAACAATATTTCGCCCCTCCTTTCACCGCTGACCCCGCACCCAGCGGCCTCAGTCTGCCATGCCGCTGTTCTCCGCCCGCTGCAGGCTGGCTCCCCTGTTTAACTCCTCCCTGCCTCCATTTAAAGGGTACCGGAGGTTGGCGGCCCCCCTCTCCGCCCGGATGGGGGGGGGGGGGGGGGCTGCCGCGGAGGGGTTGGCTTCACCTCCCAACGGGGCGGTGGTGGCCCTGCGGAGAAGGGGCTTACCGCTTCCCCAGGAAACTTCTGTAGAGGGGTGGTGCGCTTGCGCTTTATGCGTCCCGGGAGTAACGCCGTGCTGCGTGCCTCGCGGAGGAGGTGGCGGTGGCTACGACTGGGCACTTTGTTCTTATTTTCATGTTTATTGTGTTCTCATCAGTTTTCTGTGTCCCCGCGCTTCCCCCCCCGCCCCCTTTTGTCTGGCTTCGTCGAAAGGGAAAGCCAGACAAAAGAGACTTGCTTATCACCGCCGGCTCGACAGTCGGGGAGTAGGGCGGGACGGCGGCTTCGCAGAGCCTGTCCCTCTGTCTCGCCCCGTGCTGTCCTGGGCCGGACCGTCCCCCGGTGGTGGCTCAGCTACGGCTCCTGCTCGCTTTCTGTTCGCTGAGGCGCACCGAGCTATGGCGGCAGCCACGGTCCCGGCGCTGCTGCTCGGGGTCGGAGGGTGCTGGGTTCCCCTTCGGCCTTGCCTGCAGCAGATTTGACTTCGCAGGCAGCCTGCGAACGTGCCTTCTGCTTTCGGAAGGGAAGCTCTCTTGCTCTTCCTGGGCTAAGTGGCCTTCTGCCTAGATGTTCAGCTTTAGGCGCTTTGTTTTTCATTAAGGGTTTTACTATTTTTTAAAATTTTCTTATAAGTTTAATCTTTTAGCTTTCTCTTTTCAAAGGTCTGAGGTGCATCTGTGGTTCCTCAGGACTGGCAAAACCAGAAGTAGGGCTTTTTTAGTTTGGTTGGCAGTGCTAAGACTTTTTTTTTTTTTCTCTTTTGCTTGCACTTCATTCTGTTTGCAAGCAATGAGAAATGACAGGAGTGCACATGGGGAGGATTTCTTGGCTGATTACATTTAAGCTAGGAATTCACTGTGAAAATAAAGCTAAGGGATGATAAATAGAAGATGCAATCTTTTTCTAGGACACCCAGTGTGGACTTGGCTTTGCTTGCTTGCTTTCAGCAGTGGAATAGGTTTCAAGGAGTAGTTGTGAAAGGAAAAACAAAAAGTAACTTATGCATAGCTTCCAAAGGGGGGGGGGAATGTTGATAAGGGTCAATGTGAAGAAAGAAAATATGCATAAATACAACTTAAGTGTTGACTACTGCTTCTGGACCCCTTAACTGCTTTTTGTGTGAGTGCTATACCTACTGTGGAAAATACCTTTGGTTTGGTTTATTTTTTTAACCCTACATGAGCCTCCTTTGGAAGGTTGTACAAAAATAGTAGCGGAAGCTGGTGATATGAAACATGTAAATTGTATTGTTAAGGATATTGTCCAAATGCCTCTTAAACACTGGCTTGGGGCGTTGTTCCTGCTGTATTTAGCATTGGTGTGACCTCACCTTGAGCACTGTGTGCAGTTCCTGACCCCACAATTTAAGAAGAATGTGAAGGTCCTCGAATGTGTCCAGAGGAGGGCAACAAAGCTGGTGGAAGGGCTGGAAGGAATGTCCTATGAGGAGCAGCTGAGGACTCTGGGTTTGTCTAGTTTGGAGAAAAGGAGGCTGAGGGGTGACCTCATTGCTCTCTGCAGTTTCCTGAGGAGGGGAAGTGGAGAGGGAGGTGCTGAACTAGACTGGACATTAGGAAGCGTTTCCTTACCGAGAGGGTGATCAAATACTGGAACGGGCTTCCTAGAGAGGCAGTTGATGCCCTAAGCCTGTCACTGTTTGAGGCATTTGACCAATGCCCTTAACATGCTTTAACTTTTGGTCAGCCCTGAAGTGGTTTGGCAGTTGGACTAGAATTTTTTCAAGGAGAAAATTAATTGTTAATAACTTCCCATCACAGTTTTTAAAACAAGGACTCTTCTATAAAAATTTTATATTGGGTTGACCTAACAAAATTTTCATCATTTGTTTTGGGTCAGTTTTCATGGCTCATGTTTCATTTCCCCCCTAATTTCAAGGCTTTCCTTGTTTTCAAGAAATCAATATTCATTTTCAAAGCTTGCTTTCAGTTTAGGAAAGTGATTCCATCTCTGTATGTGATCAAATGTTTTGCTATGTAGCAATTCTTGAATTTGAACCAGTTGTCATGCTAGCAATTGATGCTTGTGTGCATGTTCTCTCTCCAATCTAACTTTAAGAGATGAACAATTAATTAAAACCAAAATCTGTTTGTGAGGGTAGGCTGAAACAATTTAAAAGGCAGCATTGTACAAATTGGTTTCCTTTTAAAAATCAGTAGCTAGTTGCAGTGTTTTGCCATATCATTTCCTTTTTTTAATGAACCTGTGAAAATTGAACCCTTACATAAGACTTTAGTAAACTTCTAATTAAACCTTGAAACCACCACCAACAGAAACCCCCCAAAATCCCTACCCTACTTAAAGAAGCAGCATATTATTATGTACAGCAGTTTTTACTGGTAAAGGATAAAGTATATTATGTGGCACACTAGAAGATATGTCTGCATGGGTTCAATTTTAATGTCATCTGCTATCCAGGTAATCTAGTTATGTCAAGACAAATGCTGAAGTTTTGTAGTAAACAAAATATGAGTGTAAAGTTATGGTAGTATAGGCATGCAGCTGACACCCCTTAACTTACTCTTTAGCTGGTTTGCTTTGGGGAAGGAGAATTTATTGTAAATTCTGATTGTCTGGAATGCGGTCAACCTCAAAGCATGTGAATACTTGAGTACTGTCCAACAACTGTGCCAGTTTTTCTGGGAGATCCGTCTCCTGGAACTTACATTTTTTTATTTTGGTTTACAATATAAAACTACTGTCACTGGTTGGCTAAGGCTGGCCAATCACAGGACACTCTCCCTAATTAGCCCCTTCGCTTTCCCAAGAGGGAGGGCTTAAGAGAGGGATAAGAAAGTGTCGCCGGTTGGCTGAGGCAAGCCGAGCACGGGGACGAGTCCTTTCCTATCCCTGAACCCCTCTCCTCCGGGAGAGAAAAGGGTTCAAAAGCAGAGATACGAAAAGGAAAAGAAAGATTTTGTGAGACCTCTGAATGTTTGGAAAACTGAAACAAACTTTATTAAAACTAGAACAATATATATAAAATATGCAGGGAAAAACCAATGCAAAATCTGAGAGTCTGTACAGGATGGAAAGGCGAGGGTTAAACGCGAGAAAAGAGAGAAAGGGGGACGGTACCACGTGCAGTCCGGAAAATGGCACCGGCCACGTGTGCGTTTTCGTGGGGTGAACAAAGGAAACCGCGGCTGTTACGAACGTGGGGCTGTAATGTGCAAAGCGCTGTCAGGCAAAGAGAGGGTAAAGCCTTACGGCAGGCAAGGAGCAGCCTCCAGGCGAGCAGTCTGTCCCAGGCGGCGTGGCGGGGGCTGCCCCGGCGCAAAGTCTCTTTCCCGGAGCGAAGCTGAAGTCCTGCAGTGCCTCCCGCAGCGCGGAGCCGGGAGTGTCCGGAGAGCAGAAAGACGCGAAAAAGCCGAGAAAGCCCCGAAAGCCGGGAAAGCCGCGAAAGCTGCGAATGCCCCGAAAGCCCGGAAAGCAGCCCAGGAAGTCCCCGTGCCCGCAGCTTCTTAAAGGGGCAGTACCCTCGCGAGAAACTTTCTCATCCAATGAGATGGGCGAATTGTAACATGGAAGGGAATAATTCAATTGGTCAGTTTAAAACAAAAGCCTTTGAGCAGTTTTTTTTCTTCAAACTGCCACAGAAAGAAACAAGTTGTCAGGCCTTTGTTAAGTTTGAAACTAAAACAGTTTGAATAATAATAGCAGAAAGATATTTATATAAAGAAACAAAGTGTGAATGGGTTGATATAGAATCCGGGAACTCATGCCCCCTGTGGGCATCGGGGAAAAGTGCTGCGTAGCGGAAAGGAACCGGTGCAAAAAGGGTGGGTGGAGGTGCGCGTGTTACCAAACCGTGGTTAGGGAAGCAGTAAAGTAATAATGGCTACCAAGCTGTTAACCCTCACAGAGCAGCAGTTGCATGGCTGGAGTGGTGGGAAAGGGCAGGCAGCCACAGGGTAGCAATGGTGACAGCCGATCACTTGGCCCGCTTCACTGACCTTGCCCCTGGTTTTTCAAAGGAAGTGCCAGGGTGTGCCAAGGCTCCAGAGCTAATGAGATGTGCTGACGTCATGGGAGGAATATGCCATTGGCTGGCTGGCATTTCTGTTTTCCCTCCCCTGTTGCATATGCTCAGTTTTCAAGATCAGGCGTTCACAGGGTGGTATGCTTTGCATGTATGAGGTATCAGGTTCAATTCCCAGCATCGCCACAAAAAAAAAAAAAAAGGTAAACTAAGCCTGTTTATCTTAAACCAGGAAAGCTACCTATGTAAAAAGAGGCTCTCAGCTGGATATGTATGCAGCTCTTAACATGACTTCATAACTTTCTGTGACCTGGATCCCTAGAGATGTTGACTGGCACTGTATGCTGGTTTACATTTTCTTTCTAGCTACGTGCCAATTATCATTATTTATGTGATGCATTACCCTGCTGTCCTCAGCTATGTCCCCACCGACTAATAAAAAGGAAACACAGGCTTTCTTAGGCATTGTGGCTTTCTGGAGGATGCACATCCCAGACTACAGTCTGATTGTGAGCCCTCTCTATCAAGAGACCCCGAAGAAGATCCATTTTAAATGGGGCCCTGAGCAGCAACAAGCCTTTGAACAAATCAAGCAAGAGACAGTCCATGCAGTAGCCCTTGGGCCAGTCTGGGCAGGACAAGATGTTCAAAATGTGCTCTACACCACAGCCAGGGAGAAGGGCCCGACCTGGAGCCTGTGGCAGAAAGCAGCCGGGGAGACCCGAGGCCGACCCTTGGGGTTTTGGAGTCAGGGATACAAAGGATCCGAGGCCCACTGCACTCCAACTGAAACAGAGATACTGGCAGCATATGAAGGAGTCCGAGCTGCCTCAGAAGTGGTCAGTACTGGAGCACAGCTCCTCCTGGCACCCCGGCTGCTGGTGCTGGGCTGGATGTTCAAAGGGAGGGTCTCCTCTGCACATCATGCAACTGATGTCAGGTGGAGTAAGTGGGTGTGCTGATCACACAACAGGCTCGAAGAGGGAGCGCTGGTTGCTTCGGGAATCTTGGAAGTTGTCACAAACTGGCCAGAATGCAAAGATTTCGGAATGTCACTGGAAGAGCAGGTAACACGTGCTGAAGAGGCCCCACCATAGAACAAACTACCAGATAACGAGAAGCGATATGCCCTGTTCACTGATGGGTCCTGTCGCACTGTGGGAAAACATTGATGGTGGAAGGCTGCTGGTGTGGAGTCTTACACAAGTTGCTGAAGCTGCTGAAGGAGAAGGTGAATTGAGTCAGTTTGCAGAGGTGAAAGCTATCATGGCTTTAGACATTGCTGAGTGAGAAAGGTGGCCAGTGCTCTGTCTCTGTACTGACTCATGGATGGTGGCAAATGCCCTGCGGCAGGGGTAGCTTCAGCAGTCAAAGGAAAACACCTGGCAGCACAGAGGTGAACCCATCTGGGCTGCCCCCATTGTGGCAAGATATTGCTGCTTGGGTAGAAAACCTGGTTTTGAAAGTACATCATGCAGATGACCACATAACCAAGAGTCAGGAACATCAAAACAACCAGCAGGTGGACCAGGCTGCTAAGGTTAAGGTAGACCTAGATTGACAGCATAGGGGTGAATTATTTTTTTAGATCAGTGGGCCCATGATACCTCAGGTCATCAAGGTAGAGATGCAGCATATAGATGGGCTTGTGACCAAGGGGTGGACTTGACCGTGGACACTATCACATGGGTCATCCATGAATGTGAAACATGCACTGTGATTAAACAAGCCAAGTGGTTAAAACCTGTGTTGAATGAGAATAATAATAATAAAGTGAAATATATACAATACCAATACTGAACCCAATCCCCCCGATGCTGTGGGCAGACACTGGGGAAGGCCCAGGCTGGACTCGGCAGCAGATGGGAACTGGATGCAGGAGCTGGACTCAGGAATGCACAGATTGGGATTGCAGGCAGAACAGACAAGAGTCTTCCTCAGATGTCAGCCATTGAAGAGGGAAAGAGAGAGCGAGACCCTCAGCTTTACACCGAATATGACGTCTATGGGATGGAACACCATGTTGGTCAGTGCAGGGTCACCTGGCCTGTCCGCTCCTCCCCGCAGCTGCGGCCTCTCACTCACTGCACCCCCACCGTGGGACACAGGATCTAGCAGTGACCTTGGTCTGCCCAGGAGACAGTAGAAGCAAGAGCCTTTCTGCATCCCAACCCCTGGCAGTGACTGTGACCATCCAGCGCTGTCACTGCTCGAAGCAGCCGCTGTCTGCAAAACTGTGCCGTTAACTTCAGCCAGTGCCGTGACTGAGAAGAGACTGAGCTGGCAAGTGAAATCACTGAACAGAATGAGTGCTGTTCTGACTCAAACCAGGATGCTGTAACACTCTTCTGTGGCTTTAAAAGCAAGTCTCGTGGCAACGTGGCATGCCAGAAAGAATTAAGTCAGGCAGCGGGATTCATTTCTGAAACAACCTCATAGACACCTGGGCCATGAGCATGGCATTGAGTGGGTGCATCACATCCCCCATCATGCACCGGCCTCCGGGAAAATCGAGCGGTACCTTGGGCTGCTAAAGACTGCACTGAGAGCAACGGGGTTGTTACCTTCAAACAGTGGGATACACACTTAGCAACAGCCACCTGCTTAGTTAACACTAGAGGATCTGCCAATGGAGCTGGCCCTGCCCAATCAAAACTCCCACGCACTGTAGAAGGGGATAAAGTCCCCGTAGTGCCCATGAAGAATATAGCAGGGAAGGCAGTCTGGGTTAGTCCTGCTTCAGGCAAGGGCAAAGCCATTCGTGGGATTGCTTTTGCTCAAGGACCTGGGTGCACTTGGTGGGTGATGAGGGAAGTCCGATGTGTACCTCAAGGGGATTTGATTTTGGGTGAGAACAGATGGTGAATTAAATTGTATGATATTAATTACTAAATACACATCAATGAGGGATGGATTTTGAAGCCATGCCAGGGGCAGCAGTGATGGAACTTGAACTGGCTTCAGGAACTAGCACCCAGAAATTTCCTCAGGATCGACATCTTCACCCTGCGGACCATGAGCATGGGTTGTGCCAGATACACCAGCCTCGAGCTCTGGATGTAGATTGCAACAATCTGACACCATCTCTCCTGCCCTGAGACTGTTATGATGTAGCTGGTATTGAATAAGGGGTGGATAATGTCCTGGGTTTGGCTAGGATAGGGTTAATTTCCACAGCCAGGATAGCTGGACTGAACCCACCAATGGGTTGTTTGATACCATACTGATGTCATGCCCAATATATATAAGGGAAGCCTAGCCAGGCAGAGGCATTTTCGAACATGGTGGTGATGGCAGGTCTTAGCCCTGGGGCTCTGCATGGCCATGGTGGTAAGCAGGGCATTGTTTCCTCTCTGTGTTGTTTCAAGTAAACTCTCCTTATCTTAACACACTTGGCTTTACCATTCATTCTCCTACTCCCAGGAGTAGGAGATAGAGCAGCTGCTTGGTGTTTAGTTGCCAGCTGGGTGTAAACCAGGATAACATGCAAAATGTGTCTCAGTTCTTCCAGTGATTTATGTCGTGAACTGAAACTTTGCAAACTGACTACAATTAGTGTCTTGGAATAAAATAACAATCTGTTCTGTTCTTTATCTGGATTTAGTGTAGCTGTATTACATAGAATCATGAAGCTTCAATTTTTCTTCTAGAGCAGGAGGATGAAGATGATGTAAAATGTGTAACTGTTAGCTCTTTGTTATTGTAAGCCATGATATGTAAGAGCCATCATGTAGCTTTCTTGGTCAAATCTAAATGCGTGAATTTATCGAGGTGACTTCAGCTAAATGTGGTAGTAATGCATGAATGGTAGGAAGTGACTAGGAATGGGACTTGATGTAACAGATGCCTTGGCAGTCTGATGGAATTAGGAAGCTGAGAATAACTTGATTAGTGCTACTTTTAGAAGCAGCATACCACTTAGTTTTACTGACAGTTTTCAGTGTTCAAACTTTACATTGTCGTGTATCCTGGCAATATTTTACCAGCTTAATTTCGAGGTAGTTATGTAGGTGATAAATTTAAGTGGCTGTTTGGTGGTAGGAGTGAAGAAGTGTTTATGAGTAAACAAGAGTTTGGCTCATTGAATAAGATATACTTGAAGAGAGGTAGTAAAATGCTGAGTTGACCTTTATAGATGAGAGACTAGGAAGAGAGGGCAATTGATGATGCCTGAGATAAGGTAGAGGTCAAAGAGTTGAGTGGATCCCTGAAGAGCTATATTTAAGGAGGATGTAGTCTGAATGACTGCTTCCTTTACATGGTCTACTTTCAATGGGTATTACTGAAGGCATGGAAGCTGATAGATTCTTTCCTACAAAATGAAACAAAGCTTTCAAAATGGAAAGTAGGTTGGCAAACTGTAACTTAGCTGTTCTATAGCTTTTGAAATTGCCAAATATGTTTAAAGTTATGAAGTGGGTGTTTTCTTGCTCTCTCTTTTTTTTAACCTTACATCCCAATTTACATTTTATAAATATGATATTTCCTTTGTGTGTCAGATACACTCTGTTTTTCAGAAAGCGCTGACTTTCTATTTAGTTGAAGGGTGTTTGGACTGTACTTTATCAGAAGCGGAAGCTATGTCTGTTGGGTCATGGTGGAGACTCCATCATTACAGTTGTAAAACAAAACCATTGACTTCATTTTGTACAACTGAAACATTTATTCAGAGTTAAATACGCATTGATAAGATCATAGAATATAACTGAATTTCTTTCATTATAAGGTATAGTCAAGTTGTGTCTTAATTCTCCTCAACAGGCAATAAATGGTTTAATTTTAAAGTATTCTGTATTGCAAAAAGAGCAGGTATGTGTTTGTTTTTTTTCTCCATAGTAGTGAATATTTGTGGTATCTAGACTTGAGAACAACTGAGAGAAGCTTCTCCCCCCCAGTCTATATGTTGTGCTGACCTGGGAATAAGGATGGGGAGTGCAATGTTAGACTGGATAAATAGAAAGAGATGTGAATCATGAGTATGTACTTCAGTGAATCCTTCCTGTTATGAGGTCCATCTTCCCCTCTCTCCTTAAATAACAAAATGAAGTTAAGTAGTAGAGATGAAGTGTTGAGAAACATCTACTGAAAGGAGGAAGCAGAGGATGTCTGTGCAATGAGACACTGAGCTGTGATTTTTAGGAAGTAAAAACCAGTAAAGGTCAAAAGTTCTGGGAGAGGAATCATCAATTTATAGAAGCACTGAAACGTAAAGGAATACAAATCCTGAAGCATATCCAGAAAAGCTTTCCACTGGGAACCTTGGTGAGAACCATCCCAGTGTGATGCACTGCACTGGAACCAGCAAAGGCTCAATGGCAGAATCACATTCCAGGCAAGGGCCTCAGTGTACTCAATTATTTGGCAGTGGAAGCGAGAAGATGGTTATGTGGGGCAGGTAGTGTTATATCATAACACAAGCACCTCAGGCAGAAGTTACATGGGTGAATGATGTGGGGGAGTCAGCAGCATGAGTGCAAAAACAAGTCTATGTTAGCTTAGCATATGTGTAACTTGATTAGTGGATGGGGTGTTATCTGTAGCTGTGTTTTGGGCCAGGTAGCTTGGAAGAGATAGCATTGCATGTGACCTTGGTAAGGAAATTAATGTTCTGAAACTGCGAATGGGGGAGTGTGGTGTGAGGGAATAAGCAGATCCACCTGTATTGCAGTTGCTACAGTGGGAAGGGTACATTTGCAGTGTGAGCTGGTGGTGGGACTGCTGCTGAGGTAGCTGTTGATTTAATTTTCCATCAGTAGCTGTGTACAAGTAGTGTAAGTTGTGAGCAGCACGTTCAGCACAGGTTGGAGGGACCTTTGACAGGCTCATCCCCCACACAACTCAGTGCTGTCACACTCTGCTCTCAGCACAGACCAGCTCCTCTTCCATGGGCAAAAGCACTGCCAGGCCTTTGTTCAGTTTGCTTTCCTGTGGGAACAAATATATTTGTGAGCAGGGGGCTGTTGTGAGGTTTGTTAGCAATATGTGCTCTAGGTGTCTAATGGCAGTGTCCAGCATGGTGGTTACAGCTCATTAGCCCTGACATGGACATGCTGGTGCAGTGATACAGGTACTAGGAATTGGTGTTATGATGAAAGTGCCTCCATTACCTTGAGCTGTGCGTGTTGGCTATTCAGAGGCTCTTGTACTGGCCTACAGAACCTGGACTGTGTCATAAAGGCGGTGTGCTGATCAAAGGCTGAGACCAGTAGTCTATGGTCTTTGTAAATATGGGTTTAAAGCTAAAATACAAGCCTGATGTCTATCTTCTAAGGCTGGTAACCTTAGGTTGCTCGACAAAGATTATAAATTATAAAAGCCATAAACCTTTACTCTGAGAGAAGTTGAAACTGTATTTCCATTTATAATTTAGCAGTGTTATCACTCTTCCTCCTCCCTTTTTCTGGGGAGTGGGCACATTCCTCATTGACCAAGCCTGCTGCTGTGAGGAAAGCTGCTGATACAGCAGCACAGTGTGGTTGTAACACTTTCTTGTGAGCGTGAGAGTCCTTCTCTAGGAACCCATCCAGCAAACTTGCTCCCTCTTGTCACTTGATGAACTCTTCCAAGGATGGACTATGAAACAGGCCTAACAAATGTTTTCTATTGTGAAATATTCTAGTCATGAATATGGTAAATAAAATAACTGACTCATTTGCTGTGCTGCGACTCATTTACTGCTCTGTGCCTCATTGTGTAATTCCTAGAACAGAAAATGTGCATTGCTTTCCTTATAAACTTGTGTTTTGAAAAGTGTTTTCGTGATTGTCATTTGCAAACTTCACCCACTGTGAAGACCACTGTGTGTCATTTACCCTGAAGTTACGTGGTTGCTGTGGGCTGACTTAAATGCAGCCTGCTGTCAAAGGGATGCTGCAGTTCTTCTCAAGCTTGCACCTTGTGCCAGGTTTTGTGGAGCTGTATGGGGAGCCAGACAACTGGCCTACTTATGAATTCAGTTCTTTCTTTCTTGCTAACTGGTTTATTGGCAAAAAAAAAAGCTACTGTTGATTCAAGGGAGAGTAGATTGCAAGAGGGAGGCACTGAGAAGTGCAGGACTCATTTCTGTGTCAGTCACACTTAGACTGGCTTAAAGTGATCATGAAGCTCTGATTGCTGCCTGGGGAAAGGAGAGCTGCTGTGCTTGGGAGTTACACAGAATCATCTGGTTGGAAGAGACCTTTAAGATCGAGTCCAACCATTCACCCTGCACTGCCAGGTCACCACTAAACCATGTCCCTCAGCACCACATCTACATGTCTTTTAAATACTTCCAGGGATGGGGACTCCAGCACCTCCCTGGGCAACCTGTTCCAATGCTTCACAACCCTTTCTATAAAGAAATTCTTCCTAATATCCAACCTAAATCTCTCCTGGCACAACTTGAGGCTGTTTCCTCTAGTCCTGTCAGTTGCTACATGGGAGAAGAGTCTGACCCCCACCTCACTACAACCTCCTTTCAGACAGCTCACAGTGGATGTTCTCATCACAACTTTGGGGTTGAGTAAAAAACAGTCTATCACCAAAACCAAGAACTTACCTAGTTCTTTGCATACAGATTTGCTCACAAGTTCAGAATTTTGCAGAACTGGTTCAGGAATCCTGACTTGTACTGCCATCCTTGCCAAAGCCCTCCAGAAGCATTATGTAAATAGCTTCACACTAGCTGAAGGTGAGAATACTGCCTGTGGGTGCATAGCCAGAAGCTGCTTGCTGTAATGTCCTGTCTTTGGACCTTTATCTTGCACCTCCCCAAAAGACAGCTGACTGCTTTCCCCCAAGGGGTAAAGTCTTGTGGATTACTTCCCAGTCACTGTTGAGAGACTGTCCACAGGGCAATTTCTGTAGGGTGATGAGTGTGCCATGAGTCATGCCTTTGTATAGTTTTTGTTGTTGCAGTAGGTGTGAAGTTATACAAGGTTGTTTGACTTAGTAGAGAAATCTAAGACAAGTCTCGGGATTTTAATTTTGAAGATATGAGGAAGAGACCATACTGGGTTTAGATAGCTACTACTATTAAAATTGTTTGTTTGGTTTTATCCACTTTGGTGCTATTTGAATTCAGGCCAGAGAGTTCCAGTTTGTGGTGGGTTGACCTTGGCTGGATGCCAGGTGTCCACCAAGCTGCTCTATCACTCAGCTCCTCAGCTGGACAGGGGGAGAAAATATAACAAAAAGCTTGTGGGTTGAGATAAGGACAGGGAGATCACTCAGCAATTACCATCATGGGCAAAACAGACTTGACTCAGGGAAATTAATTTATTACCAATCAAGTCAGAGTAGGATAGTGAGAAATAAAACCAAATCTTAAAACACTTTCCACTCCACCCATCCCTTCTTCCTGGGCTCAAATCACACCTAAATTATCTACCTCCTCCTCCTCAGCAGTGCAGGGGAATGGGAGTTGCAGTCAGTTCATCACACGTTGTCTCTGCTACTCCTTCCTCCTCACGCTCTTCCCCTGCTCCAGTGTGGGGTCCCACCCATGGGAGACAGTCCTCCACGAACTTGTCCAATGCGGGTCCTTCCCATGGGCTGCAGTTCTTCATGAACTGCTCTAGCATGGGTCCTTTCCACGGGGTGCAGTCCTTCAGGAACAGACTGCTCCAGTGTGGGTCCCCCATGAGGTCACAAGTCCTACCAGGAACCTGCTCCAGCATGGGCTTCTCATGGGGTCACAGCCTCCTTTGGGTGCATCCACCTGCTGTGGTGCATGTTCCTCCATAGGCTGCGGGTGGATCTCTGCTCCACCATGGACCTCCACGGGCTGCAGGGGGACAGCCTGCCTCACCATGGTCTTCACCACAGGCTGCAGGGGAATCTTTGCTCTGGCACCTGGAGCACCTCCTCCCCCTCCTTCTTCACTGACCTTGGTGTCTGCAGAGTTGTTTCTCTCACAGATTCTCACTTCTCTCTCCAGCTGCAGTTGTGCAGTTTTTTCTCCTTCTTTAAATATTTTATTAGAGAGGTGCTACTACCGTTGCTGATTGGTTCGTCCTTGGCCAACAGCAGGTCCATCTTGGAGTCAGCTGGCATTGGCTCTATCAGATACGAGGGAAGCTTCTGTCATCTCACAGAAGCCACCCCTGTAGCCCCCTGCTACCAAAACCTTGTCACGCAAACCAAATACACAGTTATGCTGTGCAGATGGCAGGTTTAGTTCATCTAGCAGTCTCTTTAAGTGTATCCATCTTTAAAGATAAAATAAAATTGTGTGCGTAGTAGGAGCTGTGACTCATGAAATTACTTTCACCACACATTTTCTGCTAAATGCATCCTAGAACTTAGAGTGCGTAAAGTGATTTGATAGGTTTCCATCAAGTTGAATCTGTTACAGATTCAGTATGCAAGTACTGGATCTGTTTTAGCTCAGAATATTTGGGCAGAAACAACAGGCACAAAATTGACTAGTCTGAGTCTTTAAGATATACCTTTTAATAGTATCTTCCCAATAATAACACTGCACCAGGTAATAAAGCAAATAAGATTTATTTTTTTTTTTGTGCATAATGATTGAAACCTTGGCTATTGGGAGGCCTCAGAACATTCTTCACTGGAATCACCTATATGAAACTCTTTTTCAGGTAGGAGTGATTTAGACTATTGTCTGGATTTACTAAGCATTCACATTAAAAGCAGTGCATCAGTTTTGGAAATACCAGCTTCATTAAAAGAAGAAAAAATTATCTTGAATGATGAAATATGGTGAATATATAGGTCCACACTGTATTTTTTATTGAGCTTCATGATGGTTTCAGTTCTATTCCTTTCCCCCCACCACGTAGTAATGACAAGAAGACAAAGGCAAAAGCAAAACTGAACCCTGTGCTGTGTATTGTGAAGATGCCACAAAGACAGTTAAGATTTAGACCTATTTGTAAGCAAAATGTGACATTCACCTCATTTAGATGCAGTTGTTTTGAACTTTTTGAAATCCTTCAACTCTTAATTGCTAAAAACTTGAAATACATTCCTGATGATTGCAGAATTTTTAATATCTTTTTGCATTCTAGTTATTCTGAATACAATTTGGCACATCTTGATTAAGCCTGCTTTAATTTGATGCATGTGGGGAGAGTGAATGGAACACAAAGGAGAAACCTCATCTGAAAGTTGCAATAGCTTCAATCAACCTAGTCATTTAGGAAAAATGTATTTACTCAGAAAATATGATAAAGTATGCATGTGCTGTATCTTGGTCATCATTTTAGGTTTGCTATGCCTGAAATAAAATATCAAACTTAAGAACTGTACCATAATTGACAGGTTACTCTAGAGTGGAAAAACATAGCAGGTGAAGGGAATTTGTGGCTTTTAATCAATTCAGTGAAAGTTATGCAGTTCTTGACCATGCCTAGAAAGGTACAAAACCTTTTTTTTTCTGTTGATAGCATTCAGAGTTGATATACATCTACCCTGTTAGATTTATATCTGCCTACCCAGTGTTTCACTTAAAGGAGGAACAGGAAAAAAAATCGTCATTAATCCTATATGCCCATGATGACTCTGCTGCTCCTCTTGCTAATGCTCTTGCATTTCACATTAGCGCTTAGCAGGAGGATAGCCTATTTTTGACACTCTAAGGTTAATGACATTTATCATACTGTTTACATAGACTAATTTTGAAGGCTATTGACAAATATGTGTGGGGGAAGAGAAAAAAAAATCTTTCAGAATATATTTAAATGCTTTTGTGTTTTGGAGACTTTCTTCCCTTATAAACACAGAAACTACTTGCCAGCTTTCATTTTCTGCCAGTAGTAATAAGTTTTCCATACATCCACAGCTGTTTATAGTGTGAACAGTTGACAAAAAGCTCAGGCTTTCAGGAGTAAGGTGAGCTGGCCTCTGGGTAGAACAAAGACATTCAGCATGGGGGGGAGGCTTGGTTTTTTTTTCTCCAGAAGCACAAGTGTAAAGGCAGCTGGCAACAAGTGCAAATTGGAAACATGTCTGGAAACTTAATTTCCCTGATTGTGATGTTACTGAAGTGCAAGTATTTGTTTTTACATTACTGTCTTTAAGGATGTTAATATTTATAAAAAAAAATTGTATGCTGCTGCTTTTTGGGTTGTAAAAAGCCACTGTAATGCACAGAGAATAATTCTGTTAAAATAGAGGGAAGGAAGTGCTTGCACAAATGATGTGATTTGTCCTGTGAGGAATGGAGGGTCTCTAGGGTTAAACTAGGTTAAATAAACCCTGTAGGCCTTGGAGCTCTTGGGTTTTCTTGAATTTGGCATTATGTGGGAGTGTTATGGAAATACTCATTCAAATAAGCAACCCCTGCTGTTTGTAAACCAGTCTCTTGATGTGCTTGCTTTTGTAATACTCCTTCCACATCTATAGTACCTCTTGTTTTGCGTGTGTTATTACTTAGATAGCCTTAAAGGAATGCTACTCATTTCCCCCCCTTTTTATTTATCTAAACCATTACCACAAACACTTGATCTAGCTCTGTGACTGCTTTAACTCTTGAGTTGTTTGTTTACTCTGCTATTTAACCCTATAACTCAGTAGCAATGTTCTGAGAACTTTCTTAAGGAGAAATGCATGTTCTGCTTGGGAGGGTAGCTGCTGCTAACTAACATGTGTGACTGGATTGGGGAGAGCTGGGCTGACAGAAACCACAAGTTCTCCAGACACAAAGAACAACTTGATTGCAATAGCATGTTAATGAGAAAACAGCCCAATTGCACTGTACAGGCTAAATGACATATAGAAAGTAAACTCTTGAACAAATGGAGCAAGGCAATTCTGCAAAATTAAGCTTGTTCATTTGCTGAGAGTAAATTTATTTGCATTCATGAGCAAAACAAAAGGTTTTTTTACAATCTTCATAATTGGCAAAGAGATGTTTTTGTACTTCAGTTTATAAACTGTCATGGATCTACCAGTCTAAAACCAACAGTAGAAATGACTTTCTTCTTTAATTTAAAGAGCATTTATAATGTGATGTTCTACCTCTTTTAAAGTGTGTGCTATTGAACACTTTGGGAGGCTTCCTGGAGAAAAGAGGTATTAACCCAGCTGAGTTACATGATTTCAAACAAAATAACATTTCCATGTCTAACATTTCATTTGGAGCTTTAACTGATACTGAATATTGAAAATGAAAATAAGTAAATTCACTGATTAGAATAAATTGTTATAGTCATTGAAGTGCTTTTAAAAACTATTATTTTTATCTTGTTCAATTCTGTGCCAGTCATAAAATCTTACAAAATAATGCAGTTGAAAGTTTCACGTCTTGCATGTAGTAGACATTGAACTTAGTTACAGCAGAGTTGAGTGCTTAGGCTACTTTTACAGAGGGTAAGATTTAATATATTCATTGAACAATAGAAAGCAATTTAAAGTTGGTTACAGATACCTTTTTTCTAAGCTGTTTACAGTGTTTTTAAATTACTCTGCTTTGCATTTATTCAACTATATTGTCCATAAAGAGCAGGAGATTATCAGATTTTAGGATTCTTTTTGTGAGAAATGAGCAAAACCTCGCAAAAGAGACTCAGGTCAGACCCCACAATGAAGCACTTAATTTTATTATGTTCTTGCAAGAGCGGGTGTCTAACTAGTAGGTACACCTGTCAGAGAAGTTTTATACCCTATTCCCAGCCACGAAATCCCTCCCTTGTTTCCCCATTGGCTGAGTACTCCAAAGTTTACAGACTAACCCGACACGCCTTCTACATGTTACAGTACATATCAGTTCATACGTCGCATGTCTCATTATCGCAAGATTATGCCTCCCCTGGGAGGAGAAGTTAATATTCAATACCCTATTAAGCAAGCGCAGTACTGCTTCAAAAGACCCCATCCATCTCGAACAACCCTAGCTGACAGATTTAAGGTTTTATAATCTCCTGTCTAGCACTTCCCCTTCTTTAATTGCTCTCTGGTTTCTCTTATCCTGCAAGACAACCTTCTGTTTACCTTATCAGGTTCTTATCGTGCAAGAACAACATTCTGTGTCTCACATTTTCTTAAAGAGTGTAGTGCATATTTGAAAACTGTTGTTCGAACAGTTCACTGACTTACTATGTATAGGGCTATCAAAACACAGCATGCTCAATGCTAAGATACAGTGGATTATACCATTCAAAATGTTCTTCTGTATTAGAGACAAAGTCGAGCTGACTTTGACGTATGAATATCATGGATGGCAATCATTTTGTTCACCCCACCAAGCCAAAATGACCTTTCTATTGTAGACTTGACACTGTTTTTTTTTAATCTCATTTGTGGCAAGCTCTTTTTCAGGTATGGAAGGCACCTTCTAGATTATAGAGAGCAGCATTACTGGAGCTCAGCAAGTCATTTTGGGTTTCCTTTGGCTAGATACTGGTATTAACATGTTCCCTTTCCTGCTCTTCTGGCCCTCTCCCAGGTTTTGTTCTATACTGTTTTCTTCAGCCGTTGCAAATGAATAATGGGATTAAGTCTCTTGCCCGTGACCCTTGTTGGGGCTTGGTTGGGTTCTTTGTAGTTTGTAAGAAAAAGAACTGCTCTATTATGGATTGTGTTTTTGAAACTGTATAAAAAGTCTTAAACCTTTTTCAAGGGGCATCTGCAGTTTTTGAAATATGGTTCATCTTGTAAAGAGCTGCATGCAATAAGGCTAACTAAAAGTTATAGCTTGCTTTTCCTTTGTAGTTTTAGAACCTGATTGCCTTTGTAGAAAGATGGGGCTGAGTTATTCTAAGATATGTATCTGCAGAGTATGTCATTGGACATTCCTGGTGCTAACACAGCTTTGGCTACATCTGCAGTTGAAGAACATGTACTCTGGCGGTGTTGATGGGCCTTAAATTGAGCTTACATGAATGACATGCTGTGAGGCACATACTGCTAACATGGAACATAATGAAAGCTGATAAGCGACTGCAGAACTTAAACCTAATTTTCACCAAAACCAGAAATGGTTGGAGTCAGATTTGTAGAGCACTTAATACCTAAGTCTGGGGACAAACATATAGTTCAAGAGTAGTGATGCAGCTAATCACTTGGTGCATGTTTGTATTTGTTGGCACTAAAATGTCTTTTAAGAAAAACCAGGTCCTCACTGGTTTCTTTCAAGAAATAACTGCTCCATGAAGAATGAGCTTTAACAAGGATTTTTTAAAAAAAACCAACTCTGCCCCTTTTCTTTTGAGCTTTTCAAATCTTTCAGCAGGCATTAACCACTTTTGATTGGGTGTTTTGTGGGCAGCTGAATTTAAGCCTTAGAATTTTTGGACATTTATCAATATAGTTTAGGCCTATTGTCTCCTTGGTTTTGTTTGGTGGTGGTGTTTTGTGTGGTGTGTTTTGTGGGTGGTTGGTTGTAGGTGGGGTGTGTTTGTGGGGTGTGGTTTTTGTGTGGTGTTCAGTTTTTTGGTTTGGTGTTTGTTGTTTGGTGGGGTGGGGGTTTTTTTGTTTGTTTTTTTCTTTTCCCCAGAGTTAATCCAGGGAGAAAGCTAGTTCTGTTTCTCGGATTTTGACCTTTCAGTCAAGATTGAAGGATATTGATGGGCATACTTATCAAACTGATAGGGTAATGCATGCAAACTCTTTTCCTGAGATTTCTGTCTAGTTTAAAGCCATGGCCTGGAGTACTGGTAAGGATTTCACTCTTAACAGGAAAAAAGTGTTTCCTTATGTTCAGGAGGGACTTCCTGTGTTTCACTTTGTCCTGTCACTGGGCACCACTGGAAAGAGCCTGGCTCTGTCCTCTTTGCACCCTTCCTTCAGATATTTGTACAAATCGATGAGATTCCCCCGAGCCTTCTGTTCTCCAGGCTAAACAGTCCCAGCTCTCTCAGCCTTTTCTATTTGTTTTCTTTTGTTGGACTCTCTTCTGTATGTCCATGTCTCTCTTGTACTGGGGAGCCCAGCACTGGACACAGAACTCCAGGTGTGGCCTCAGCAATGCTGAGCAGAGGGGGAGGAGAACTTCCCTTGACCTGCTGGTGATGCTCCTCCTAATGCAGCCCAGGATGCCACTAACTGCCTTTGCTGCAAAGGCTCCTGTTGAACTTGGTGTCCACAAAGATCTACAGGTCCTTTTTTGCAAAGCTGCTTTCCAGTTGGTTGGCCCACAACACAATACATGGCACAATACAAATACCTGGCCACATAAACAAAATTTGTTTTATAGGCTACCGATGGAAGAGAACCTTACACTTTCTGTGCAATAGTATAGATACAAGTTACATTACTGCAGAGGTGAATGTCAGTAACCAGAAGCTTGCACAGCAGGTAATGCATCAGAAATTGATTTATTCTTGGGCATGAGAGGCTTGATCCAAAAAAGTTCTGACCAAGACAGTGGATTGCTTGGATCTGACCCTGTGGTAAATGCCTTTCTGCTGACCATGGGATGCACTGGCATATGAGCATTTGGGTCTCTTCAGTGTCCTCAGTGATACAGATGCAGTTTAGCTTATAGCAAATGACAGCTGGGGCTGAGAAATCTGCTCAGTCCCAAGGTACTTTTAAGAAACACCTTTCATTTTGTTTCAAGCGCAGTATGAAAAAGCCAAGCAGAAGAAAAGCTATGTAAATTGCTAGCCATGTTCTTAATCCAGGATGCAGATACCATGGTGATAGTTGTAAACGGTGGTCCTGTGTTGAAGGTTGAACATAAAAAATTCTACTCTAGGAGTGCAAGTCCTATTTGCTTTCTTCAAACTAAATCTTGGTGGAGTAGGACTCAGTGGAAATAATTTGCTTTTTTCAGTTGGGAAGTTCAGGGTGATTCTGACTGAATGTAGAATACAGAATATGGGCTTATGAGTATCCTTCCAAGCTTGTTAATGAATGAGCACATGCACTTGTTTGTGAGGTTGGAGTTTCATTATTGCTGTATTGATATTTTTACTAATGTAAATGTAAATGAATCATAGAATGTTTTGGGTTGGAAGGGACCGTCAAAGGTCATCTAGTCCAACCCCCCTGCAGTGAGCAGGGACATCTTCAACAAGATCAGATTGCCCAGAGCCCTGTCCAACCTGACCCTGAATGTTTCCAGGGATGGGGCATCTACCACCTCTGGGCAACCTGTGCCAGTGTTTCACCACCCTCAGTGCAAAAAAAAGTCTTCCTTATATCTAGTCTGAATCTCCCCTCTCTTAGTTTAAAACCATCACCCCTTGTGCTATTGCTACAAGCCCTGCTAAAAAGATTGTCCCCATCTTTCTTACAGGATCCCTTTAAGTGCTGAAAGGTTGCACTAAGGTCTCCCTGGAGCCTTCTCTTCTCCAGGCTGAACAATCCCAACTCTCTCAGCCTTTCTTCATAGCAGAGGTGTTTCATCCTTCTGATTGTTTTTGTGGTCCCTCCTCTGGACCTGCTCCAACAGGTCCATGTCTTTCCTGTGCTGAGGACTCCAGACCTGGACACAGTACTCCAGGTGGGGTCTCACCAGGGCAGAGTAGAGGGGGAAAATCACCTCCCTTGATCTGCTGGCCACGCTTCCCTTGATGCAGCCCAGGATACAGTTGGTTTTCTGGGATGCAAGTGCACTTTGTTGGCTCATGTCCAGTTTTTCATCCATCAGTACCCCCAAGTCCTCTGCAGTTCTGCTCTCAATCCCTTCATCCCCCAGCTTGTATTGCTACTTTGCACTTGGCCTTGTTGAACCTCATGAGGTTCACACAGGCCCACTTTTTTTAGCTTGTCCAGGTCCCTCTGGATGGCATCCAGGTCCCTCTGGATGGCATCCTGTCCCTCTGGATGGCATCCCATCCCTCTGGCGTGTCAACTGCACCACTCAGCTTGGTGTTGTCTGCAAACTTGCTGAGGGTGCACTAGATCCTGCTGTCTATGTCATTGATGAAGATATTAAACAGCACTGGTCCCAGTACGGACCCTTGAGGGACACCACTTGTCACTGATCTCCATCTGGACATAAAGCCATTGACCACTACTCTCTGGATGTGACCATCCAACCAATTCGTTGTCCACCCATCAAATCCATCTCTCTCCAATTTAGAGAGAAGGATGTTGTGGGGGACCATGTCAAAGGCCTTACAGAAGTCCAGACAGACGACATCCACAGCTCTTCCCTTGTCCACTGATGCAGTCACTCCATCATAGAAGGCCACTACATTGGTCAGGTAAGACTTGCCCTTGGTGAAGCCATGCTGGCTGTCTCGAATCACCTCCCTGTCCTCCATGTGCCTTAGCAGAGCTTCTAGGAGGATCTGTTCCATGAGCTTCCCAGGCACAGAGGGGAAGCCGACAGGTCGGTAGCTCCCAGGGTCCTCCTTTCTACCCTTTTTTAAAAATGGGTGTGATGTTTCCCTTTGTCCAGTCACCAGGATATCTGCTCTCTGAGGCCACAACCTTTTTTAAAGATTAGAATTCCTATGTGCTGTACTCCTATAAGATATCCATGAAGTAAACTATTGAAAATGCTTCTTTACCTGTTTGGCCTTCAGTGTGTTTTTTGCTGCCATGACAACTCTATCATAAAGAGCTTTGGGTTTGTGGTTTCCAGGCCTGATTAATACTATGTACTGTAATTAGGAATAGGAAAAATCCCCACAGGTTCTTTTCCAATTTAAATATTCCCACTGCTCCCAAGACTTCCCCAGCTTTAATTGTGCATTGTCTCAGATTAGTCATAATTGAAATATTTATTTTGTTTAGTGTGGCCTAGACACTGGGAAGAGTCCCTGGAATTTATCAGAGCTTTCAGCTTGGTTTTGGCATCTCTTTGAGAGGGTTGTATGACTTTCTATGTACCCTAAGAACTGAGGTACTGGCATAACAGCATTTCATCATCCTACTTTTCTAGTGCCAGTGCTCATCCAGAAAGGAATTACAGATAATACAAGACTATTTAGCTCTTGACAAATTCTTCCATCACTGCTTTTTCTTTCCTGTGCCAGTGTAGATGGGAAATGAGTTGAAAAACATTAAAGCACTGAAATGGGAAAGAAAACAAAACACAAAGCTACATATATTTAATTTTTCTAGGTACAACAGTAACTGATTTGATAAAATAGTTGTAGTTTTCTGTTATGGGTTTTTTAAAAGTGAATTGTAACTTAACCAAATGGTATTACTTAATTTTTTTTTTTACTACAGCTGCTGGAAAAATGTGTGCACAGCTACTGTTTTAGTAAACAAAGCTTAGTAGCCAGATGGCAGTAATAATTAAAAAGTTGAGTGATACGATTTGGGAAGCATCCAATTGGAATATGTTGTGCTTTGCCTAGGTACCTTAGATTTAGTACATAGTAGAAGATTTTAAATGTGTTACAACTGCAGTGGCTTAAAAGAACAAATAGACTATTATGTAGAATACAAATAATACTTTTTAAACTTGCCGTTGATTCTTTCTGATAGATGATCCAAATTGCTGTCAGACTGTATTTACTTACACATAAATAGATGTGCTCCTGCTCTAAATCAGGATAATGATCCGAAACCTAGTTATGCATATTTTAAACAACGGTTAAATACTATATGCTTCAAATAATTTCTGGTTTCATGAAGGTTTAATTTTTCTAATGGGTCCTTTTGTTACCCTTATTCCATTCTATCCTCCTACTTGAAAGGTTAAAACTTGGTACATTTAGCTAGCTGCTCTATGACTGAAGAACTGCTGTTGAGTGAAGAAGGAAAATAGGGTTTTTTGCAGGGTATGGATGCCCAGCATACTCTGCTGGGTTTTTTTATATTTTTAATCTGTTGGGTAATTGTTTACCATGATGCATTAAAATAGTCAGCTTAGCGGGTTTTCCTAGTTTCTAAAAGTAGGCTATAGACTAGGCTGAAGGATTCTTAGCACCAACTTAGTTACCATCAAAATAGTGGAGATAACGAGGTCAGATTCTGTTCTTGGTGACACAGCTATAAGACAATATGATCCTTGAGCTATTAAGTGGCAAAATAACCTTTCTAAGACTTGATGTAAGAACCACCAATAAATGGTGGCAGACTTCTTTCTGTGTTTATTTAAAAATGGAGTAAGTCTTCCTGCAAGGCCGCCTGTCTCTTCCCCTCCCTCCCCCCCTCCCTTTTGATGTGGAAAAATCTGCATTGTGAAACAGTTGAAGCAAAAAGCAGGACAACACCACCACTACCACCCCCTCTCCACCTCCCCATCTAAACTGCCTGTTTCTCATGCACTGCTCTTCCTTGGAGCAGACATTACTCACAGGTTATGCTGCTCACTCCTCTGTGAGCAGCAACATGGGCTCTTCTCTTTGTTGAGAGTTCACCTTCTGCTAGTGTTAGACATCCTTCTCATCTGACCCCCCAGTCTACCCTGCAAGCTTTTTATATACAAGCTTCTGCTTTTCAGACTGCTGCAAATAGGAAGCATTTTTTGGCAACTACAGCCTGTTGACTCTCCTTTCTGGGGCTGAGAGGCCAAGTGTCACACAGGCATTCCTCCAGGATAGCAGCCTTGCTGTGGTTTAGCCCACTCTGCCATCATGCTATTCCTTCACTGCCTTTTCTCAACACAGCCCTGTACAATCCATACCATCATCATCATCATGGCTTGGCTTCGCGGACGAAGATTTGGGAAGGGCTTTGCCCACGCTTATTGCAAGCGCGTTGATGGCTGAAAAGGCCAATGCGGGATAGGCAAGACCGGTTGCAAAGAGCACACCGGAGGGTCTCGTAGACCTCCCTGGGCTGCAGGGGGACAGCCTGCCTCACCATGGTCTTCACCACAGGCTGCAGGGGAATCCCTGCTCCAGCTCCTGGAGCACCTCCTCCCCCTCCTTCTGCACTGACCTTGGTGTCTGCAGAGTTGTTTCACATATTCACACTCCTCTCTCTGGCTGCAGTTGTGCAGGTTTTTTTTCCCCTTTGTTAAATACGTTATCACAGAGGCACTATCACCATTGCTGATGGGCTCGGCCTTGGCCAGTGGTGGGTCCGTCTTGGAGCTGGCTGACATTGGCTCTATCAGACATGGGGGAAACTTCTGGCATCTCTCACAGAAGCCACCCATATAGCCCCCTGCTACCAAAACCTTGCCACGCAAACCAAATACACATGCATTGTAAATCATAAAATGTTAATTTGCACACGTTCTGTAAAGCTTATGATTTCTTTGGCATTCTTGATTTTTGTGATCTCTGTGGGGTATATTGTTAGAAAAATTGTCAGATGTATAAATACATTTCCTGTCTGCTGGTGTCTTACAGCAAACTGTACTTTTCTACCTATCAATTTCAGGGTTTTCAGGGTCACTGAGATTTCTTTTTTATTTTGTTTACTGCTGCTACTATGATACATTGTACTGAGAGAGTTGCTGTTAAACTCTTAGCATAGAGGAGCAAAGTTTGTTTTAAACTGATACCCTTTTAAAAAACAAACAAACTTGGATTGTATACCTGATAGAGGGTGGCCAGCAGCCATGGATTGCTAGACTTTTTGACCCAACAGGAGTTGGTCAGCATTCACACTTCTAGTGAATGCTGGGCACTATGTTAAGCCTTTAATTGAAGAGATGTGTCTGCTTCTGCTCTGCTTCTGCTTTGTGAGCCACAAGTATTGTTTGCCTTAGCATCCTAGATCACAATTTGAGGATCATTGTGCTAGAGGTAGAGTTCTATATTACTGCTGTTCAGAAGGTGGCTTTTTAAAAAAATATACCTCTTATTTACACCAAGATTTTGCTGCTTTTGCTTTGCCTGCAAAGCTAATGCTACAAACACCTAAAATGGGGTTGATTGTATCTGTATTAAATGAGTTGGAGTGCAGACAATTTTCAGTTTTTTCAGAGATGTGATCTGAGGCTGTGAGCAGTGCTGGTGAGAATATCATTCTGTAGTTTGTACGGGGTTGTCGTCGGATGGCCGAGGTACGCCAATCACGGGGACATGTCCTCTCCTCTCTCTAACCCCCTCTCTCCCGCACCGGGAGAGAAAGAGGTAAAAGCAGAGATAAGAAAGAAAGAAAAGTTTGTGAGACCTCTGAACGTTTGGGAAACTGAAACAAGTTTAATAACACTAGAGAAAATATTATATACAGACAAACCAATGAAATATTAACGGTTTATATGGGATTGGAGAGTGAGGGTTAAATGCGGTTAAGGAAATAAAAGCGAAAGGAAAGAATAAAATACCGAGCAGTTTCCAAAATGGCAGCAGCTATGTGGTCGGGGGTTTTGCAGGGGCGGAACAGAAGCCTGGCGGCTGAAACAAACGCTGCGCTGCCACATGGAAGCAGGAGCCACACCGAGCTGAGCCGACTTGGTCATGGGTGTTGAAGAAAACGGCAGTGAAGGAACAGCAGCTCCGGAGCATGCCGGCGGCAGAAGCGGTGGCGGCAGCAGGGAAGGCAGTTCGGTACGGTGCAGGGACAGTGGCGAGGGTCCTGAGCAGGCAGGGCTGGAGCCGCTGCAGGGATGTGCGGTATGCCGAGAAAGCAAAAGCCCCGAGCGAGAGAAAAAGCCGAGGGCAAAGCATGGCGCTGGTCCCTGGAAGCCGATCGGGAGAAACAGAGCCTGGAAGTCCCCCCGGAGCCAAGCCGCAAGTCCGGACAAGTTCCTGCTGAGCCGAGCCCGGTGCCGACCCATGCTGAGCTGAGTGCAAGTTCCCAGAAGTGCAAGACTCCAAGCCTGGTACCCACGTGGCTTTTAAAGGGAACAGGGAAGCCCACGAAAGTTTTCACAGCCAATGAGATGTGCAAACATAAATGGGAGGAATACAATTGGTCATTTTAAAACAAACCTTCCAAACAGGAAAAACTGTTTTTTTCCTAACCTGGGACAGGGATTCTTATGGAATGGTTGGAAGTTGTTTAGTTGCAGGGATAGCAGTGAAACTTTGAGGGACCCTTGAGGCCATGCTCATGGGGAGCGTGTTGTGTTCAGCACCTCCACCATGAGACAGCAGGAGCTGCTTCAGTCTGCATCTGTCTTAAAACAGTCCAGATGTTATATGGCTGTTGGGCAGGGGAAGGCATTTTGCCGTGTTATTTGCTGATTGAATGGCCTTTCCCTCTCTTGAGGGAAGAGTAGTTTGAATGGTTGTATCCCATCCACAGTCATCCGTGACCTCTGCTTGGACCACAATGTTAAGTGGTTGCTTTTGAGCAGCAGAGATGGGATACAGACCTATCATGTAGTTTGGCTTGAGGGATTAGTGGAGGCCTTTTTCTAATGAATGTAATTAGTTGAACAGTTCTTAGACTTGAAGGTTTGAGCTGCTGAAAGAAGTCCTGGAATAATTTTTTTCTTTAAATGCGACTGTTGAATTCACAGTATTGGGACAAATAAATCTCATAGTTCAAGTCACTAGTGCTAGTGCCATTACAGCATGCACATTCTTGGATGTACACCAGCAGTAGTGAACTTTCAAGTTGTCAGTGGAATGTGCTCGTGGAGTTATTTTGTCACTACTTCTGCTCTCTTGCATACAAAAGTCTCAAAATATCAAATCCTGGTGATTGCCTTTATGGATGTGAGTAGTGAAATCTAGATGGTTGTTCGTGACTGGTCTTCTGTTAGTGTTTGGGTGGGAAAACCTCAAGCATTTTCAGCCATTATCTCTGGATGTGTAAGGATGATGTCATAGCCACAACCTAATTGTCAAATTCTTTCTTCTTGTTGGGTATATTCATTTAGGTGGACCTAAGTTGACTTGGAATCTGTTAAGCTGTAGCCTTCATACATACTCTTGAGCACATCTTGCAGCAGGTGGAGATAAACATGCAGGAAAAGTTCATGTTAGAGAATTTATGGCTGACTCAGTGTTTTATTTAGAATATATTGCAGAAATGCTACTGTTGCTTTTAAGAGGATGTTAAAAAAATTAAGTTATGGAAAAAGACAGAGTTTATCTTGAAAGTAGTACAGAAGATTTCATGATAATTAAAGGTAAGTTCATATATTGCAATGAATCATTGAAGATGTATGACTAGATAAAAAAATTAAAATGTTTAGGATCATGCCAGACATAGGAAAGTATCTCAAGTATAGCCAGAGGACTCATACTTATTACATTAGTGACAAATGAGCTACTAGATGCTTGCTCATTCATGTTCCCTCCATGCCATGTACATGTTTAGCAAAGTATTCATTTCACCAATCCCATCCCATTAAAATTTTGCCTTGCATCTTACTTAACATTATTTCAATCTAGTAAGAAAATACCCGTTTGAGTATGAGGAAGCTACTGTAAATTAGATTCTTCCAAGTAAGACTTAATTAGGGAAAAGTCAAAGTTTTACAAGTCCATAATGAAGTGACATAATAATGGAATTTAGGTACTGAAGAGCATGTTAATGGGTTTGAATTTAAATACCTAACCAAAGGAGGCAAATGGATCATTTCAGTCCAAAAGACAAAGTTATTTGGGTCTAAGAAACTTGGTTTGGCAGGACTATTGGTGCAAACATGTGGGTAGGTGTTTTGTTGTTTTTTCTTGACAGGGAAATCTGCAGTTAATAAAACTCATCCTGGCTCCTCCTGTTGATATTCTCTGCCTCTACAGTTTCACTGTCATGGTCACTGAAAAGCAGTATGACTGAGATGAAATTGGCGTGTTTGGGATCTCCAGAATTTCTGCACACTTTATTCGGTTTTCTCATCTGTTTTGTCAAGATGACCAAGACAGAAGATTGCTCATCAGCAGAGGGTGTAAGCAGGCAAACCACAGTCTGATCAGCTCTGGCTGATTGTGCTTTGGATCCTTTTCTCAGTAATTAAGAGTGGCAGGTTGGGCTAACCTAAAAATTTTGGAACACAAAATAGAGCTTTGTGAAGTTCAGGCTTTGAGTAGATGTGGTTCTGTTTTGCTGGAGCAGAGACCCTGTCTTTTCAGTGGCTTCAGGTTAAGAAATTATTATTTTGTCCAGAGATTAGACCATGTCTTGAGGCAACTAGAATGAAGCCATATTTTCTTCCCAGTTTTCTTATTCCATCCAGGGCCAGTGAAGCAACAGGAGAAACAGGCCTGCGTATAAACGTCAGTAGAGTCTGCCTAGCCCATTTCATTTGACAGAAAGGGGAGTGACACTCTTGTTGTGGCCATGTTATTTAGCCTTGGTGGCCAAGCTTCTACCTACTCCTGTCTTTGCTGGTTGAAAAAAAAAAAAAAAAGGAACGTATGCTGGTCTGTTTCCTGAAACGTATCCAGGTTGGCTGAGAAAATGAAGAATTGTTCCTTCTGCAGCATCCATTGTTCCTTAGGTCTTTACTGTAGAGTTCATGAAATAGCCTGATGCTCAACACTCCATCTTTAGCCCTAAGAAAGCAGGCAATACACTGTAGTGCAACATAGTGACAGCTGCTTGAAAACACTTGGTATCTGTTCATTTAACTGTGTGTTGCAGTACAAACTGTAAAGTTAGATAAGGGACAAGTTAAGGTAATTTGAAACTTCCTTTATTTAGGCCTCTTATGAATGAAATATGGGTTTGTAGAGATGACCAAGAATGAGATCTTTTGAAAGTGCAGAGCTCACAGGAGAAAACCATGTCTTAGCCTGCATAAATGAAATGTAAGAGTTCAGTTTGTTCTTTTGTGAAGAGTTGCCAACTTTAAAAAGGGTGCAGTTTAGTACTGGAGTTTGTCTTTAAGAATAGTTGCAAGGCTAGTAATTTATATTTAACTGCAATAAAAATAAAGATGCTTATTAGTTATAAGCTGCCTTAGCTTTTCTCTTGAAATGGAAATTTTAACTATGATATTTATGCTAAATTGTCCTTTTGATTCCCTTCACTCACTTCTCTAACACACGAACAAGGATTGTCTCTCTGGATTTTCCGTTTTGTACTAGTCATGTTTAGAAGCTTTTTATAACCATATTTATCCACCTTAGTCTGAATGATTTGTTTAGAGTTTATAAAGTCATCTTGTTTGGTTGATTTGATAGAGATATCCATAGATGACTGAAGGATTTCTTCAGAGCTTGTGTACACTGTCATTCCAGTACTTCCCCATCACCTCTGTCTTCTGTTAGTGTTTGGGTGCAGTGATAATGCCAAATATATTCTAGGTGGCAGTACTCTCAAAACATATACCCTGTGTGTTCATTACCTACAGTAAACATCTTATGTGCTGCTTGTGTTACTAAATCTTCCCCCCCGCCATGTGCCAGCATGTTTAATGTCCTATGAGTAAATATTTTCCATTTTAAATCAGTGTTTACTCTGGTTCATAAATAAGCTGTTAACATTAGCTTCAGGCTAAGTGGTGGCATGCAAAGTTTTGACTACATAACAATTTCAAAGTGTATTGTTGATCTGTATTTAGAGTGTTCCAATCTTCAGAAGAATGGAATGTAGGATACTACTTTGCCATCTTAAAGGAAAATCACTTCCTAAAAGAAAGAATTTGAATTAATTAAACATGGCTTAGACTTTTCCTTATTTTGAGGAGGGAGAAAAAAGTGCAGCCTGTTTTGGTTTAGGCCCAGATGGCAACTGAGCACAATGTGGCTGCTCACTCACTCTCTTTTCCTGCCCTCCAACCCCTATGGGATGGGAAGGAGAATTAGGAGAAAAAGGTAAAACCCCATGGGTTGAGATAAGCAAAATTTAATAGAACAACACAAAGAGAGATTAAACAATAATAATAATACTAATGAAATAACATATAAACTGAGTAATATACAATGCAACAGCTCACCACTCGGAACCTGCCACCTGGCTATCTGCTGTTCAAAATGTGTGCACTTTTCCTGGCCAGCTCCCCCCCTATATATACTGGGCATGACATCAGTATGGTATCAAACAACCCATTGGCTGGTTCAGTCTGACTATCCTGGCTGTGGAAATTAACCCTATCCTAGCCAAACCTAGGACATTATCCACCCCTTATTCTATACCACCTACATCATGCCCAAACCCTACACTTTCCAACTATTTACCACTGCTTTTCTTGTCATATATATATGTGCACAGATTTCATATTCCCTTAATTATAAGCAATCCATCTAACGTGTCCATTGAGTTCGTTTAATCCATGACTTTGGGGCTCCATCTGTCATAACAGTCTTTCAGGACAGGAGAGATGGTGTCAGGTTGTTGCATGCTGCATCCAGAGCTCAAGGCTGGTGTATCTGGTGCGGCCCATGCTCACAGTCTGCGGGTTGAAGATGTTGATCTTGAAGGAAGTTGCTGGGTACCAGTTGATGAAGCCAGTTCGAGTTCCATCACCTCTGCTCCTCACTTGCTTTCATCAAAGTCCATCCTTCATTGATTTGAGTGATTCTTACCATAATACCATTGATATGACACACTGAAGTTGTGGTAGTGATGACATACAGTGACAGGGTTATTTTGCAATTAACACCATACAATTTAATTCACCATCTGTTCTCACCCAAAATCAAATCCCCTTGAGGTACACATCGGACTTCCCCATCCTCTCTCATCGCCCACCAAGTGCACCCAGGTCCCTGAGCAAAAGCAATCCCACGAATGGCTTTGCCCTTGCCTGAAGCAGGACTAACCCAGACTGCCTTCCCTGCTATATTCTTCATGGGCACTACGGGGACTTTATCCCCTTCTACAGTGCGTGGGAGTTCTGATTGGGCAGGGCCAGCTCCATTGGCAGATCCTCTAGTGTTAACTAAGCAGGTGGCTGTTGCTAAGTGTGTATCCCACTGTTTGAAGGTAACAACCCCGTTGCTCTCAGTGCAGTCTTTAGCAGCCCAAGGTACCGCTCGATTTTCCCGGAGGCCGGTGCATGATGGGGGATGTGATGCACCCACTCAATGCCATGCTCATGGCCCAGGTGTCTATGAGGTTGTTTCAGAAATGAGTCCTGTTGTCTGACTCAATTCTTTATTGAGTACCATGTTGCCACGAGACTTGTTTTTCAAGGCCTAAGACAGTGTTCCAGGCAGTGGCATGGGGCACTGCATATGTTTCCAGCCATCCAGTGGTTGCTTCCACCATTGTGAGCACATAGCGCTTGCCTTGGCAGGTTTGTGGAGTGTGATATAATCAATCTGCCAAGCCTCCCCATATTTATATTTCAGCCATCGTCCTTCATAGCACAGAGTCTTTAACCACATTGGCTTGCTTGATTGCAGCACACTTCACATTCATGGGTTATCTGTGTGATAGTGTCCATGGTCAAGTCCACCCCTTAGTCACAAGCCCATCTGTATGTTGCAACTCTTTCATGATGACCTGAGGTGTCATGGACCCACCTAACTATAAATAACTATAAATAATACACCCCCAGTCCAAATCCACCTGAGCCACTTTAATCTTAGCAGCCTGGCCTACTTGATGGTTGATTTGATGTTCCTCAGTGTCCCGACTCTTGGGTACGTAGGCATCCACTTTCACAATCAGGTTTTCTACCCAAGCAGCAATATCTTGCCATAATTCAGCAGCCCAGATGGGTTCACCTCTGTGCTGCCAGTTGTTCTGTTTCCATTGTTTTGACCACTCCCACAGGGCATTTGCCACCATCCGTGAGTCAGTACAGAGACAGAGCACTGGCCACCTTTCTCACTCAGCAATGTCTAAAGCCAGCTGGATGGCTTTTACCTCTGCAAACTGACTCGATTCACCTTCTCCTTCAGCAGCTTCGACAACTTGTTGTATAGGACTCCACCCAGCAGCCTTCCACTGTCAATGTTTTCCCACAATGCAAGAGGACCCATCAGCGAACAGGGCGTATCGCTTTTCGTTATCTGGTAGTTCCAAGATTCCTGAAGCAACCAGCGCTCCCTCTTCGAGCCTGTTGTGTGATCAGCACACCCACTTACTCCACCTGACATCAGTTGCATGATGTGCAGAGGAGACCCTCCCTTTGAACATCCAGCCCAGCACCAGCAGCCGGGGTGCCAGGAGGAGCTGTGCTCCAGTACTGACCACTTCTGAGGCAGCTCGGACTCCTTCATATGCTGCCAGTATCTCTGTTTCAGTTGGAGTGCAGTGGGCCTCGGATCCTTTGTATCCCTGACTCCAAAACCCCAAGGGTCGGCCTCGGGTCTCCCCGGCTGCTTTCTGCCACAGGCTCCAGGTCGGGCCCTTCTCCCTGGCTGTGGTGTAGAGCACATTTTGAACATCTTGTCCTGCCCAGACTGGCCCAAGGGCTACTGCATGGACTGTCTCTTGCTTGATTTGTTCAAAGGCTTGTTGCTGCTCAGGGCCCCACTTAAAATAATTTTTCTTCTGGGTCACTTGATAGAGAGGGCTCTGGGATGTGCATCCTCCAGAAAGCCACAACACCTAAGAAAGCCTGTGTTTCCTTTTTATTAGTTGGCAGAGACATAGCTGCTCTCTTGTTGATCACATCCATTGGGAACTGGCAACACCCATCTTGCCAATTTATTCCTAAAAATTTGATCTCCTGTGCCATGTCCCTTATACCTTCATTTTCTGGCAAACAATCCGTCAGAAGGTTTTGAAATATTTCTTCCTTTTTTCAAAAACAACTTCTGCTCTGTTGCCCCATATGATGATGTCATCAATGTGTTGCAGGTGTTCCAGGGTTCACCCTGTTCCAGTGCAGTCTGGATCAGTCCATGGCAAATGGTGGGGCAGTCGATTCCAGGTGTACTGGACCCCCCTCCAAGTGAAAGCAAACTGTGGCCTGCACTCTGCTGCCAAAGGGATTGAGATGAATGTATTAGTGATATAAATTGTGGTGTACCACTTGGCTGCCTTTGAATCCAGTTCATATTGGAGCTCTAGCATGTCAGCCACAGCAGCACTTAGCAGTGGTGTGACTTCATTCAGCCCATGATAGTCTCCATTTTTCATTAGACTTTCATACTGGCCATATGGGGCTGTTAAAGGGTGAGCAAGTTTGCAGATCAACTCTTGGCTCTGCAGTTGACAGATCAGCTTATGGATGGGAATCAGGGGGTCTCGGTGTGATATTGCTGCCAGTGCAATGCTGTAATAGTGATTGGCACCTGCTGTTCCTCAACCCTCAGCAACCCCACCACAGAAGGGTCCTCCGAGAGACCAGGCAAGGTGGACAACTGTTCAATGTTCTCCATCTCCCAGACAGCTGTACCAAAGGCCCACCAGTACCCATTTGAGTCCTTGAGGACCTCTCCTGAGGTAGTCTATGCCAAGGATGCACGGGGCCTCTGGGCCAGTCACAACGGGGTGTTTGTGCCACTCATTCCCAGTGAGGCTCACCTCAGCTTCCAATACAGTGAGCTGTTGGGATCCCCCTGTCACCCCAGAAATGCAGATGGGTTCCGCCCCTTCATAACTTGATGGCGTTAAAGTGCACTGTGCGCCGGTATCGACCAGGGCCTTGTACTCCTGTGGGTCTGATGTGCCCGACCATCGGATCCACACAGTCCAGTAAACCCGATTGTCCCTTTCCTCCCCCAGGCTGGAGACAGGCCCCCTCTAATCCTGAGCGGAGTCACCCACTGCTTGTGAAAATGACTTGGAAGACCCTTCAAGAGGATGAGTGCTAAGATCAGCCCTCCTACTCTGTCTAGGGAATTTCCCACTGGAAACTGGGGCAGCGTTTTTCTTGAAAGAATCTCCTTTCATTATTTTTTTCCCTTGCAACTCACGAGGGCCTCTAGGGTTGAAGTGGGTTTTCCATCCCACTTCCTCTTGTCCTCTCCGTGGTCATGTAGGTAAAACCACAGGGTACCCCGTGGTGTGCACCTTCCATATTCTCTCCTTTGAGCAGGGGGGTGCCTACTCCTAACAGCTGAGATACAGGCCTGTACAGGTGGGGAGTAGGACAGGTCCTCTTGGAATTGCTGAAACACCCGAGACGGTTCCTCCACAGCCAAGACGCAGGCCTGTAGGGAGGAAGAGAGACTTCCTTTGTATTGCCAGAGTTGGCCAGCCACTTCATCCACCATGTATCCCTGGCCATTGCCCCAGGCCACTACTGCCAATGAGTTGGCATATGATGGTGGTACACTTCGTAGAAACCTCTGCCACACAAACAGTGGGCATTGGGCTTCCTCTGGGTCTGTAGGTAGCTGCTCGTCATCCAGATTGTTAGAAATCGCCTCCAGCACAGTTAATTCCCTCAGGTTCTACATACCTCTGTCTAGATATCTTCCTTGAAGGGGTACTTTTCCCTCATGCTTGGCTTCTCCACCCTCTAATTCCAAACTACCGGCCCCGTTATCCCAGCATTGGAGCAGCCAGGTAACAATGTGCTCTCCTGGATGGCAGCCGAAACCCTTTCGCATATTTCACAGCTCACTCAGGGATAGGGATCGGGTGATCGCCTCTGGCTCTGCCTCTTCCTCCTGTTCTCATGGTGGCCCTGGTTCATCATCATCCCTCACAAAGCAGGCTGATTTTTTGGTCTATTTCTTTTTCTGTGTAGGGGCGACTGTTACCAGCGCAGGTTGGTTCTCTGGTTCAGCTGCAGCGCCTGCCGCTGGGGTCTGGGTAGCCACAGTGCTTGTCACGAGGGTTGGGATAGCTGCAGTGCCTGCTGGTCTGGTTTTAGTTCCTGAGACCTTCTCTTCCCCCTGAGGGCACTGAACAGTGTTGAACAGGGCTCGGTAGGCACGGGCCAGGCCCCAGCACGTTGCAGTGATTTGTGTCTCTCTGGAGTTGCCAGGTTGACAGCAGACTTTTTCCAAATCTTTTACTAGTTTGTCAGGATCTTGCCCTTGTTCCGGGGTGAAATTCCAAGGCATGGGAGGTGCCCACTGCCCTCGGCACTTGCCCATACTCTCCCACACACCCTGCCACTCATAACTCTCCAGCCTCGGGGCAGAGCTCTGGGTGGGATTCTTAAAAAACCTGTGTGTAACCCTAAACAAGAGCTGAGACACATTCAGGAGACATAGCAACAAGAGCAAACTGGCTTGGACATCCTGAGAATATTCAAAATTCTCAAAAGCTGTTGTGGTTAGTGTGAAGGAGAAAGGGGAGGTGAAAGAGCGGGAGAAATATCCTCCCCTGTCTTGCCCATAGATTTGGTGAGGTTACTAATACATGACAATGCTGCATACAAAGACCAAATTAACCTTGTGTCCAGTGATATAATTGTATCGTAAGTCGACATTAGCCAATACAGCATCATGACAATCCTGATCCCTCTCCCAGAGATGATAAACATCACCACAGGGAATACAGAGTGTACATAAGGATTTACATAACACCACCACGTGAGCAAATGGACCAGCATGGTGACCATGGACTGCTTAACTAATATAAAATATGCATGTAACAAAATTGTCTTAACACAGTTTGGTCAGATTTGTCATTATTGCAACCCTTTGAGCTCCACGTTGGGTGCCAAAAAGGACTTTCATGGTTTAGGCCCAGCTGGAAACTAAGCACCATGCAGCTGCTCGCTTATTACCCCCCCCCCTCAGTGGGATGGGAAGGGGAATCGGGAGAAAAAGGTAAAACCCTGTGGGTTGAGATAAGAACAGTTCAATAAAACAACACAAAGAAGAAACAACAGTAATAATAATATTAATGAAATAATGTATAAAGTGAGTGACAGCTCACCACCCAGAACATGCTGCCTAGCCAGCACCTGATGAAACTGCACAGCTTCCCCTGGCCAGCTCCCCCCTTACATATACTGGGAATGACTTGGTATAGTATCTGATATCCCATTGGCTGGTTAGGTTTGGCTATTCTGGCTGTGACCCCTCCCAACTTCTGGTGAAAATTAACCCTGTCCTAGGTGAACCTAGGCTTGATCTAAGTTATGAAAAAATAGCTAATGGGCACAGTTGGGAACTACTTTCCATAGGCATTTCTTGTTCTTTGGTAGGCAAGATGAAGCAGAGGTGTTTTTCACTTTACACAATGATTATGTGTTTGCCAAGTAGTATAGTAGTCTGAATAAATCTTAGCTGGCAGGTCTGCAAGTTAAAGATAGAGGGTATGATTCTGATTGCCAACTTAAAGTTATGTAGAAGGAAGTTACCCACGTATGTATTGCTCAGTGAAGACTCTGCAGCTCTCGGAACAAGCTCTTCCTTTTCTTTTTTCCCCTCTAAGTAACCACACCTGCTGGTCTTGTCTTGGAATGTAAAACAAGTTTTGAGTTTGTTGGGGTTTTTTTTATAGGTTTATAAAGCTGTTTCTTGTAAACTACTTGATGAAAGGTCACTGGATCAATATTTGGGAACACTTCTGTTTTCCAAATACAGTTGGTAACACATTTCCTAATTTTAAGATTATGTGTGCATAGTGGATGAGGTATGCATGGTGTTCTCAAAAGGTAAATGGCAGAAAGATATTCAGAGGCACTGGCTTTTAAGCTTTAGGGTATTTCTATATCCAGTTCTGATATTTTTGTGTTTTCTGTAAAGGATAAACAATACTCAGTGTTGATCTATGGTTGCATTTTAATCAAAGCTTTCAATTGCAAGTGTGAATTTAAAGTGGTTTTTTTTTTTTTAGCCATTAGAATTATTGACAGCAAAGATATATTTTTAGTCTATGCAATGCATGTTTGGATTTTTTTTAATAAATTTTGTTAAATTACTCTTTTTCTATGTTCATAAGAATAGCTTGCTATTCTTTGAGCTGGTAATGTGGGTTTTTTTGATGTCATGTTATTGGCATTTTTGAATAGGCAACTAAAAAGTTTACTGAGAAAGAATTCTTCAAAATATTTTTTCAGCTGAAGTTCGCTATATTAATAGCTTTCTGTATTGTTGACTGAATAACAAATGGATGCAACTCCCCTTGAATGAGAGGGTTTTTTCTTTTTTTTTTTCTTTCTACAGGAACACTGTAGAATTTTGAATTCTAAACTACTAAGAGAAAAGAATCCAACAGTCAAAAACTTTAGATTGAATTACTGTTTATAGTTAATTTAAAATTTGTGGTTTTGTTCATTTTGGTCAGTTGGGTAGATTGAGGAAGATGCTTTGTAACACAGGATGACAGTAGAAATGAATTAAGTTTTTGAGATGCTATTGATGATGCTTATTTAGTGCAGTAAATTTGATGCTTATGCTGTTGGATTAGTGGAACTCAATATTTCAAAATTTCCTTTTGATTTAAGTAACTGAAAGATGACCTGCCACTGTTTCTCCATGCCGCCATCATTTCTCCTCTTTAGTGCCTTACAATTGGAAGTTTCTTTTGTTTTATTCTCAAGTATTTATTTTCTGTGACATAACTTAGAAGGCTATCTGAAACGTATATACTTGTGCTGGCCAATACTATATTGTAGTAATGTGAATTTTCATTTATCAGATGGCTTTACTGTCTCAGAATGTTTTTACTTGATGGATTGGATGCTGTCAAAC
Organism: Bucorvus abyssinicus; assembly: GCA_009769605.1. Lineage (NCBI taxonomy): Eukaryota > Metazoa > Chordata > Aves > Bucerotiformes > Bucorvidae > Bucorvus > Bucorvus abyssinicus. The sequence continues at coordinate 6,483,178 of CM020064.1, forward strand.
AGATTTTGGCAAAAAATACTTGGTAGAATTCAGTGACTTAATGCTTTTCTCCTGATGGCACTTTGGCACAGTTTCCTTACAAAAGTACAGCAGTTGAAAAAGTTATTTGTTGGCTGTTAAATCATTTTTGTGGTGTATTTGTTTCTGAGGTGAGTGTTCAACAGAAACAAAATCAGTTTGCAAAAGAGCTTTATTTGATACATTGTCTTAATGCTCTAACTGCTTTTCTAAACACGTTTTTGCAGAATGTAAAGCCTATGCATTGAAAATGTCAGCAGAGCTTGAATTACTGCTCATATGCTAGTTTGAAAACAGTAAAACATTTCAAACTGCAGCAACCCAAGGGCAAAGGTGAAACATGATTGCTCTATAAATAGTAGTGAATACATGCTTTTCTGTCTGCAAATCTTTTGTTGTCTTTAAATAATAACGAACAAGCTTTTTATTTTAAAGGCTGAAACAGTAGAGTTCTTGGTTTTTGGTTTTTTTAAATGAATAAATACTTTCAGCAAAGGTTTGTAACTTTGAGTAAAAGAGGAATTTTCCCTTTGAAGGGAAATACATATTTGGAGTGAGGGCTTGTAGCTTTTAGCTGAAGAGACTTTTTCTATTCCTTTGGATCTTAGTGAAATGTCATTATCTTTGAGTCCACATGCAGTTGATTCCTTTTGCCTTCTTCCACAAGCATGTAACATCTCACTTCTTGGCTGGCTATAAATTACTGCCAGTGAAAACTTTCTAGCAAAGCACAGTGCATCAATTTTTTTACCTACTACAAGCTTTTGATATTTTGTTTGGAGAATATTAGATGGTTAGGTTAAAAAATATTAAGGCTATGTCTGTGGGAGGGGAACAGCCCTTCTTGTTGAGTACTCTGCAGTGTTGTGGGCTAGTGGAGAAGGCAGTGTTTGATGTCTGGTAGGTTAAATTACAACAGCCCTACTAGGGCTTCTGAGCTGAAATTTCATGAATTGTTTTGTTGTATGTTGAAATATGGTGAGGTCGTATGTTGAAATAGTGAGGCAGGCTGTCCCCCTGCAACCCATGGAGGTCCACAGTAGAACAGAGATCCACCTGCAGCCCATGGAGGACCTCATGCCAGAGTAGGTGGATGGGCCCAGAGGAGGCTGTGACCCCATGGGAAGCCTGTGCTGGGGCAGGCTCCTGGCAGGACACGTGGACTTATGGAGAGAGTCGTCCATGCGGGAGCAGGTTTTCTGTCAGGACTTGCGACCCCATGGGAAGGGACCCACACTGGAGCAGTCTGTTCCTGAAGGACTGCAGCCCATGGAAAGGACCCACGTTGGAGCAGATCGTGGAGAACTGTCTCCAATGGGAAGGACTCCACACTGGAACAGGGGAAGAGAGCAAGGAGGAAGGAGTGGCAGAGACAACATGAACTGGCAGCAGTTTCCATTCCCCATACCCCTGCACCTCTCAGGGGGAGGAGGTAGAGAAAATAGGGAGTAAATTTAAGCCTGGGAAGAAGGGTGGGGTAGGGGAAAGATGTTTTAAGATGTGATTTTATTTCTCATTATCCTACTCTGATTTGAATAGTAGTAAATTAAGCTAATTTCTCCAAGTCAAGTCTGTTTTGCCTGTGATGGTAATTGGTGGATGATCTCCCTGTCCTTACTGAACCCATGAGCCTTTTGTTATATTTTCTGTTCCCTGTCCAGCTAGGGAGGGAGAGTGATAGTGCAGCTTTGGTGGGCATCTGGTGTCCAGCCAGGGTGAACCCACCACAATGGGTTAGGTAACAACTGTATTAGTGCTGTCATTGTGTAGATCAGAATCAGTGTTTATAAATGTTGCTGCTTGTAACATGAATTCTCAAAAAAATCTCAGTGGAGAGGGAGGAGGAGTTGGGAGCTGTGTTTGTGTCTGCATTTGAGTAGGGACTTAAAGGCAGGTCTGCTGTTAACTCTTAATATTTCTGGAGACACTCATCTGTCCAGGAAAATTTTAACTTTTTGAATGCTTGAATTATACGCTGATAAATTAAAAGTTATATTTTTGGAGTAGCTGGTTGGGCACTTTTTTTTAAAAAAAATTGTTGAATATAAAATCTTTTATTGGGTCTTTTTCTATCAGAATTAATAGTTTAGCTACTTACTGAGAGCAGGAAGGAGTGGGATCAGGCCCTTTCAGTGTTCAAGTGTTAGGCTTTTCTTCAGCTCATATATGAGAGTTTTATGGATGCTTCATAGGAAAGTGATATTAAATAATAATAATAATAATCTCCTGTACAATTTCTTTGAGGCCACCAATCCAACTCTCATTTACTGGGAATTGACCTGAAATAGAGCTGGCTAAATTTTAACAAAGCTTCTTTTTTTGAGAGAGGGCACTCATGGGAGCATGCAGTGACTACTTAAAAAACAAAGGGAAAGGCAGAGGGAGGAGCTCATGATTCAAGGGGCAATTCCCCTCCCCTTCTCTGTAGAAGTGTTGAGTGGAACCAAGAGCAAGAATACCACATAGGCCTGGGCTTCTTTGTCCTCCCCCCCCCACCTCTCTGTGCTCTTTACAGTTTACTGCCTTTTCAGCTTCAACTCTAACTACTTTAACTGGTAAGCATTCTCTTGCACAATCGAGGTTAGTGTGTGTGTATGACCTTCTTCAGGGTAGAGTATCAGTACTGCATTTCAATGTAATCCAAACAGTGATGCTGACTGAACAAACTGCTCTGAAATGTACAGTGTAAATAAATGGAAAAAATGAGATATTTTCCTCTTCATTTCCTGTAGCTTGAAGAGCTTTTTAAAAACAATTGGAGATGCAACATTTTGAACTAGAGCTATGTATATATTTCTTTTTTTCCACCTAATTTTCATGTGATACTGCTTCCTACAACACACTTTTCTTATATTTCATACATACTAAATCAGTTTTGGACTTCGAGGAAGTGTTGTTTTATATTATTTCCATTATAAATAGTTAACATATAATACCTTACTTGTAGTATCCGTTCCAGATTTTATATGCACAGTCTGTTCAAGTTTAATACTGATACAGCATATGAAATTTGTTTGTATTGCTTTGTGTCTATACCTCTGACTTAATGTTTGAGCCAAAAATCAATATCATGTTTACATAAAATCCAAAAGAAACACCCAAATTCTGCAGTGATAGAGTACTGAGAGTCAAACCTTGGTCTTCATGTTGGGAAAAGAGAGATGTGTTTAGGTCTGATCTTCAGAGAACAGAGTTTGAGACCTTGGTTCAGCAGGGTGCTTTGTTTAGTAGTGGCTGAAGTGAACATCTTTCTTATGGTATACCATACCTTCTTACAACATAAGAAAACTCAGCTCTTTTGCTTTGTGCTTTATTGTGCTAAGTGGAAATGCAGACTTCTGAAACAATGCATACATGTTTCATTCAGTATTATAAATCTGATGTCCTCTGTATTGGTAACTGCAGCAGTTTCCATCTCCAAAGAGCTACGCAAACATAGATGCCCTACCAGATTGCTTGGGTTGAAGATGAGCTTTAGCATCAGCTCAGTGGTGGGAGAGGTGAAAGCAAAGAGGTCAAGTGACTCGTGTCAGTGAATTGGTGGCAGAACTGAGATTAGAGGACTTAGGTTTGTGCCACTAGAGTGCACTACTTCCTTCTTACTTATTGAGAGAATGGTTAAATTTGCTGGTAGATGAAGGCTCCCTGGTGTGGGGTTTGGAAAATTGCTGTGAACTTGCTGAGCTATTGGGAGTTACATGTTGGTCTTAATCAGATGCAACTCTGCTTCTGCAGCTATCATTTACCAAATAAATGTTTTTCTTACTATCAAACTTTTATGAATGTTATGATGGAATGGCAAAGAAGGCTTGTAAACTAGCTACTTTTGATTTTATTGGAGATGAAAAGGGTCTGTACAAAAGAAAGGGTTCATCATATTTGTAATTAAAGCAAATTCTTTAAGATATTTAATTTCTCAGAAATAGATGATGACTTTTACTTGATTAATGAAAAATTATTGATAGTGAGATATGGTATTTTACTAGCATTATTAAGCTCTATTTTTTTTATCCCCCCCCCTTCACAGGTTTCCACTTGAGTGGCACAGTGACAGAGCCTGCAATGCAATCGGAGACAGAAACTGTTTGCAATGTAGCTATCAGCTTTGATCGTTGCAAGATTACCTCAGTGACCTGTAGCTGTGGAAACAAGGACATATTTTACTGTGCCCACGTTGTGGCACTCTCTTTATACCGGATCCGCAAGCCAGATCAGGTCAAACTGCATCTTCCCATTTCAGAGACACTCTTTCAAATGAACAGAGACCAACTACAAAAATTTATACAGTATTTGATCACAGTGCACCACACAGAAGTTTTGCCAACTGCTCAAAAAATAGCAGATGAAATTCTTTCTCAGAATTCAGAAATCAATCAAGTCCATGGTGAGTTTGATACTTGTTCTTCTTTTTTTTTTCATTCCCTCTTTGGTTTTGAGCATTTTTTTGTGGCATTCAGGAGCGTGACCTCCTGAGGTCCGTTCCAACCTGAATTATTTTGTGATTTTTATGGTGTTTACTAAAGGAGATTCTGTTATTGAATCTTCACTTTAAGATGTTTAGGAAGTAATACTTTTTGGAAAAGAGAAAAGACACGCTTGATAGAGACAGAGTAGGTGGAACAAAAAGGGAGTCTTTCTGATAACAGGGCTCATCTGCAGCCTAGCCCTTCTCCCTAGGGTCTGGTGACCCTGTCAGGCAGTGCTGCAAGAAGGTGAATTTCCAGAGCAGTGCTCTTTGGCTTTGAGGGCTATGGGGATGTGGCCAGAGGCAAGGCAATTGCTCTAGTTGTTGTAAGACGTAATGACAAGGTGGTTTGCAGAGCTGCCTGGTAGCAGTGGAAAGGGAAGCTAAAGCAGATGCGGGATTTTAAGCAATAGAGGAAGATGCTCAGATGTAAGCACGTATCACATGAGAGTTGGTAATAGCCTGAACGTAAGGAATTAAGAGGAATGAAGAATTATGGTGAGTATGCAAGTGGTGCAGAGAAGTTTAAAAGTCAAGGGTGATTAGAAAAGGGGAAGGCAAGGGTGAGAAAGGAAGGACATATGATGACTATAATGGCTATATTAGCTATGCTATGGCTAATGAAAGAGGAGAAATGACAGAAAGGGTGTTGCAGAGTGCTTAAACTTGATCAACATTGTCTGTAATTATACTAATCACAGGCATGTTGATCTTTGTCAACTATTTCCTTATTGTCAAAATATCTCTTTACTCATTAGTACTTAAAGTATTTTTAGAGAGAGATTTAATGCTTATATCACAGCCCAAATAGGAAACAGAAAACTAAGTTGTCGATCAATTATGAAATTTCACAATGAATAGGGTAGTTTAAAAAATATCCACAAAACTAAAATGTTTGTCTTTTACGTGTTGCTGTTTTCCTAGTAAATGAGATTGCAGTATGACTTTATTGACTGTTGGTATTTCTTAATAAAATAACAAAAACTGAAGTAGAAAAATCCAGGCAGCACAAGAAAATAAATTGCTATTGCCAAAGAAAGCTGGGTTACAAAAGAGGGTCTATAGTCTCCTGATTTTCCTCTCAGACTCCCATGAAATCATGGTTTGATTTTTTTTTTTTTTTTAAAGATATGTTCACAATGTTAAAAATTCCAGGATTTGTTTAGGGAAAAGGTTAGCTCCTCTGATTATATAGCAAGTGACCATTCTTCTGGGATTTGTACTGTAATTCTGTTATTTTTACCTTTAATCAGATTCCTTACATTAGAAATAAAAAAGCTAATTAGAAGAAATCTACCCCTGGTTCTAATAGCATAGGCAGATGAACATAAGATCACCATTCACTGTCATGTATCCTGTGCTGCAGGTGTTCAGTTTGTAATACAAAACTGTCTTGTAGACCTCTCTTGCTTTGAAAAGTTTAACCTCACTAAACCAATGATTGAAGAGGAATTATATTGAACACTGCTTGAAGGCACAGGTAAGTAAGAGGAAAAACTTACAAAAATTTGCTTATAAAAGTAAGAGGAGACCTGGTACAGAAACACCAGAAATAGCTTTGATTAAAGGAAAGTCCTGAATCTGGAGTTGGATGAGGAAATTCTCTTCAATGTTACCTAGAGGTGTTTTAATTCCAGGGTTGTTATATATAAAACTTCTAATTATTTTTTTTCTTTTGCGATGGCTGTACTAGTTCTGGTTTTCATATATTTCTAGTGATAGGCAAAAGAAATCAGCTCTTGAATACTACTTATTGTTACATAAGAATGATCCGGGGCTTTGAATATCTCTGACCACAGCAGTCTTGTTCACTTGCTTATGAGCTGGCTAGGGAGATGGAATAACTCTGCAGTACTTTCATAAAAGGTGAATTGAATAATTGTTTATTTGCTCAAAAATCTGTCTTATGCAGCATTTGATGACTACCTTTGGCTACCTTCCTTGTGAAGGAGGTTACTGGGGGAACTAGTGAAGTAACTACACTGATGACATGGGTTTTGAAATGACAAATCTTTTTTAAGTTCCTCAGTGGATCCAAGTGATGCAATATCCTTTCTTGCTTCATGACTGAGCCTCACTGCAGGAAAAAATAAGGGGGTGCTGTTATAAGTGCAGGAATGTGTTGTCTATTCACTAATTTCTTCAGGAGAGCCAAGTAATTTATTTGAAATCCTCTTTGTGTTTGCCATGCTAATTTTCACTCGGTGATTACATTACAAGAGGTTTTTTCATGTTTTTAAAGCACAAAAGCACCTCTTACATATGAGAAGCTTTCTTGTGTTCTGATTTTTTCATGTGACAGTGCTACAGCTGTTCATGTTCCTGATGATTTCAAAACTGGAGATCTGTCTATTCTGTGGGGTCTAATCTTCTGTACTGAAGGCAATAGTAGGTGTTCATGCTGATACCTTGAAGTCTGTGCTGTATAACTGTTGACTTCACATTGCATTTCAGTTTGGGGATGCTGACTCAAAAGCTGAATGTAGATTTGGGTCCTGCTATAGTTGAGGCTTCCCCCCCTCCCTTAACTTTTGTACCATCATAGCAGAGGAAGCTGACAGGTGTGTAAGGCTAGAAAGAGAGCAGTCAGGACAACAGATTATCATCTGCCTTTGTCAGGTTTGGATCTGTCTTGTCTTAGATATGAAACTTTCACTTAAATAAATTGGTTGCAAGATCAAACTACATTCCTGAGAATTTGAGTGGAAATAGGAAAGTAACTGCAAGGTTGGGGGGAGGTCTGTTTGCATATTAATCTCATATTAGCATTAATTTGTCATTATGTGTATATTGAAAAAGGATCTGCTTTTTGCTGGTATAAACACAGCCTAGCAAACCAATTTAATTTTTTCCTTTTAAGGTGGACTGTTTCTTTCCTGAATGTTTAGTGCTGCTGTTATTATATCTCTTTTTAGAAAACCCTATGGATGTCTCCACACTTTCTTCCATTCTCTGAGTAGATCCAAAACCTACTGTCACTGGTTGGCTGAGGTTTGCCAATTACGGGACGAGTTCTTTCTCTCTCTGATTAGCCTGCCTCCCATTCTGGGAGAAAGGGTTGAGAGCAGAGATAAGAAGAAAGAAAATGTTTGTGAGACCTCTTAAGTTTGGGAAACTAAAACAAGTTTAATAACACTAGAAAAATATTATATACAGAAAAACAAATGAGATATTAACAGGTTTATATGGGATGGGAGAGTTGGTATAGCGAGGCTTAAACCATGGTTAGGGAAACAAAAGTGAAAAGGAAAAAACTACCAGGCAGTTCAAAATGGCGGCGACACGTGGCCAGTGGATCTGGGAGCAGAGCTGAGCCGCGCCACGGCAGTAGTTGCAGCAAGTCCACATGCAGTCAGGAGCCAAGCCAAGTAACAGTGGTTGTGTCACGGGTGTCAGGAAACAGCAACAGAAGCAGCGGCTGAGGCAAGCGGCAGCGGCAAGGACCCAAGCAGCAAAAGAGCAGCAGAAATCAGCAGCGGTGAGGGCAGTCCTGTGTGGTGCGGGGGTGGCAGCAGCGAGGATTGTGGCAGCAGCAAGGATCCTGGCAGGGAAAGAGCAGGTCCAAGCGCCGGCAAGAAAGAGAAAGGGACAGGTCTAGGGCCAGTGGAGAGAAAAGAGAAAGACTTCTGTCTGCACACCATTCTTAAAGAAATGGCAAACCTGCCAAAGCTTCACAACCAATGAGATGAGCTAACGTAAATGAGAGTAATACATCATGATTGGTCATTTGAAATGTCCATCAAAACCAAACCAAGCTGGTTTCTCTTAACCCGGGACAACTACTTGCAGGTGAACTCAAATTTAACAGGGAAGAACTGGGAGAAAGGGGTTTATGTACATTTATCCTCTCAGAAAAGGAGGTGCCTGAGTAGTTGTTTCTCTGTTTTTTCAGGCAGATCTAGATACATCCTCTGCAAACATTAATCTGTAACGTATATTAGGAGCACTGATGGAGGCATTTGAGAAGAAAACATCTATCAAAAAAATCAGATTTGCTTTAAAAGAAAGTTTCAGAGTATCTAGCGCTGTTCCTATATTGTAAGTTCCAAAAGGTGATGTAGAGATACCGATGAATATGTGTTAATCTGAACCTAGTGTATTTAGGTGAAATGATGGGGGGTTTAGTGGAAAATTGTAGGGTACAGCTGAATAACAGAGTACAATGTATTGTAAATCTACTAGAAAAGGGAACACTTAATGTTAAAGAAGTTAAATTATGTTTTAAAAAAATGGAATCTTTTATATGGCCCTTGCTTAAACTAATAAAATCAATTGAGAGACTAGTTGCAAGAGGCTACCATAGAAAATTGCAAGTGGGTTTCCTTTCAAGAAGGATAAAAGTAAAGTGTTCTGATGCTTAGTATGAGAGTTGTATAGTGAACTGGATTTGAGAAGGAAGTAACAACAAGGCTAGTCAAAACTAGAGAAAATAAGTAGTACTATATAAAATGAAATGACAGATTGATAGCTGCAAAATAATATGAAAAATATTTTATGAAATTCAGATTTTTAGGAAAGGTTTTTGCAGATACATTAAATATTAAAATAAGACTTGTTATATAGAAAATAAATAGTGAGATTTTTGGTTTGAGACACGGAATGTAAAAATAAATTAAAATGAAAACACTGCATACTAGTCTATACTGATAAGGAAGTTCTTTTATCTGCCACACACAAGTAGACTTTGAAACTTACTGATGTATAATGTTTGTGAGACCTGGATTTTAGCAGGAGAGGTTAGATATTGTCAGCAGATAAGTTTATGCTTTTTGCTGTATATGTAGATGGAGGGGAAAGAATTTTTAGGAAGTTAAAAATTTGTTGGGTGTTTATTAACTTTCCTCAGCAACTTATCATAGCTTGTTGTTGTGGTTTAACCCCAGCTGGCAACTAAGCCCCACACAGCTGCTTGCTCACTCCCCCTCAGTGGGAGGTGGGAGTGAATCAGAAGGGTAAAAGCAAGAAAACTCGTGGGTTGAGATAAAGGCAGTTCAATCGGTAAAGCAAAAGCCGTGCACACAAGCAAAGCAAAACAAGGAATTCATTCACCACTTCCCATGGGCAGGCAGGTGTTCAGCCATCTCCAGGACAGCCGGGCTCCATCACATGTAACGGTTACTTGGGAAGATAAACACCATCACTCCAAACATCCCCCTCTTCCTTCTTCCTCCAGCTTTACATGCTGAGCGTGACATCAGATGGTCTGGACTATCCCTTTGGTCAGTTGGGCTCAGCTGTCCCAGCTGTGTCCCCTCCCAGTTTCTTGTGCACCCCCAGCCTACTCGCTGGTGGGGTGGGGTGAGGAGCAGAAAAGGCCTTGACTCTGTAAGCTCTGCTCAGCAACAACTAAAACATCCCGGTGCTATCAACACTGTTTCCAGCACCAATCCAAAGTACGGCCCCATACCAGCTACTATGTAGAAAATTAACTCTATCCCAGCCAAAACCAGCACACCTGCCCTGTCTTTACATTTTCTGTTACTAGCACTGTCTGCTTCACTGCAGTTGCTGTTTTTCTTTGGTGCTGTGCACTGCTAAACAGTTGTTATATTTCACCCAAGAGTTCTGAAATTAAATACAAGATGAAGTGACTTATGTCTAAACTTTGAATCATTTGGGGAATCAAAGACATAATATTTTTGAATCATTAATTTTATTATATTTGTTTCTATATATTTACTGTTCAGAATAATTCTGAGCACACTAAGTTTAGAAAATCAATTACTATTCTGTTGTGAATCAGTGTATAGCAGTATTGGTTTCTAGCTTGGACCATTCAATCTTTGCATAGTACTCATGCTTTTTATTTGTAATCATTTTTCCATATCTTCTTAATGAAGCCATGGGATCACATTTAATAAAAATTAACTAATCTACAGTTCATTTGTATACTTAAATTCATAAGATTTTTATGAAATTAAGTTCAAAAAATCCAGTATGACTAAGTAATTTGGCATGGTTTCATTTGAAGATTAAAACAACTCTTGTGATACTTCTGAAATAAGGACCAGGGAAGCAGTTTACCTTGAAGATGCTACATTCTGTTTTAACCAAAATTTACTGTTGATCTGCTCCTTAAGTAGTTTGCAATATAGGCTCTTCTTAGCCTATTTTATTCAAAGTCCCTTGCTTTGCTTCTGTTTACTTTTCAAGGTTAAGTTCTCCATATATGACAGCAGTTCTTGAATGCAGTTGCTCATTTTGAAAGTAGTCACTCTTAAAATTGCTAAGTAAGTTATCAAAGTGTTTAATTTTTTTAAATGCTGCTGCTTCTTAGAACTTGGCAGTTGATTATATTTAACATGTAACCTGTTATGACCATAAATATAAAATGCTGTTACCCTATTTTCAAGTTTTATTTGGGTGTTCAGTGTTACAAACAATTGTGCACAGTATTCCTGCTTTGATTGCTAAGATTGGAATTTAGTAATTTTAGTAAAAGAGCATGAGTAAGTATGTATGGCTGTATCTATATACTATGTATAAATACTTTATTTATTGTATCTAACTGTAAGTACATGATGTAAAACCTATTTGAAAGACCAGTCAAGACAGAAGTTAACAAAGCCAGAGGTTGGAGGGAGGGAGACTAATATGTTAGTGTCTATAAACTGACACAATTTAATCACAGGTTTTAATATATAGTATAATTATAAAGTGCTTTTCACTTTCATTGTTCAAATGGGAACTAATTTATCCTCACACCCCTCTAAAGTGCATAAGTAATACTTATTCCCAGTTTACAAGTGAGGAAAGGGATTTGGTCTTGGTACCAAACCCTGTTGCAGAGATTAAATTCAGGGCTGCCCATGTTCTTCTCCACAGCCAAACTGTCCATCCACCAAAGCCTTGCAGTGCCCGTTCGGGGCCATGCTGCACCCCAAGCCAAAACCACTGCCTTTGGGTTGACCCTTCAGATCTACCTGGTGTTGAGCCTGAGCCTTCTTGCCAGCTATTGTTAGGGCTTCATTTCACAGCTCTTAAGGCAGCTCCCTCCTGCATTCCTGGTGCTTGTTCAGATAGTTTCTTGTCTACTCATCTGGTCCCACATCTTCAGAAGAAAAGTGGCAGTGTAGAAATCCTGTCTGTTGCTCAAGTGATGTGTGTGCTAGTGGGAGAGGAAGCAGACTAGATCAATCAGTGTTCACCTGACTGTAAGTGAATGTGGTGATCTTGAAAAGTGCCTGGTTGAGAGATGTGGAGATGGTTGTGTCTCGACCCCAAAACAAGAATGTATGGGCAGTGGGAGCTGAGGCTTCCCCAGCAGCACTGCCAGGAGGCCCAGCTGCTGCCAGGGCTGCAAAGGGGGGTTGGACTTGTGCCCAATCAGACACGCCATCTACATGCTTTGTTAGTCTGTGGTTATTGCTGAAGACTGCCAATGGTGTTGAAAGATCAATGAATTACAACCATAGCTGGTGCCAGTTATATAATGAAATTCCAATACACATACATCCTGATTAAAAATTTTAATTATACTGAATGTAGCCTCTATACGGTCTTGTGAGGAAATAGTGCTCTGAGTCAGAAGTATCTGTAATACTGTACTGAATAGCATCATAGAGCTCAGACCCTCGGCTTGGTGTCTTCAGCTTTTATAGTCTTCTAACCCAGTGGCATGAAAATAATGTTGGTGTAAGTATAGCGATGCTGAGCCCCTGGGGAAGGTATATTTGGGATTGTGCTGAGTAAAGAGGCCTTGGTGGGGGCAGTGCTGCTGGCATGGGGCAGCAGGCATCCTTGTTCCTGTAAAGGAACCCTGTTTAAAGAATCTGCGGTAGCTGTCTTGAAATTTAACCTTCTAGCACAATCTGACCGATGAGCTTTGATAAAATGTAAACAGTTACGGAACGAATTTTGTTTTTTCACTAAATAGGGAAGCTTAGCTGAGGAATCTTAGGCTATTTTTAATACAACTTAAAAGTAGCCATACCAAGGTTATTTAAAGATAAATCTCCATTGAAGTGAGGGATAAATATGTGTGGTTTGTATATTGGTGCTTTTATATAGTTCCTTTTCACAGGCCTTTTCTCTGTGTTTTAGAGCAATGAAATATTTAAACTATGTGCAAAGTGATACTGCAAACCTGGGTCTGTTCAACAGCTGCACTGCTTGTTCTTGTGTGTCTTGATTTCCCTTTTTATCTCATTCTTTGCAACTAAAAACTTATCATCATGTGTTTCATGTAGCTTATTGAATTTGAAAGCCCTTTAAAACTAACATAGTAAAGATGGACACATTCACAGAAGAGGAAGGTTTTCATTCCTTGGTTTTTGTACTGTCTTGGGCTTGATTCCTGTCTTCTGAGACACTATTACAGTTCCTGTGGAAGGCAGGAGAGTTCTTTCACATCTTCAAAGACACATTTTCTTAGTAATCTAAAGATATGGACAGCAGTGCAGCATTCACGGATGTAGGCTCTGAAGTTGGAGGCAGTTTAGGAAGTTGCTGAGCTGGAAGACTTTGTACACAAGACATCCCTCTGACCCTTTAAATCTTCCAGTTGTATTTTCATTGAATAAAGATTCTAGCATTCCCTGCAATCACTTAAAAGATTCACCTACGTGGCAGAGCTGCAATTGTGAAATAAAGGCTTAAATCAATAGAATCAATGTTTCTATACATCTTTCAATTCCTATATATCTGAAGAATTGTAGCTATCTGTTTTCATGTTCTCAGGACTTCATTGAAAGCAAGTTTTTACAAATCTGACCATGTAATTTTCCTTCCCTGCCAATATGCTTCTTTTAGTATTGGCTACAGAGGTAACATGATCTGGGATTTAAAAGTGATAGATTGTGTTATGTGATTCAATTTCTAACATCTTCTCAAAACCTAACACAGAGATTACACAGTTGTGACAAGCCCAAAATCAAAATGTCAAATTAACTTGAGGCTTGGACATGCTTAAAATACCTTACAATCTGGTATGATGATTCACTACCTTGAGTTGTTTCCATGACAGTCTAGAATAAGTGCTTTTCAACCTTTTCAGTTTGAATACCTATTAGAAAATATCCCATGAAGGTGCAGGCTTCTTCAGAAATATGTAGATTATTAAATGGTGCAAGAACTTGTTTTATTTTGTCAGCCTTTAGAAGAAGCCTCAAGTGGAAAAAGACTGATCTCAACTGCAAAATTTGAGTTAGAGCAACCTGTAGCCAAAGTACTGCCTGATGTAAATCCAGTCACTTTAGTTGGCACTAGGCTAATTCAGGTAGAGTTGCTCTGAATTGACTCTGCTCCTTCAGAAGCACCACAGTCTTACACAGCTGTAACTCTTATTTATGATGGAAATTACTTTAGTGCTTAATGACTTTGGATTTGTTTGGGGATTTATTTTTTTTTAGTCTTTGTTTAGCTTTGCAGAGCCATCACAGCTCAGAGACACTGAGGCGATGATTTTCCTCATGTTCGTCAATAGCGGTGCTCACTAGCAGTCACTTAAACATGAGCAAGATTGCTGAAGGTACAAAAATTACACAGGTGTTTTGGGGAGAGTGGTTTTAACATTGCAGTTGTTGAAATACTATGTAAAGTGTAATTTTCTTTGTAAAAGCATTCTAGAATAGCTGATGAGATGGGAGGAAAAAACCCACCTTGATTTTAATGTTTTATTATGAAATATTGTTTATTTAAATACCTTTTCATAGGCTGTCATTTCTAAGTGCTTAAGACTACTGAGGAGAAATTTAGGTCTATTTTAAAGAACCTTTAGATTAAAGTTAAGACATCCAAAACAGGACTACACAAATCCAAAAACCTCTGCAGTATTCCTTTCCCCTAGACCCACAAAGCTCTCTTTATATAGAACATAATGATTTCTCTTCTTGCTGTTTGCAGGTGCTCCTGACCCAACAGCAGGTGCTAGCATAGATGATGAAAACTGCTGGCATTTGGATGAGGAACAGGTCCAAGAACAGGTTAAACTCTTCCTCTCCCAGAGTGGATACCATGGATCAGGGAAGCAGCTCAATTTGCTTTTTGCAAAGGTATGTTGAGTACTCTAAACCTTCCCTCTTTTCCTCCACTCCCCCAGCCAGTCTGTATTTGTTCACTTCTTACTCAAAGTTCTGTTCTAAAATAAGACAAAGCCTTGGGAACACGATGGCAAATTAATAATGCAATGAAACACCATCTGGTGTCTCTTGAGATGAGTTTAGGATATGAAGTAACATTTCAACTGTCTGCAGCTTTGCTGTTCTCTTCCTTCCTACCCCCAAAATGTTGGAGAAATCTGTAGGAATGATGGTCTTGCAGCAGCTTACATAATACACCTGTGGATTACTTGGGGAAGAAATGTGTTTGCAGAGTTGCAATGGGATACTGAAACTAAAAATTGTTAAAATTGGGAAGGCAGACTATTTTTTTCTACTTGAAAATTTCACATCAGATATATAAATTATATTAACAGAGAGGGAATGTTTAATACTGCAGCATATTGTCTGTACTGTGGTTTGGTTTGTTTCTTTCAAGTTTGTATTAAAAGACTCATTCCCTAGGTGCGAGAGATGCTAAAGATGAGAGATTCAAATGGAGCTCGCATGTTGACGTTGATAACAGAACAGTTCATGGCTGACCCTCGTCTGTTGCTTTGGAGACAACAAGGAACTGCAATGACTGACAAGTATAGGCAGCTCTGGGATGAACTGGGTAAATGCATAGACTTCAAAATCATTTAGGCGTTCATGTGTATAATAAAGAAACAATTACATATTTGGGATGGAGAGAAACTTTATTGTGGTACTAAATAAAACAGGTCAGAGTTTTCTGCAGGTTTGCTTGTTCAGTTAAGGTTGAGTGAAATTGAGTTTCTGATCTACTACATGAGACAATTACAGTTGGAGAAGAGGAAGCATGGTATGAAACAAGTATGATTGCAACAGGTTGGAAGTACCTGAGGATCTAAAAAGAATAAAGCAAAAAGAGAAAATGTAGCTACACAGCTGAGGGTAAGTATATAAGCCACTAGTGCTAAACTGGAAAGGTTAAGGAAGAAATTGATTCACAAATAGAAAGAAATAGAAGGCAAGAAGTGAAGATTAATTAAGAGTATGAGAAGATAGCAACAAAGGAAAGCAGAAGTCCATTACGGAGCAGGAAAGGAGATCAAATAACAGACCTATAACAATTAACGCTGTTTTACAGGAAAGATCAGTTGTGACCTGATACATGATTTGTACAACAGAGAGAGGAACACAGGCTGAAATGGGAAAGGAATATTTAAACTGGTAAAGTCTGAAGACACTTGCTCTAAAGTGTTCCAGAAACTTGCTGACACAGTTTTGAACTGCTGCTTCAGAAGTTCTCAAAATCTATAGGAATTTGTGGTAGGGAAGGGAAATTAAAAACAACTTGAAGGTAAATGTCACTAATATTTTAAAGGTGGGTAGGTGAGTGGAAAGAATATTAAGTAACCACCATCATTGCTTTCCTAGATGTAAGGTACTGGAACAAACTACTAACCAGTTGGTATGTAAGCATATAGAAGATAAAAGACAACCTGAATTATTTAAAGTACAGGGGTAAATCTAATTTGTTTCTCTTAAAGATAATTCACTGAGTGTATGAGTGAAGGAATTAATGTGTATGTCTTAGCTGTAGTAAGGTTTTGGATGCTGTCTTGGAGGCTTTCTCAAAGCAAGTTGAAGACACACAGCCTAAATGGAATTGCCTTGTGATTCATGGAACTTGGAGGAGTTACCTGTGCTCTCACTCCATCTGGAAAGACGCTTCAAGTCTAGACTTTCAGGAGTCTGTCTTGAGATGTGTTTTGGTAAAAATTGCTATTTCTGACTTATATGGCATGGAATATTAAAATAAATAAATATATATATTTAAAAAAAAACCTAAAAAAAAAAAAACCAACCAAAAAACAACAAAACAACAACCCAAAACTTACTGATGATGCCCCTTGGGACAATATGTAAACATTGTGGAGAACAAAGCCAAAACCCATAATGCTCTTGGTACATTTTAAAGGTCCAAAATCAAGCTAAATGAAATTAAATCCAAGCAAGAATAACATGCTTAATTTAGAAAGGAAAAGTCAAAAGCAAAACTTAAGTTTTCCACTGTTAAAGGTTAAAAATGACCATGATTGATTGCATGTTGTCTGGTGGGGCTAAGACTGGACATAACCCGTTTAGCATAAATTATGTTCATTCTAAATTAAGCATTAGGCTAATAAAGCACTGTCTGTTTGTAGTTGATATTATAGACTTCTGTGGTGAAAAGCCTTAATATCAGAGCAGGCAAAGCTCTGTCAGAGAGTGTAGATATAACTACTTCGCCTTCAAGTATGCCAACCCTCTTAGTATGTAATTTTTATGATGCCTTGGCTTGCTAGGGAATAATGCTTTTTGCCAAGTTGGACATGTACACAGCAAAATTGTATCCCACTGTACTGAAAACTGGAGGGTCTCATGCTTTGTTGCTTATGCAGGTTGAGCTGGTAGGTGGTGGGAGAAGCAGAAATGTGTTCTCCATCTGTTACCTGTAGCAGTCTTACCACATGCTGCCAACGAACATAAAAGGTTTTGTTAAATTTTTTTTAGTGGTTCCTCTTCTTGTTTCATCAGTTCCATATTAATGTCATCTTCTTGACAGCACCTATCTGAAAGTGGAATCTCTCTGCCTGCAGCATCAAATAAGCAATATTTTAGATTAATCTAATTGATTAGTTTACCTCTGTTTAATCAGAATTGTAGTTGTCACTCCCAAAAAGCCACAGTGCAACCTCCAGCCTCACCACTACCTCAGCTGCTGTATTTGCAATCTGAGGTAGACCCTGTTGTTTCAGTCCTGAACTGCTCTGCCTCCTCTTAACAGTATCAAAATATGTTGATTGTGTTCCACAGTTTCAACTGCAAATACATTTCAATCACTTCAGGTGTGCAGTAAGCTAAGGGTAGAACTTGATTCTTCCACCTCCAGCTTGTGTTTATGTTGCTAACCTGTCCATTTCTTCCCCACACCATTAGGATTCCTTCCACTGGCGCTTAGCAAGTTCCCTGAAAAATTCTGTTAATTGGATGAATCTCTCCAACTTGACTTCTACCTTGTGTGAAAATTAGAAGCTGCTCCAAACTGTTTTGTTGTTTTTTGGTTGTTTTTTGGTTGTTTTTTTTTATTGCTAGGATTTCATCTTGAGTTTCACTCTAGTTAAACACATCCTTTTTTCCAGATGAAACATGCATGTGAACGTGCAATAGTTGAAGGAGGTTTTAAGGGAGACCAGAGTTATGATAGCAAACTACAGAAGGAAGAGCAGGATGTCCCTGGTGACCCTTGATCTGTGCCAGTAGTGGCAGAGATCTCAGACATTGAGTTTAAGGGGAGATGGTATCATTATGTTCTAAAATAATGTTGGTTTCCTATCTTGTCATCTTCTAGGATGTCAGAGAACTAAAATATCAATAAAGGGAGTGGGACAGGCCTTTGCATACGTAACTTTTTCTATCATCTGTGCAGAGTAATCTGGGAGTGGCATATATGTATGTCTTTTTTTAAAGAAATGCTTTATGATCTCAATTTTTTCACAGATAGGTAGCAACATTGTAGTTATGGAGATTTTTAGGACATGTAAAGTATTTAAATATAGACTCTGCTTAATAAAGGCTTGCTTGCTTGCACTGGTATGCTGTCTGCCAACCGCTAGGCATATGGCCACTTTGTCAGTTCTATTTTGGCATACTTAAATAACTTCAGCTTTGTTCCTTGACTGGGTTACTTGAGCTTTTCATTAGAACTGATGCTTCCTGCCTGGCATTGGACATTGGCCAAGGATACTGGAAGGACCCATTGGGCTCTGATCAGAGTTCTTGTTGAAGTTTATGGTAAATTGTGTTTACTTCAGTAGAAGTCAGATTGGGTTTGTATGTTTGAAGATGCTGATTTAAAAAACAAAATTAAATACTTCACATCTAAGTATGAGCCTGGTGATTTTCTAATACAAAGTCCTAATTCTGTAAGCAATTTATGATTCAGAGGCCTCAAGTTAACTAGCTAATTATGTGTAAGACTTTTTGTTGTGTTTTAAAGTCTCTAGATCAGGAGGAAGAATATAATTATGCTCAGCAGATTCCCCTATTGTACATCAAAGAATAGGTTGAGTGAAATGTTCCAATGGTGTGTGGTATTGGAAAGATTTAAGATTACAGTTCAAAGCTATAAGACTTGCTCATATACTTCTCATGCTAGAAGAATTTAGATGCAGCTTCAGTGATGCCCTGGTGAACACTTCCAACTTGCCACAGTAATACATGAATGTGCTTTCCAAAGTTTAGATGGGAGTTGGAATTCCTGCGGATGCCTGTTGAACTGAGATCTCAGATTTGAAGAAAAGATCAGTTAACCTTTGTACCCTAGAGGGGAAAAAATGGTCCATGCAATCTTACTACAGTAGTAATTCATTAATATTCATCTATCAAAATTAAGTAAAAGTTTCTTGTTCTCTACGAAAGTGAAAAAAAATTCCTTATTAAAAGGGGAAAATTTGACTTTGCACCCTAACCCACGGATTGTGATGGCTGCAAGGCTCTGCTTTGGAATTAAATGTTGAGCCCTGCCAGATGCCAGACATTGAGAAGAGGCTGAGTTTTGTTGGCAAATGGGATCTGCAAGTTAATTGGCGTTTTCTGCAGGCTTCTGGCTGTGAAATGAAATTAGAAGCCCTTTAGCCACATCGATAATACAGGACCTAAATACAAATGTCACATGTCACCATCAGGGCCCACTGTGAAACAATAGTGTTCCCACTCGAACACTGTGCCATTACAGATCATTTAAATATGGGGATTACATTTAAACTAAAAGCCCCGTTTGCCTTTTACTGCAATTTAAATGTCCTCTTAGCATAAAGCTAAGTGACAAATTAAATGAAAAAAGTGCCCACATTTTTAAAGTTGTAATGACAAACAACCTTTTATTGCTTCTCATGTGTCACAAATGAATCATTATACTCATCAACCCTAAATCAAGCCATAATTGGAGCAACTACTGTTATCAAAGTGGGACTGCTATTGTGACAGCTTAATAAAGCTGAAACTGTTAAACTAAATCCAAGATACTTAAACTGATGAAAGCAGTCAAGTAGAAGAATCTAAGACAAATATCTATTACTTGGTGGAGTGAGGGAGTCCAACAGCTTGTCAACAAATAGATTACAGGATCAGATGTTTTTTTTTTTTCCTGAAGTACCATTTTCAATATCTTTATATCTTCTTGCTTGCCTTCACAATGAAGGAACTTCACATAATTTGCATGTTTCAAAACAAATGTTTCTAGTAGTTTTACTCCACTTTTATATTTAAGAACAGTTTAAGATGGAAGAGACCTGTTTTGTGAGTCAAGGGTTAGTTTCTTATAGAACAAAAATATGATAGCTGTGTTATCGTATGGTGAGCTGACCTTGACTGGATGCCAGGTGCCCACCAAGCTGGTATATCACTCCCCTCCTCAGCTGGATGGGGGGGGAGAGAAAATAAGATGGAAAAAACCTGTTGTGGGTCAAAATAAAGGCAGTTTAATAAAAAAAAAAAAAGCAAAGACCGCACGTAGAAGCAAAGGAAAAAACAAAAGACTTATTTTCTACTTTCAATCAGCAGGCAATGTCCAGCCACTTCTCAGGAAGCAGGGCTTCAGTAAGTGTAGCGGTTGCTCGGGAAGACAAATGTCGTAATAAGCAATGCCCCCCCCCCTCCTTTCTCTCAGCTTTGATTGCTGAGCTGACGTCATATGGTATGGAATATCCCCTTGGTCAGTTTGGGTCAGCTGTCCTGGCTATGTCCCCTCCCAAGCTCTTGCCCACCCCCAGCCCAATGGTGAGGGGGGATGTTGGAGAGGCAGCCTTGATGCTGGGCCAGCACTGCTCAGCAGCAGCCAAAACACTGGTGTGTTACCAACACCTTTCTAGCTACCAATACACAGCACAGCACTATGAGGGCTGCTGTGGGGAAATTAACTCCATCCCAGACAGATCCAATACGCACAGGGAAGAGAGTATATCCAGTGAGCTCTTGGAAGGCAGGGCAGTGGATAAAATTGGCAAACTTGTTCTCTGTTGGTTCTTGTATTTCATGAAGTTGAGGAGAACTTAAAAGAGATTCTGTACTTCTAGCTGGGTACTCTCCCCATTTTAATGCATAAGCTTCTCTTGTCTATCTCAACTACTTGTTGGTATCTAAAGTTTTTAAGTGTAGGAACCTCTCATGATACTGCCATGAGCCTCATTCGTGGGATAAAGCTTTTCTGGGTGATGCCCTTGCAATCCTCTGTTATAGATACTAAATGGATTGTTCTCAAAGGTATTTCCTGAGCAGAATAATAGGTCTTTGTCTTAGTAGTTCTTTAATTACCATTTTGTCATGAGAAAACTAATGATTGAATGTTAAATAATTATTTTTTTTTATTTGGAAACTACTCTGAATTTTTCTTATAAAAGTTTATATTAATCTCTAGAAAATATCAAGTTAGTTTCTTTTAACTAAATGAAGCTATTCTCCATTTATATTTCTATCTCAGGCATTCCTTCCCTTTGCAATTAGAGATACAAACTTGTATGAATGGGACATGACAGCTGTTCTAAACAGATTATCTCTGCTTAGTACTTAAAGGAGGAGAAAAAAGGACAAAAGCAGCTAGGATTGTTGCCAGTATGCCCCTAGAGAAATTCCTTCCTGATGCCAGATTTGGTGACTACTTCAGGGCTGCCATAAAAAAGAACCACTAAAGTTAAGCATTCATTACAGTTTTTGTGTTCTAATACCCTTTTTCTGGAGCTGCATACTTCATGCAATCCCTTTTCAGGATCCACTATGCAGTAGAAACAGTCACTTTTCCCCATATTTTATGGTATTTCAAATAAAATGCATGGTACAGCAAGGCTCTAATTTTGAAATTTGAGTGCCAAGCTTATATATGTATTTACATAATTTCTTTGGGTATCCAAAATTCTAACTGAATCGTGTTCTGTCTTAGATTTAAGGAGAGTACAAATACCCTGCATCTTCAAATTTTATCATTAGATTAATCAATTGCACATATTACATTTCTGGCCTTGAAGTGAAAGCTGTAGGAATGCTCATGTTTCAAAGGAGGCAGGATGCACCATGCCTTGCACCATTTCCCTTGGTCTTTCATTGTGGGACTTATAGGTGGAGTGATATCTTACACATACTTGTGTCTACAACTGTGTCCTATCCAGTAGACTCTTTGCTTAATTGATTATCCTTTTTTTACTGTCAGTTTGCTTAGTCTTATCTGCCATGGTATGGTTGCCATACAGTTACAAAACACGTGCCTTCAGTTCATGCACTTAAGGTTACATCTCTTTCACAGAATAAGCTGTTAATATATGTCAGTGTATTTAAATGATTTATGCTATTGGAAGCATTAAATTAACAGTACTTCTGAGTTAGCATCACAAGACAGTTTTGCTGCTCTAAGGCCTGAGTTATGGATAACAACTTAAAGAAATTGCTGTCATGGCCCTGGAGTGTCTCAATTGTTGCTGTCAAGTTCATTTCCCTGGTGAATGAAGCCAGGGTGCTGTTGTGCAAAGATGGGTTCTGTCCATCTTTTTTGAGGATGATTTCTTTCCTCCTTCATTACATACAGTAGAAGATTATTGGCATGTGCCATAATAGTATTTGAAATTGAGGGTATATGAGGCTGGAGTGTGACAGTAAGTGGGAGCTATTTTCAAAGAGGGTATTCTTTCCTGTGGTTAAACTGCATTTGAGGAATAATGGTGAAAGTAATTAACTTTAGTGCATAAGCATAGCTTGAGGGGTTTATTTTTAATGCCGTAACAGAAACTTTGGGTTTTCATTTAGTTCAGTTGGATGGAAAGTGCTTTTACATTAGGAGCCAAATTTCTTCAAGTACCCACATTAAAGCAGTTTTTAAAGTTTTTTTTCTAAATTGTTGAACTTATTTACTTATAAATGTTCTAAAATGTTCTAAAAAACTGTTCTGTATTGGAGCTGGTACAAAACTCATTGTGGCCTTAACTGTAGAGTCATGACTTCCAAGATTAAGATCAGAGTTTTACTGTGAGCCCAAACTGGTACTTAGCATTATTTTTTTTCTTAATTTATTTTTAATACTTCAATAATGTTAAGCTGCCATTTAATTTTCTGATACCACTTCTAGTAAATATGAGAGCTAAAGAGAAGTAATAGATCTATAGAAAGGAATTACTGAATCTTCACTAATTTCTCTAGTCCAGCTATCTAGCCTTATGATATTTTCCAGTTTTCTGTCTTGAATGGATACTGGAAAAATAACTGAAAAATTGGAAAAGTAACCTAAAGTGAGAGGTGCAAGAATCTCAGTCTGCTGGGGCCTGTCATGCAAGACAAAGGAGAATGATCTCCTTCATGATTTAAGAGACCTACATAGACTAAAAAGTGAAGACACTTCTACCAATCCAACAAAAGGTAGCTGAATATTGTAATTGAAACTGAACAAATTTAACTAGAAAACTTAAAATAAGCTTAGAATGTTGAGTCATGGTAGCCAGGCAGTAGATCAGCTAACCAGGAGCTGTGCTAGGTACTTGTATTGGAAATCTTAAAAATTGAAGTATGCTGCTTTTTTAAAAAAAACTCAACCATCACTTTTGGACATGAAGACAAAATTAACTCAGGAAATTTTGGAGTATGAAGGAATTCAGACTAGATAATCAGAATGTGTTCTTCTGGACATTTATGGTGGGTTATTTAACTTGTGTGAACATAGTTATGGCAATCATACTTTTTTCCTGACCTTTCCCACCATACAAGGGAGTGTTTGCACTTGCTTAACTCTTTTAAAAAATGAGATGTATTTTCATCCCTTTCTTTTAAGAATATCTTGTTTTGTTTGACAAACTTTTCAAACTTTACAGTTTTGCATCTTCCTAAGAAAATTAACTGAGAGGAATTCATTCATCTCTATGATAGATTTAAATAGAGGTAGGGTAGTGGATATATAGTTAGTAGTCACGTTAACTTCTATTCTGAAAATTGTCAAAGTCTAAAAATAGACTGTGACTGCTGAGAGTGTATTACCAGTTAAAATATTTTATTAAATATCTAGTCTCTGTTTTGGGCAGGAACATACTTTGTGTTCACCACCTAGTTGTAAATGCTGGCAACTACTTAAAATTGTGAAGAATCATATTAAGTTATTCATAAAGGAGTATTTTTGTACTATTTGTGCTAGTATTAGCAATGTTTTTCCCTTCAATTGACTGTCTGTGAATAAATGAATGACTAGTTTTGTGGATATTAGGAAATTGATTGGTGAGATTCATTTGCAGGTGCTTTATACTTTCCCCTAGCTTTGTAGACTAATAGCTCATGCCTTGCTATGGTGATTAGGTTATAGGGTAGTATAAGTGCATAGAGAGGCATGTAATGGGCACGTGACAGATACCTAAATACTCTCTTAAGAAGATTGTAGTCTCAGGCTACGATGCTGTAAACTGCACCTTTCAAGCAAATTTCTCTTCTTCTATGAAACCCTTTGGTCAAATGACAGTGTCCACAAAGATGCAGCAGCTTTTTAAAACAAACTGGAAAAGTCATAACCCAGAACAACGGGCTCGTGCAAAATGACAGAAGTGCTCAGTTAGTTCCATTTTCCATTGTGCTAAAAGTTGAAAATGTAGGAAGGCGGGAGCAGGAGTTTTTTGTTACTTGACACACACAGATCAGAGGAGTAGTTGATGATAGCTTATGATGATTCTTAGTTAGCAAAAGAATAGTTGAATATGAGAATTCTATTATCTTGGAAGAACCAGCTGAATTTTTATTCTTTTTTTTTTTTTTGTCAGTCTGTCATGAAAATTGCACAGTTTAAGCATATTTTTTAAAATGTTTGTAGTGTATAAGGCATGTTCTTAATGAGCAAATGAACTGTTGCTAAACAATACTTTCAGATGTCTTCATGCTTCTGTCAAAGTTCATGCTGATTAAGAGACAGCTGGTTTAGAGAAAAATCTTTTAATTTGAAAAATGTTGCTAGAGACCCTGATGTATTTATGCCTGCCCTGCTATATAGTGTCAGGGAGCAGGTTCTAAAGGGATGGTATATGTGAAACATCAGTGCAAATCAGCTTTCCCTTCGAGCTTTGTAAACAGAAAATGTAAAATGATTTTTCTAGTGTAACCAAATTACTGAAGTAGTAGCAGTAAAAATATCTTATTCCTATTAGACTGCACAAACCCCATGTTTACTGGATCTCTGAGGTCCAGGTGTGTTTGGAAATGAGTTATATGATCAACAGTACTTCTGCTGGGGTTTAAGTGTGGAAGTATATGTTTACAAAATACATGCACTTGTTTGGTTTCTGTAATGTGAAGCTGGAAGATATATAGTTCTTGTTTGTAGAAAACAACATTTACTTCTGGTACAAAAATTAGAAAAAAGCCTTGGGTAATTTCCTGATGTAAGTTTATGTGAATTCTTGTTTGCTTTTGACTGATGTTCCTGTGTGATGAGCCATACATTGTGAACTATGGATTTTCTAATACAATAGAGTTGTTTAATGCCTTTTAATTGAGAAGGTTGGCTTCATACAGTCTTTCAACTGCTTCAGATAGACCACACCAGCTCCAAGATTCTGCATTCAGTCTGCCTGGTGTTAGGCATAGCTGGGAAACAAGCAGTGTAGCCTTCAAGGGGAGAAAAAGTGTTACAGTATAGAAATTTGCAATTAGTCATTGGCTGCTGCATTTTTAATAGAAAACCTAATTTAGCAATTTTTTTAAAAATCAGGTGCTCTGTGGATGTGTATAGTCTTAAATCCCCACTGCAAGTTGGAACAAAAGACCAGTTGGCTAAAACAGCTGAAAAAATGGAACAATGTGGATGTTTGTCCCTGGGAAGATGGAAGCCATGGAAACGAGCTTCCCAATTTAACCAATGCTTTGCCTCAGGGTGCAAATGCTAACCAAGGTGAGTCTAAATATATGCACTGACTGCAACATACAATATAGTCTCTATCTGATATACTCTAGCCTTGCAGAATTCGGCACTCTTTCCTGGGACAAGTAACTTTCTTGTTGAGAATTGACTAACCAAATTTATTTTCACTAATCTTTGCAGAAAGGATAAATGGGGGGGGGGGGGTGGGTGTGTGTGTGCCAGGGCTGCAATGTTTTCAAAGCAAGTATTTGTGTTTAGTTAGGTCTATTCATTTGAACCTTCTAAATACTTGTTGCATGAAAATTGGATGTCCCTGAAGTACGTAATGTAAAAGCCTTTTGTTTCTTTGCTTGACTATAATCTTGTATCTCTTCTTGTGTTGGGGTTTTTATTTTGTTTGCAGTTACAAAGTTTTTGATACTTACTTAAAGGGAGTTCTGTTGTAACCACATTAAACCCAGTGTGTGAGAAACTAAAGCAGTTATCTGTGGGTTGTGCAGCCTGCATTGACAGATGGGGGGGGTATGCAGAGGCAACACTGCCTTCTTGGAGGAGGTGTCTCTTCTTATTCGATATCACGCTGTTTAATCTAAAATGTGGTTATCAAATCTGACAGAAGCCTTTTCCAGTCATTTTGATACATATGTCATATAATCATGATAAAGTTAAAATTAAATGTTTGTGGGAGGTGGCAGATTTGGGATTAGGTGGGTTTTTCCTTGTTTGTTTTTTTTTTTCTTGGAAGATTACCTCCAAAGAAAATAGACTAGGTTTATTTTTAAATCTCGCAGCTAGCTGAGGACAGAAGTTCATTCAACATATAACTTCCTACAGAGGTGTTTTGCTTTCTGGATCTCATGATATTCAGCCCAACCTGGGCAGGCTAATGGCAACTCTGACACAGCATTTCAACACTCATAGGTGCAGTGCCATGTCAATAGAGCACTTTTGCCATAGGAAGATGTCAGTAAGGATTATGTCAGTCTCATGGCCTCAGTACCTTGCTTTCTTTGCAGTATTTGTATATGTTGATGACAAAAAATTATACAAGTGTTCAAAGTTAATGTCACTTCTCAAAGAGAACAACTAAAAATCTTTCATGCAATGTTTATCTCCTTCATCCTAGTAGCTCTGGGTCTGAGAAAGAGAGAAGCTGGGAATGCTTGAGTAGCTGTGTGCCATATACTTTCTAGTTTGTTTTTAGGGGAGTTATGTACATGCTGCTTAATGTCCTTCATCTCTAGCTGTTCCCTTTGCAAAGTTCTATTTAGCATTAGCCATGCTGGTTTGTAGATCTCTCTGAATGCAAACATCTGAGCTGTTGGGTAATAGGATGTGAAATGTCATCTGTGGTCTGCTCCTTGCAGAGGGAAGCAAGGCAGGCTGCCATCAGTTGGGGGTTGCTGAATAGATAGAAGACAAGAATACTGTGAATGACTGATTCACATATGAATGAGTAAAAGCTGATGCAGCTTTCTGAACTTGTGAAAATGACAGATTCATCGAACAGGCCGCATCGGACAGTGTTCACTCGAGCCATAGAGGCATGCGATCTGCACTGGCAGGACAGCCACTTACAGCACATTATCAGCAGTGACCTATACACCAACTACTATTACTGTGACGACACTGAAAACTCACTCTTTGACTCTCACGGGTGGCCCCTGTGGCACGGTAAGTGGCTAAACCAGAAAGACAATTCCATGACTTGTTGCTTTGTTCAGTTTCTATGGCATTATTTTGGAGGAATAACGGGGAGATGAATGAAAAGCCTGGCAAAAAGAACAGAGGCTCCCTTGAAATGCTGGCTCAGAAGTAGTCCTTCAAGTCTCTCTTGCATAGTTTTAAAAACAAAACAATGAAAACAAACAAAAAAGCCCTTTTGAGTAACCTAGCAAAACAAGCCATTGCAGACATGGAAGCATTACTATTCCTCAATTATTTTTTCCATTTTAGAACATGTTCCTACAGCCTGTGCGAGGGTGGACGCGTTACAATCTCATGGATACCCACAAGAAGCACTGAGGCTAGCAATAGCTATTGTTAATACACTAAGAAGGCAGCAGCAGAAACAGCTGGAAATGTTCCGGGCTCAGAAGAAAGGTAAATATGGGAGAGAGAAGGGCAAAGGACATGACAAGCTGACGATAACACTGGACTGGAACTTTGTATGAGAAAACTGCTTTTGAAACTAAAGCAGAAGAGGTGACTTTAAATTTTCAGTCCAAATAATCAGTGGTAATATCACATTCTGGATGTTGGAGGTTTTTTTTAAGCTGGGTTGTGAGCTCTGCAGGGCAAGGGCTCTGTTCTGCCTTCTGCAATACATCTGACATGATGGGGCCTTTATCCCCATCAGGGTTTTAGGTTACACAGTGTAAATATTCATCCTGTGTAATTTATAGCCTTTTAAATAGAGCTTTGCTTTTGACACATCAGGTATTTAAAATATTTTTTTTCTCTGACATATAATTTAGCAGAGCTGTATATTTCTGAGGTGGAAGCCTAAAATTGACATTGAGGGTAATAACAAGGCAAAGTCTGCACTACAGAAATTCATCAATTTTAGCAGTTTGTTCCAAAAGTCTCTAATGATGCTTAAAACTTTAGTGGATTCACGGTGCTGGAAATTAGATTTTTGAAACATGGGCTTTATAAAATGTTCTGTGGTGTTCCTCTGAGCACTACCTCTGTTTTTTTGAAGGAACATTCTACCAAAAATAATCCTGCACTGAACTTTATCATAAGTTTGAAGAGGTAGTGGAAGAAGAAAGGAATGGCTTTGTTGTTAAAGTATGTACATGGAAAAACTGGAATTACGTTCTAGGCTACTACAAGAACACCTTTCATTCAAATTTTATTTTAGGTCTTTGTTGCTACTCTTGACTACATGTATCCTCATGCATTGTAGGCAAAAATAAGAGTGTGAAGTCACGTGTGTAAATTTTTCAAGTGTATGTGCAAGTGTTTTCCCAGAAATGATCATTTAGAAATTGAAGTGAAGACAAGATAAACACCTGACTGAAAAAAAAAAAAATAGCTGGCAGTTCCTATGTGCCTCCATTTCTATTTCACAGTACCCAAGGAAGAAGTTTTGAGCACAATTGTGGATCCTAGATTGGAACAAAACTTAAAAGCACTTTGTATTGTCACTTAGGAGAATTTTTCTGAGTCTTCATCATGTAATATATCTTTCCTTAACATGTGCTCCCTTAAAAGCTTTGCATGTTTTCCAGCTTCTCAGACTGGGGAGGTAAGAAAGGAAGGGGCTATGTCAGTGTGTGTATGTGCTGCTGAGAGGTGTGAAGGGTCTTCTGCAAGTGTACTGGTCATAGTACTGCTCCTTTTCATTCCCAGTTGCTAATGCAGTATCTAGACATTCAATACTTCTGTTAAGTTCCTTTCCATGTGAACAGTTTCTATAGCTGTCAACTAATATTATGCTAAAAATGGAGTGTATGAAATGTAATTCATCCTACCACAAAACAAAACTGTCATTTCTATGTTGTTACTGCTTTTGGGGTTTTTTCCTCTTATATTTGGAATTTTTAAAATATTCTTTTAAAACTGCAAAATATGCTGGTCTTCTCTATAAGCAGATTAATTCTGCAGCTAGAGTTTCAGTTCAGCAACCACCACATGCTTTTACTTAGCTTTCATTTGTGTGACTGATCTGACATCTGTGGAACCACTTTCATGATTTAAAGTTAAATGTCTATATGAATGGAGGACTGAAGCCTCTGTTTAGCATGACACAAATGAAGCTCATAAGTAGACACAAGAGATGAAATGGAACATAAGTGAGTCAGTAAGAAGTCACTGATCTTAATCCTTTTTGGTAATATTATGTGCTTCTGCCTGTTGTCTTTACAACATGCTATTTGTTAACAAGACAATTATTTACTTGTTTGTTTTTCATATTACATATCAGTTGATTCTTTAAAAAAAAGCGACCCTCCTGAACACTCAGTTCAATAGTGTGTCTGTGTTTCACTTTGTAGCCCCACACATTTAAATAGGCAAGAAGCAAGCTTTTAAAGATTTGTGATAATACATATGGTTACTCAGAAAGATGGCACTTTGTGAACAAGAGAGAGCAGAGGCGGGTACAAGTTCATGCATAATAGGCAGAGAAACAGAGCATTTGTAATGGCTTGTATATAGTTTTTAAATGGTCACCCATAATGTGTCTGATCTCTCATAGTTCAGTTGTGTGTATTTGTCTAGGGGGAAAAAAGTTGAGAGTTGGAGTCAAAGAGGAGCTACTGCCATAAGACCTTTAGTAAAAAAAGGGATTTGGGAAATCTCTAAGCTCTGTTACCACAGCCACACTTCCTTCAATTCATTGTGCTAAACAATTTTTTCATGTTGTAACTGATTGATGGATGAAGGCTACAAAACAAAGTATCCACGAAGGTATTTGTTGACTGAGACTTTTGAGTGAGGGAACAGTTGTGAATATTTTACTAAAAAAAGGTCTTTGCTATAATTTTTCAGCAGACATTTTCAGAGGAGTTACTGGTATCAAGTAAGAGATTTCAAAAGATACTGCAGTTGAAATTTTTGACCCATAATGCACTTTGCTAGTGCTCAAAATGTTTGGCCTTCATCCATTTTCCTTTTTCTTTTAACGTACTCAGAAAGGGCAATGAATTCATCCTGAAAGATACTATTTTTTCCTTCTAAGTAGAAGCTACTGGAAATACTTTGAATTCTGTACTGAGAGCATTTTAATCAGTTTTACTTCTGTAATTGTTTTGAGGGGCTAACATGTGCTCTCTTTCCCTCCCTCCTCCATCTTTTCTGTCACAGAACTTCTTCATAAAGGAGTAACCTCAATAACAAATCTTGAAGGTTGGGTGGGACACCCTTTGGATCCAATTGGCACTCTCTTCAGTAGCCTGATGGAAGCCTGCAGGGTGGATGATGAGAGCTTCCATGGATTCTCAGAATTCACTGGTAAGGCCATGCAAAGGAAGCAGTCTAAGTCTTCAGTAACTGGAGGCAGTTTTGTATCTTGCCTTTCTGAATTAACTTGAAAGCCAGTGTCTTTATAGTAAAAGAACTCACATTTGCATTCCCTAAGAAAACATGAGGGAAAGAAAATGTTTAAAGAAAAAGGTTGTTATAAGTTATATGAAAGCACTTCAAAAATTACCAGTTACTCATTCTTGAAGACAATTCTGTATTTCATGCTTGAAATAAAATCAAATAAGACTATAGCAGCAGCAGCCCTCTCCACATACATTGCTCTGTCTTCTTTTTGAGAAATTACAGGAAATCACAGAATTGTTGAGGTTGGAAGGCTCCTCTGGAGATCGTCTAGTCCACCTGCTCTGAGTAGAGCAGGATCACCTAGAGCAGGTTGCCAGGGACTGTGTCCAGTTGGTTTTAGAATAACCCTGAGTGTACACTGTACAACCTCTCTGGGCAACCTCTTGCAGTGTTTGACCATCCTCACAGTAAAAAAGTGGGTTTTTATGCTCAGATGGAATTTCCTGTATTTCGGTTTGTGCACATTGCCTCTTGTTCTGTCACAGTGTGATGGGTTGACCCTGGCTGGATGCCAGGTGCCCACCAAAGCCACTCTATCGCTCCCCTCCTCAGCTGGACAGGGGAGAGAAAATATAATGAAAGGCTTGTGGGTCGAGATAAGGACAGGGAGATCACTCAGCAATTACCATCATGGGCAAAACAGACTCAACTTGGGGAAATTAATTTATTACCAATCAAAACAGAGAAGGGTAATGAGAAATAAAAACTAAATCTTAAAACACCTTCCTCCCAGCCCTCCCTTCTTCCCAGACTTAACTTTATTCCTGAGTTCTCTACCTCCTCCCCCAGTGCCACAGGGGGACAGAGAATGGGGGTTGTGGTCAGTTAATCCCATGTTGTCTCTGTTGCTCTATCCTCCTCAGCGGGAGGACTCCTCACACTCTTCCCCTGCTTCAGTATGGGGTCCCTCCCTTGGGCTGCAGTTCTTCATGAACTGCTCTAGCATGGGTCCTTTCCACGGGGTGCAGTCCTTCAGGAACAGACTGCTCCAGTGTGGGTCCCCCATGGGTCCACAGGTCCTGCCAGGAGCCTGCTCTAGCACAGGCTCTCCATGGAGTCACAGCCTCCTTTGAGCATCCACCTGCTCCAGCCTGTGCTCCTCCACAGGCTGCAGGTGGATCTCTGCTCCACCATTAACCTCCCTGGGCTGCAGGGGGACAGCCTGCCTCACCATGGTTTTCACCACAGGCTGCAGGGGAATCCCTGCTCCAGCTCCTGGAGCACCTCCTCCCTCTCCTTCTGCACTGACCTTCGTGTCTGCAGAGTTGTTTCTCTCACATATTCTCACTCTTCTCTCCAGCTTGTGCAGCAGTAACTTTTTCCCCTTCTTAAATATGTTGCCACAGAAGTGCTACCACCATCACTGATTGGCTCAGCCCTTGCTAGCAGCGGGTCAATCTTGGAGTCAGCTGGCATTGGCTCTATCAGACATGGGAGAAGCTTCTAGCAGCTTCTCACAGAAGCCACCCATATAGCCCCCTGCTACCAAAACCTTGCCATGCAACCGCAATACACACAGAATACAACTGAGAAGAGTCTGGCTCTGTCTTCTTTACATTCTTTCATCAGATATTTATACATTTTGGTAAGATCCTCCTGAGTCTTTTATTTTCCAGGCTAAATAATCCCAGCTCTCTCAGTCTCTTATGGGAGATGCTCCTGTCCTTTAATCATCTTTGCGGCCCATCACTGAATCTGCTTCAGTATGTCACAGTATGCCCTGTACTGGATGTGGCACTCAGGGTGTGGGCTCACCAGTGCATAATACTTCAAATTGATGTCAAAACACTTTATAACATACAAGGTCTATAAAGATTATGAATTGGAAAATAATGTTGCAGTATTGATACATTATTTAGGACAGGGTGTGTACGCCCATTTTAACTTCAGTATTTGCTTCCCAGGACCTTAACTGATTTATTCCTTAGTCTCTTTCCACCTCTGTGGTAGTTTCTTATCACCTTCTGTGTGGTCAGAAACTCAATTCATCCTTCTACTTACAGTTCTTTTATATACACATCCTCAATCTTGGGGCTTTCCTCAAAGCTCATTTTATTCAATTAGACTTTTTTCAATAAACTTATAATCCCATATACACCAATTCTGGAAGAACTTCATTTAAAAGAAATCAGATTCTTTGCAATTAGAAAAAAACCAAAATGGCCCCTGAAATAAAAGTAGTGTGTGTTGAAAAGTTAATTCCCCCTACACACATGCATATGCAATCTACTAAATGCATTCTGCCTTCTCACTTGCTGCAGCTGTCCATCTTCTTACATCTGTACATTACAACTTTTTGTTCCCAAACTAGACTGTAAACTGCTAGAGGTTGGAATAGCATTTTATCATATGGTGTTTCTGTGAAATTCCAAATGAATTGGTAGTACCCTTTAAAGCAATTTATGGCTTGGTCTGTGGAATTTACAAGTAATTGTTACTAAAAGTAGCACTTCTAGTGTTAATAAAAGTCAGAAACATTATATATATTTATCATAAATACAACTGTAACAAATAAAAAAAGCATGAAAAGAGCTCTTGCAAACAGGATGCTTTAAAATTGTGGAGTTCCCAGGCCTACTGTATTTGCACAATTCTAATAGCTTCAACTGAAATCTATGCAGGTGTATAAGCACCTTCCCTTTCCACTTATACAACATCGAAGCTTTAAGGAGATACAGAAATGGGTGATTCTCCATCTTTGGCCTTATTAACACAAGGCTGGAGAAACTGCCTTTCTCCAAATCATGCAGTTTAAAATGATAACTTTTATTTTTACGTGAGTTGTTTTTTTAAAACCTAATTGTTTTGTGTGTTTCTGCCACGTGGAATTGGATCAGGTAGTTTAGATTGGATCATTGGATCTTGAGATTGCACTAGTAATTTAAATCATTTTTTAAAATGAATACTGACAGAGGAAGCATTTGTAAACATGGCATTATAGACAGGTTATGGATTAAAATTATTTCCTGATGTATTGTTCTTTGTGTCACCCTTTACAGAGAATGTGGGGCAATGCAAATCTCTGGAGTACCAGCACCTGCCTGCACACAAATTCTTAGAAGAAGGGGAATCTTATTTAACGCTGGCTGTGGAAGTAGCATTGATAGGGCTGGGACAGCAGCGAATAATGCCAGATGGCTTGTATGCACAAGAGAAGGTTTGTCGAAATGAGGAGCACCTCGTTTCTAAGCTACAGGAAATTGAATTGGATGATACTCTGGTGAAGATTTTTCGAAAACAAGCAGTCTTCCTATTAGAAGGTAGCTCAATGTAGATGCTAACTACTTCTTTAAACTGTCTTCACTTACACAAGCTCACTGAATTA
Source organism: Bucorvus abyssinicus (assembly GCA_009769605.1). Taxonomy (NCBI): domain Eukaryota; kingdom Metazoa; phylum Chordata; class Aves; order Bucerotiformes; family Bucorvidae; genus Bucorvus; species Bucorvus abyssinicus. The sequence continues at coordinate 6,516,957 of CM020064.1, forward strand.
GTATTCCAGTAGAAACTGCCTTACATACTTAAGATGTTTTTTGATGTAGAACTCCAGCAAAATTTTCTTTCCAGTCTCTTATGAAAATCAAACATATTTCAGGTATCACATAACTGTAGAGATAAGTCATCTATTGACCTATAAGCCTTTCATTTTAATTTTTATTGCATTTTGTTCTTTAGATTTGTTGTTTGTCATAATTTCAGTATCCTAATTATACAACCCAGGCTCACAATTAAATAATATAGAAATCAGTTATCTCCAACAGTTCTCAGGTAGCAAATTTCTAAATGTCACTTGTATCCTGAAAAAGGGCTGGCAGCTTTGTAAATGTATGAAGATTTTTACTTCTGTTCTCAAGTGAAGAGCTCAGAAAATTCACTTAGAATTGCTGGGATGGAAATTTAATATTTTCTTTGTAGCAGTTAGGAAAATTACTTGCCTCTGAAGTTTGTATCATACATGAAAATTTAAATATATGGTCAAATATTGAGTTTTAAGGCCTGGTCTTGTGACTAAATTTTGATTAAGACAAATAACTTGCGTTTGGGTATTAGCCGGTGTATTGCAATAAAATCTGTACAAAAAAGTGCATGCTTTTGCCTTAGCTTTTAAAAAGGCTTAGCACATAGCACTTAAGCCTCATGTTCAGAGGGTAGTCTTGTGGGTTTTAAGGTTGTCTTTCTAGTTTTTGATTTTTTAAATGGAAAAAAAACTTTAAAGGAACTAATTAGCTGAAGTCATGGTCCATGTTTTGAGTGCTTGCTCAAGGGATGGTGGGGAGTGTGATACTGCTCTAGGTAAGTTGTGAAGACACAGCATTTTGCTTTCTTTTCAGTAAGACATTTGTCTTTTAAAACTACTTCTTTAATGAAAGAGACACAGTATGTTGTTTAGGGATCTCAGCTTTGAGTCACTATTATTGCCCAGATCCTTAAAAACTTTGGTACCTACTGATGGTACCATTTGAAACTGCAGGGAGGCTGTACCATAGGGAGAGTTTTCATGATGGTTTGTCTGTTAACCTCTGCTTTATGGCCTTTGGACAAGAACAGCTGCTTGCTGGATCCAGCTATTAACCACCATAAAGGGGTCCTATGGATTATAAAATCAATTTGCTGCATCTATTTACTGGTAAGGATGCTTTATGTGGAAAAGGCAGAACCTCTCCCAAGTATTCTCTGATACTTCTAATTTACTACTTTGATCACTGATAGTATTTTTGTTTTTTTAGAGTAGTAAACAAGTGATCATGCAGGAAATCTGCTAAAATAACTACCTACAAAATTGTTGTGGTGAGCAGTGTGCAACGATGGTCATGCATTACTGTGTGCTGAGAAATCTGGCTTTTCTGCAATAGCTTCAGTTTACTCCAGGTTAGGCAGAAAGTTCCAGCTCACGTGGAGGAAAACCTTGCAGTAATTTAAGATCCTAATCATATCAATCATGTTTTTATAGTTAAAGTCCTGTAGATATAATAAAGAAAGCTTAACCCAATATTAAGCTGATTTCTATGCTGTTAATGCAGATTAATGCATACTGTGTGTAGCTACCATTTGAATGCATGAGAAAGCAGAACATAAGACTGTGTTGCAAGAACTGTTCTAATATTTGCTTGACTGAGAAGTTAATGGCAGAATATATTTTCATATAAATGTTTTGTCATGTATTCTTCATGTCCTATACTGAGTTTCTGACTGACCACCAACTGGCAAACATACATTAAACGGCTTCTTTCATTGAAGCAATGCCAGCTAGTTTTGAATGGCTTTCAGCTTCATTTTAAATGATTGGGACACTGTCACCTACTTAATCTTCATTGATGTTTCCTTTGTGATCAGTCCTGGTCTTCAGAAATGCCCACCTATGGAGCTCAGATTTTTTTTCTTGCCTAGTGATTTTATCTTTGTATTTTGTGCTAAGGCACCAGTCAGAAAAACATTGCTGAAATAGCTGTGCTGGTTTAAGTTGTTACCATCTCTCTCTCATGGAGTTCATCATCCCCTGCAGCAGAAGTGGTTGAATAAATTTTGTGAGGAGTACTCATCTGCTTCAGTGTAGGGTCAGCCATGTTAGTTTGAACCACTGCTGAAAGCTATGATACATGTGACTGCAGTGAAGTGTGCTCTCACAGTCATTCATCCATTCAAGTGTGGTGGGTTGGAATTTCTAGTAGAAGGGGAAGTAGTAACTTCCAGGACTGCTGGTCACTATTTGTGCAATAATTGTCCAATAATACTTAATATAAGATTCTTATTCTGTATCTTACAACATTTAATGCCTGAACCTCTAGATGCTGAAGTAAAAAAACTGCTTGACAGTTTTTCTATTAACTGGATTAACAGTCTTAAGATTGCAGGAAAAATATATAAATGGGATTCATATGCACCATGAACATTCAGAAACAGCAAGCAAATGGTGTCAATTCTTTTTTTTATTATTATTTAAATCATCATTTTTGTTGTTAATATTGAAACTGTTGTTATAAAGTTGAAGTACTTCACTGGCTGCACTGAGTGTGAGCAAAATCCATTGCCCCAACAATGGGAATAGTTTCCCCACAACAAATACAATTTTTAAGATCGTGTGGCTATAATGAACTAACAAAAGCAGCTTTGGTGCAAGATCTGACCCAGTCTTCTTTGGAGACCAAATCCAGACCAAAGGATTATTGAAATGTCTAATGGCAGGTGAGACATTAATAGGGATCAGGTGCTGCTGTAGTGATTGATCATGTAACTTCAATTAAAGATGCATGTTTTTCCACTGTAACCACTTTTTTTTTCTTGTGGATTTGTGATAGAGCAGTTATGCACCAACAGAGGGTGCATAGAGATTCATGTGCACAATATAATTATGCAGAGGCAAAGCTAGGATTATCACCTTCTACTTTTGCATACTATAGACTTACTGAATGAACCCCATGGAGCCCTGGGACCATTCTGTCATTTATATGTGCACTGGTAGTGTGCTTAGTACTATACAATTTGCAGTCAGTCTTGTCTCAAAAAATATATGGTATTTAATATACTTGTAATATATTTCACAAAAATATCAATGTAACTTTACCTTTTGTATGGAAAACTGTCTCTGAGTACCATTTCTAACTCAAGGTATAGTGAATGTTTTAAAGGTCCAGAAGTTGAGTTTTAACAGTCTCATTCTTTTTCTGTTTCCCGCAGCTGGACCATATAGTGGTTTAGGTGAAGTCATCCATCGAGAGAGTGTTCCAATGCACACATTTGCCAAGTATCTTTTCACCTCTCTCCTACCTCATGATGCTGAATTGGCATACAAAACTGCACTGAGAGCCATGCGGTATGTATTCACAAGTCATCTAGAAAGTACACAAGAAAAAAAGGGGGAAAAGCTTGGTAATCAAGACCTGGTCTTTTTTTCTAAAAGAAGCATTGTTCCCTTTAAGGAGAAATTACTTTGGTTCTGTCATCTGTAAAAACAATTGTTGTCTGTAGTAACTACAGTATAATAATTTATAAATGTACAATTAGTGTTTATCTACAACTGTAAAACAACATTCTATGTTACAAATTCTTTTAGAATTCCACTCTTGGGGCATGTGGATTTGTGTTAAACAACAGCTTTAGCGCATGTGTTCTCTTACTTATGTGTGTGTTTGTGTGTGTGATGATAGTGGCAAGGAAATAAGATCTCTCAGGATCATCTGCTGCTTAGCAGATTATAGGACTATTTGTTCCACCAGCCTTCTTTATAAATTAGCTCTTAATGATAGATTTGAAACCATATGGTGTGGTCTGAGCCAGTACTTTTTTCTTGTGCTTCATAACTAAGTAGTCTTGCACACTCCTGGGTGAATGTTTGGATTTAAATGGAGTATGTCATATGACAACAAAATGTCTGACTTGCATCCCATTTGTCTTCAGTAATCAGGGAAAAAGATGTTTCTCAGGGAGTGCTCAGTGTGTGTTGGCTTTATTTTAGGGCAGGCCAGATTGTTAATGCTGTCTAAGAAGGGCCTTCTGATGGAAGTTCCAAGGGCCTAAATGATCAGCAATAAATCTATGTTGTCTACATACAGTGCAGGGAAGAAACTGGTCCTATCTGGATTGTCTGGTCTCTGTCAAAAACTTGTAGTAAATGATGGTTGACAAAGAATAACCACAGTTGAATACTAAGAGCAATCAAGTACCAGATTTTTTTTTTTTTTAAAAAAAAAAAAGTCTTGGGTTTTCCTGGTCATTATTATTATCAAGAATTGCACATTGATTGAAGGACACACTATCCACATAAGTAGCATTTAGCTTCATCAGACAGGTTGTGTCCTAGTGGTTTGGAGGTATGTATTCTGGAACAAGTTTCTCCAGAAAGCTAAATGGGGAGAAAATAATCCTGTGTTCAAAAGACTAAATGGGAGGGCATGCATAAGAAAAAAACATAGCTATTATCAGGTCAAGCCAAAGGTCTGCTTAGCCTGTTTGGTTTCTTTTTTGCCTCCAAGAGTGTCTAATAGTGGACGTTATGGAAGGAGTCTAAGAAATTTGAAGAGTGACCTTGCATACTTGCTGCTTATGATTAGAATTTTAGGAAATAAATTGAAAAGACAAAAGTGTGTTACTGATAAACAATTGAGAACATTCAAATGTATGATCAGAAAGCTGTTGAGGGCCATCTAGGTTCTTCCTTTCATTGCAAGTTAAATGCATCAATAACCCTGGTCATACCAGATCAGCAAGATAGTACAAAGTGTGTGGTTGTGTGTGGTGGGCTTTTTGGGTTTTTTTAAGAAAAAAAAAGATAAATTTTACAAAGTAGACTTGTGACTGGAATTAAATACAAGGACACTATCTTAAAGTGTTTCTCAGAGATTGTTTGTGGGGAGTTTTCCTCCTTAAACTAAACTACTGAAATCATGTTGAAAGGCTGGAATAGGCATCTATCGGCAGCTTTGCACAGTGCACTGAATGCTTCAGTGAATGTGACGGCAGCATGCCATTCCTCTTGAAGGAAGATTTGGGCTTTCCCCAGAAACAAATCATAATGGAAAACTTCTTTTCTGGAAGTTTCCTTTCTCAACTGGAAAAATAAGCAAGGCACTGAAAGATCCAAATGTTGAAATCTCTAGTTAATCATGGGAAGCTCCAGCTATCTTTTGGCATGAAGCTGCCATCAGCCAAAGTTACTTCTCAAACAGACCAGTATAAGAAAGAGTTGTGTGTTTGTTTCCATCTGGTAAAATCAGAGGAGACATCAGCATAATCAGGGCTGTTCTCCATAGCTCTCTTGGCATCACTTTATAAGGCAGATGAGAGTTCAGCTTTTTTTTTTTTTTAATGTATTTGGCGCTCTTAAGAAATGCAGACTGATATCTTGGAACTGTGGTGATGGCAGATGCAGACACTTTCTATTCCATGTCTGTCTGCATTCCTTGGCACTTCTCAAAAATTCTCATAAATAAGGTTTATCACCAAAGTGATAGTTCAGTTTACAAAGTACTCTTGATACAAAACAAATGTAAAGCTAAATGTTGCTTTGAAGGGGGGGGAGGGGGAGGGGGAGGGGGGAGAAAGCAAACATGAGAATGTCAGTCTCATGTTTGTGAGGTAGAATGGATCAGAAGAAGGAAATTTGAGCATCCCTTCCTCCATGGCATGGGTAAAATATTTCCGTATAGAAATATGTGTGGTTGCTTATACTTTTAGAAGTGGGGCATATTTCTTTCTTCACTTGATCATTTATCAAAGAAGTTAACTTCCCAAGACTACAGCTAGTTGCTCTCCAGACACAACTGTTTAGTGTCAATCTACACACAAGTCTACACAGGTCATTGACCTATGATGGTAACTCGAGTATTTTGCCTCTCTGTATTCAAAATCATCTGTTGCTGTTTCTTTTTTTTTTTTTTCCTTAATCCTCTTTTAGTGTGTGGAACACTCAGTGTGAAATCAATAGAAGTTGAGACTATAAGGCCTTTCATGCATACATCAGATCTGCAAAGACAGGGTGTGCTATCCTTGATGGTCACTTCCATCTACCGTTCTCTGCTTCCAGCACTGAAACATGTGGAGTAGAGCCTTGGAGAATGTGGATCTGCAGTGACCTAGTTGACTGCTCATTTGGAATCTGAATTTGAATGTTTGGCTTAGTTTGGCTGATCCCTTGTTAAGCTTGAATTTCAACCCAATCTTTGGGAGTCAGACTCTAATGGTGATGTTTAATCACAAAGTAGCTTTGCTAAAACCTAGCTAAATAATTGATGTTTGAAAGGGAAAAGTGAAGAATGCTAAATCTGCTTGTGCTTCTTATGATGTTCCCTAATCTTGCCAAAATTGCATGAAAGCCACCAATTCACAACAGCATTTTTCACAGCAAAGGAACATAGAAGCCGGCAATGAAATTCAAAGTGACAAAAGATTTCCCCAAAACAGTCTCTTCCTTTCATGCTCTTTGTCTATTTATTGTTACTCGTAGCCTAATAATCCTTTTTGCATTATGTAGTTGGGATTTTTCCTGTTTGAACCATTTAATAATGCATCTTTTTTTTCCTCCCCTCTCTCTCTGTGCTTGGAAAAAATAATCTGAAGAATTTATATTTATTTTATTTTTATGTATATAAAGAGGTGTCTCAGTGGTACTAGGGAAGATATTTGACTCTTGATACAGATCAAAAAGGAAGTCCTTCTTTCATATTAGCATGCACATAATCAAATGTTGGTAGGCTAGATTTTAAGGACTTGAAAAAGTAGTTCATATTTGAACAGTAAAATATCCTTTTTGGTATATCTGAATTTATTGCAAGGTCAAAATCCAAATGACTTGTTGAATATCCCTCTCCCTTATTTTGAGCATTTGCAAGTAAAGAAAGTATATTCCAAATATTGGAAAATATTTACATGTTCTCAGTATGATGGAGAACTACTCCACTTTCCTTCCTGAGGGCTGTGATTCAAAGACTGAAACAAGGCAGGGGAAAAAAGCTTCAACTCTATGGATGATGCAGAAAGTCTCTGCTGCCTTGGCTAATGGATGGCTTAATTGTCCTGTGAATTCCTGCAGATGCCCACTGATATAGGCAAGTTTGGCAAATGGGCTTTTAAGATTCCCCAAGAAGAGAAGTGATTTTCCAATATCTTTATAAACTGCAAAACTGCACATTTCATAAACAAGGTCAAATGTTCTTTGCAGCTTTAGTTTTGCTTATGAGTAACCTAATATAATAATGATTCCTTATTTCAGGTTGCTAATATTGGAATCTACGGCTCCTTCAGGAGACATGTCCCACCCACACCACATTGCATCAGTTGTTCCAAACCGGTATCCCCGCTGGTTCACCCTAAGTCACATTGAATCCCAGCAGTGTGAGCTGGCATCGACCATGCTAACAGCGGCCAAAGGTACATTGCTGTCAGTTACGTACTCAACTAAATGTATGCTTTTAATATTGCATGGAATAAACAGATTATAAAACTTGGGTTTAGGAATCCAAATTGCAGTCTGACAGGAGCTTGAAATGGAAACAACAAACTGAACTGACTTAAACCTGTCACTTAATTTTCTAGCAAAGTAGTTAAACTAGCTAGATGGTAGCCAAATGGTCTTGATTTGAGGCTGATGAGATGGCTTTTTGTTCTTCTGACACACAATATAGACTGAAACCCAGGAGTAGGCAAATCACTTCTAAAATTCACAAATCGAGATGACTTTTGGCCATGTACTACACTAACACCATCAGGCACTAGAGGAGTTTGTGCTGTCTTGTATTTTTTTGTTCATGTGATTTAATTATGGAAGGTTTATAAAAACCAAAATGTGTATAACTGAGACATACTATTGTGTAGCAAGGGTGGGCTCAATTATAATGCATCTCTGGATGTTTTGGGAGCTTGTTCTGTTTTGGTGATTCTGTTTACACCTTGCAGGTGATGTTCAGAGGCTGGAAACAGTGTTAGAATCCATCCAGAAAAATATCCACTCCTCATCACACATCTTCAAACTTGCCCAGGATGCATTTAAAATAGCAACACTCATGGACAACTTGCCAGACATCACTCTTCTGAAAGTTTCTCTGGAGTTGGGTCTTCAGGTATTTCCCTCATTCATTATTACTACAGTAGAAGATGGGAATTTGACCCTGTGTTAGTGGGTACAGCTCTTTAAGTCACTGAAAACCATACCCTCTTTGAGCTCTGTCTGGAACTTTTAAATTCTGTTTTCTGATGTAAAGCACAGTTGACTGGTAAACACAGAGCAAGGGTCTGCACAGCCCCTTTGTGCCATTCAAGTGGAAGAGATTGCTGGGAGCAGCTGGCTGCAGGGCACTCCTCTGTTCAGGGGTGAGAGAGGACCAATGCAATGGGTTCAGGAGTATATGTAGGGATGACTAGAGAGCAAAATTATTCTGCTTGCCAGAAATGCACTTTTGCAGAACTTTTGCACGGCCTTGAGGGGTTTCTTATCATTCCTGCCATCTTTTCCTTCCTTTCCCTCAAATGAGATTTGGTAGGTGCTTGTTGAATTACTAGAGAAAGCCAAGGTCAACCATAATGACCTGTTTCTAAGGCAGACTGTGCTAACAGAAGCCCTCTCACTTCCTTCATCAAATCCCACGCTCCACAAGCTGTGGGATGGTCATCTGCATCAGACTCAGCTTGACGTGTGCAAGAACCTCAGGTTTCAGGCTCTTAGGAGAGACTTTACAAGCTAAAAGGAGACAGCTAAGTTTTTAGGTATCTGGAGTAATATTGCCTTACACTAATGAATCTTGGAGTTTACACAGTTCATTTCAACAAAAATAAATCTCTTCATTCCTCTTCAGGGAGTTCTTAAAAACAACAAAAATACCCAAACAAACAAACAAACAAAAATGCAAAGATCAGAAAGCCATTTACTACTTTGCTTCAGTAAACAAAGCTCCAAAGACTTCTGGGGAAAGGATATTATCCCAGTTGCTTCTCATGCCAAAGAAAGGTACTATTTGCCTATTCTAGACTTGTAGAAGCTAAGGTCTTTAATCAGAAAGCTGAAATTGTGTGCTTTGTTAGCCTTTCTTATTCCCAAGGTTACTGTGGAAATCTGCTTCTTTTTTCACATCTTCATATATGTTTCTGCCTTAAATGTTTGTTTACATGAGAGAGAAAGATCCTTATGATTGACTTGAATGTCACCTCAAGCATTCACTAAGTATCATTCAGTGGTAGCAGCACACTTTGGATATCACTGTGTTCATGGATACCTGTGTGGATGATGGTGTCATCAGAATGTCTTCAGTAAGATCTAGTGAAAGAAATATCATGAACCTGTAATTTCTCCTAAATCTGGTGATTGGAATAAACTGGTGTGGAACATGTCCACTGTCTGTCCCAAGCTTACTAAGGTGTTTTAAGAATCTTAAAGGTAGTTTGGTTTCCAGAAGGAAGATGCATAGCAGTTTTCTGGTAGTAATTTACAGCTGTATAGGTTTCTACAGTAATGTTTTTCCTGTAAAAGACTTACAGTGTCAGCACTTTCTTCAGTGGCCTACAGATGCCTTCCCCTCTACTGCCCTCCAACCTAATGGCAATTAGATTGTCTATATTCGCTTTCTAGTAACTGACTGCTTATGACATTTATGTGTCCTGGCTAACCGGGGAGGTGCAAGTTGACTGGAGGTTAGCAAATGTGAGGCCCAGCTAGAGGAAGGGTCGGAAGAAGGATCCGGGGAGCTACAGGCCCGTGAGTCTGACCTCGGTGCCAAGGAAAGTTATGGAGCAGATCATCTTGAGTGCCATCACACAACACATACAGGACAACCAGTTGATCAGGCTCAGTCAGCATGGGGTTATGAAAGGCAGGTCCTGCTTAACTAACCTGATCTCCTTCTATGGCAAGGTGACCTGTTTAGTGGACAAATGAAAGGATGTGGTCATTGTCTACCTAGACTTTAGGAAAGCCTTTGACACTGTTTCTCACATCATTCTCCTGGAGAAACTGGCTGCTCATGGCCTGGATGAGTGTACTCTTCTCTGGATCAAAAACTGGCTGGATGGCCGGGCCCAGAGAGTGGTGGGGAATGGAGTTCAATCCAGCTGGCGGCTGGTCACAAGTGGTGTTCCCCAGGGCTCAGTGTTGGGGCCTGTTCTCTTCAACATCTTTGTCAGTGATCTGGATGAGGGGATTGAGTGCACCCTCAGGAAGTTTGAGGATGACACCAAGTTGGGAGGTAGTGTTGATCTGCCTGAAGGTCAGGAGGCTCTACAGAGAGATCTGGACAGGCTGGATCGATGGGCTGAGGCCAATGGTATAAGATTCAACAAAGCCAAGTACCGGGTCCTGCCCTTTGGTCACAACAACCCCCTGCAACGCTACAGAAGAAGAGTGGCTGAAAACTGCCCATTGGAAAAGGACCTGGGGCTGTTGGTTGTCAGCCGGCTGAATATGAGCCAGCAGTGTGCCCAGGTGGCCAAGAAGGCCAACAGCATCCTGGCTTGTATCAGCACTAGTGTGACCAGCAGGAGTGGGGAAGTGATTGTCCCCCTGTACTGGGCACTGGTGAGGCCACACCTTGAGTGCTGTGTCCAGTTTTGGGCCCCTCACTACAAGAAGAACATTGAGGTGCTGGAGCGTGTCCAGAGAAGGGCAACGAAGCTGGTGAAGGGTTTAGAGCACAAGCCTTATGAGGAGCGGCTGAGGGAACTGGGGTTGTTTAGTCTGGAGAAGAGGAGGCTCAGGGGAGACCTTATTGCTCTCTACAACTACCTGAAAGGAGGTTGTAGGGAGGTGGGGGTTGGTCCCATGTGACAAGTGACAAGTGACAGGACGAGAGGAAATGGCCTTAAGTTGCGCCAGGGGAGATCTAGGTTAGATATCAGGAGAAACTTCTTTACAGAAAGGATTGTAAAGCATTGGAACAGGCTGCCCAGGTGGAGTCCCCATCCCTGGACATGTTTAAAAGACGTGTAGATGTGGTGCTGAGGGACATGATTTAGTGGTGAACTTGCCAGTGCAGGGTGAACGGTTGGACTTGATGATCTTAAAGGTCTCCCAACTAAAACAATTCTGTGATTCTAAATTTACTTGAGTTTCTCCTTGGTCAAGACATCAATGTATGCTTTGTTTGAAATCCTTGGGGGTTTTTTATCATCAGTAAAGGGATTTCCTCTTAGTGCTCTCAGCTTGTTAGTTTAATCAAATGAAAGGAACTTAATTCCAGATTAGTTCAAGTCAAGAAACTTTTCCAAGTCAAGAAACTTTTCCAGGTCAAGAAACTAGATATAGTATTGGGTTTTGCTCTCAAGTTAGGACTTACTACACTTGAGCTGCTATTATGCCCAGTATGCATGCTGAAGGCTCTTGTGACTGATGATCCTTTTACAGACCAGCACAGTGAGAGAAGTCATCAGAGAATGTCGGAGAACGATAATGACGGACTGCACGCACTTTATGAAAGTGATAACGCAGACCTTTATTTAGTGCCACAGCAAGCCTTATATACCCTCTGTCTCTAAAGCAGTGATTTTCCACTAAAGCAGTACCTTCCCATTATCTTATCAGTTCAGCCTCTACTCCCTGTATTTCCCAGCACTTGCCTGCTATTTTTTACTGGCGGTTTTCTTTCTCCCGTGACTTCTGCAGCTGCTCACTGATCCCACGGCTTCTTGCTTACCAAAGCGATTATATCTTGATTTTCTGCCGATGATCGATCGCCAGCTGTTCCCACATCTCCCCCTTCTTTGTTTAGAACCAACACTGCTTGGAGTGATCTGTCCACTAGTTTCTGCACACGTTGCATAAAACACGGTATACAAATAAGAATACATAAAATATCCCAACATATGCTAAGGCTGTTTTAATTATTGACTTAATCCACCCTGTCAATCCCTAATTATTTAATAGATGTTCAAGCCAATTCCATCCAGCTCTTCTGCCGAGTCACTCTGCCTTGTCTTCAGCCACCGTTCATCATGTCTGTACTTGTCCGTTCATGTCCATCCTTGTTTACAAATCTGACAGCAACAAGTCCTGCTGCTCCTTAAAGTCTCCCACAATTCCCCCTTTTTGTTTTTGTGATAGCAATAAAAAATCTATGGCTGCTCTATTTTGAAGCGTGGCATGTCTAATAGAATCGGTGTCTAATAACAATCCACTCAATGCTCGTGAAGTAGCGTTACTCTGCTTTGCTAACCAACATCCTAATTTATTGAATATCTCCAGGGCTTTGGCAGTAGCCACCCCGGGCATAAAAAGAAGTAGCGATTACTTTGCTACAACTCCAAAACTTAATCCGGTCATCACATCGGTTGCTCTATGTATGTAAGCTTCGTGATGACCATCATGACCTTCGGAGATTTAAAATCATAGATGTGTTTGGCATTAATAAAGTTAATCGATCCAAACTACAGGAATCACCCACAGCATTGGAGGGGATGATAATTGAATAATCATCCAATGGGTGGCCTCCTAAACAGGTGTAGAAGGGATTTTCTGGCGATGCTGTCGCAAGACAAAGGGAGTCTTGACCCGTCATGTTTGCTAAATGTTATCCAGGCGTCGGTCTTTGGTTGTGGTGGGATCCAGGCAGCACTGCTCACAGCTATTTGGATCCATCCGATGATGACATGTACGGTCGCACACATGGTGCTGGTGTCCACCGTGGTCTGCTACCTGTGGAAACACAAGCATCGCCTCTTCCCCAAGTTACTAAAGGAAATGGACCATCCCATTGTCTCGTTTCCAAATTTTTCACTTTCACTAAAGCTTTTCTCTCCACTTGTCTGTGGCTTCCCTCCATGGACATAAAATGTTTAACAAATGGAGGTCCTGATTCATGCCAGCGATTTAAAAAATTGAGTATGTATAAGGCTTTAGCCAGTCTTTCATGAGGGTTCATACTGTCCATTCCTTTTTTTTTTTTTTTTTTTAGAAGCATATTTTTCAGAGTGCTAGTTCAACGATTGCCTGACCTATGGGTGAGTAGGGAATACCTGTAACATGTCAAATCTCCCAAAGTTGCAAAAATGTGTTAAAGTGTTGTGCACTATACCCAGGTCCATTGTCAGTTTTGACTTTTCGTGGTACTCTTAAAGTTGCAAGGCATATAGTAAGTGATGTTCAAATCCACAGCATCCCCAGCATAGATTGCTTTTGGGATGAGGCGTCGGTAGGTACCGGTCCACTACCTTGCCCCTGTGCTCAAACAGCACTACCTTTATAGCAGAGGTTAAAGCCGCCCCTCACATAACGTATGGCCAGTACGTATGTGTGGACCGCCCCAAACTCCACCTGTCAATCGCATAATCTGTAACTTCACACATGCCCGATTTCACTACTGGGGTCGCTGTTTGGTGGTCGTTTGACTTCATCTTTATCACAAACAGGGTAAACAACAAGCAATACACAGGAAAATACCCCAGAGATAGGATGCAATTAATAATAAATTGCGTGACCGTGGCCAGCCCCAAGTTCATCTGGCAAACGGATTCCATCCGGTACCGACAGTCAGTTGTTTTGTTAAGTCCTGTAACAACTGGATTTGTTGATGACTCGATATTGAATGATTGATCTTCTCTTGTCCCACAAGGATGTCATCCATATAATGTTATATCGCAATATGAAGTAGCTGTTTGCGCACTGGGCTCAAAACCCTCTCCACATACCACTGACAGATAGTGAGACTGTCTTTCATGCTTTGAGGGAGGACAGTTCAATGATACCTCTTACATGGCTCGGCCATGTTGATTGACAGGACCAAGAATGCAAATCGAGGTGCATCTTGTTCAGATAATGGAATAGTAAAAAGACAATCTTTCAAATCAATAACTGTCAAATGCCAATTTTTTTGAATCATAGATGGGGAGGGCAGCCCTGGCTGCAGGGCCCCCATGTCTTTGAGGACGGCATTGATTCGCCGTAAATCATGCAACAAACACCACTTTCCACTCTTTTTCTTTATAACGAAGACAGGAGAATTTCATGGACTCGTAGTAGGAATTATGTGTTCAGCATGTCGCTGTTTTTTCCCGTTTTCCAGGAGAGAGATAACGTGCTTCCCTGCATTTCGGACACAACTCACTGATACTGTCTGCTGCGCAGACCGAGGTCACCACTAAATCCTGTGGGCCACGGTGGGGCACAGCAAGTCAGAATCACTGACCCAAAACACCATCCCACAGTTACTGCCATCCTGCAAGCGGGAAGAAAACATCACTTCGTTTTTCATTTTTAGAGATCAAGGCCGCTCGGTGCGCTGCACTGGACAAACGGCGTACCAAGCATACAGAAGCACATTGCCCAGCGGCCAAGGAGGGGGGCAGCTGCAGCGGGGGAGGCTCCGATCTTCAACGCCAAGAGCAGGGCGGGGGGGCGGGCAGTCGAGATCCCCCGGCGGGCTCAGGGCAGAGGCTGTGCCCGGATCAGGCTGGGTGCCTGGCAGGTTGTGTGGTGTGCGGAAGCCAGAGGGGGGGCGAGGGATCCGTGGGCGCCCGTGCCGCTTTTCCTATTTCTGCCGTTTTGCTTCGAGTCGCTTGTCAATGACCGCTCCGCAAAAGGCGTCGTCGTCAATTTACACCCCATCTGTCCCAGCACATCTCTTCCCAGGAGATTGATAGGAATCCTTGCAACGTACGGTTTGACCGAGCACACAGGCCCGTCAGGCCCGCGACATTGTAGAATGCAAGCCGCCGCAGTTTTCCTTTCTGCTCTCACACTCTTAACTACTTCAGTCATTAGTTTCCATGTAATTGCCAGCCCTTCTGCGTTTTTATCTCCGCGCGAGACTGCCTCCCACAACAGTTTGCCCGCTTCGTCCCACACGGTGGGATCGAATGCCTTTGATGTTTCTGCTGGCAAGCCTTGCGTCCGGAGCCACTGTAACAGGCGCCGGACGGCATGTTCTTCGTATTTAATCCCTCTCTTAGAGAGGATATGCAGCAGGAGTTTGGCTATCGCTGCTTCTTCTGGAGTCGATGAAGCCTGCCCCATACCGCGCCTCAGGTGCTCACCTTTTTTAAGGTCCCTGCGGATATCCCCAGCGCCGCTTCGTGTCGGTCGCTGATCCCCAGCACCGCTTCGTGTCGGTTGCTGATCCCCTGTGCCGCTTCGTGTCGGTCGCAGTCTCTCCCTGCGCCGCTTCGTGTCGGTCACAGTCTCCCCGCAGCTTCTCCCTGCGCCGCTTCGTGTCGGTCGCAGTCTCTCCCTGCACCGCTTCATGTCGGTTGCAGTCTTCCCCTGAGGATCGTTCTTCCTCGGCGTTGGAAAAATCACGTCGGGGTCACCATTTGTCGGAGAACGATAATGACGGACTGCACGCACTTTATGAAAGTGATAACGCAGACCTTTATTTAGTGCCACAGCAAGCCTTATATACTCTCTGTCTCTCAAGCAGTGATTTTCCACTAAAGCAGTACCTTCCCATTATCTTATCAGTTCAGCCTCTACTCCCTGTATTTCCCAGCGCTTGCCTGCTATTTTTTACTGGCAGTTTTCTTTCTCCCGTGTCTTCTGCAGCTGCTCACTGATCCCATGGCTTCTTGCTTACCAAAGTGATTATGTCTTGATTTTCTGTCGATGATCGATCGCCAGCTGTTCCCACAAGAGAAGACTTTCACAGTAGTACTCATTCATGCCTTTTTTTTTTTCTTTACCTTCTTTCCTCCCTCACCAGTAACAGAATTCAGTCCATAATCCTGTATTTTCTCTTGGATTCACTCTACTTGGGAAAAATGAAAATTCATCTTGGATATTGGAAGAGTGTTAGCCTTCAATTTGTGTGTGCATCAATATAGGAAGTCAGTTAGACTCATTCTCTTTGATGGAGAGAATAGGACGGATCCTTGCACTCTAAAGCATTTTGACTTGAGGATGCCTGTTTTTTTCTTCCAGAAAGACTTCAAGCAAAGGCTGGTTCCATAATTTGTTAGCCATATTTTCATATTTAAAAATGTGTTGGGTTGCTCCTCACAAATGAATTTGCTTTCTCTCAAAATGCTGTTCTCCAATCTAGCATTTAAAATACGGTTTAGTCAAAATAATACCACAATGTCTGAGGCCAACAAAGTTGGCCTTATGCTGTAACTTTGGGTGATGTACAACCAGTCACCAAGCTCCCAAGGTGTGAATGTTTGGAAGCCAGCATGGAATCACTGATGGTTTTTTATGACCAGACTTCTTAAAAATCATCTGTGCATTTGTGCTCTTCAACAGTCTTTCCATCTTCTTAATTATCCTATCTACAGCTTAGGAGTAAAGGAGGTGGCAAGAATAACAAATATGACAGGGCTACATGCCACTTTGAAGTCACCTTAGGATTGGAGGGGGATATGGGTTGAGAACCCTCTTACAAATGCTGCTGACTCCAAGCTGTTTTGTGAGTGCATTTTATGAGTTAATATGTAAAGATCATCACTGAAAGCTCCGATTGATGTATTATGCTTTTTGTTTAATTGCTACAAATAGTAATACCATAGTCTGATCACTGATATCGTAAGGGGAAAACTGCTTGCTTTCTTCATCTAGATGTCTGTGAGGTCTATCCAGTCAGCTGAAACAAGCTTTGCATGCAGTGTTTGTTTTACTGCATAAACATATTTGCCCACATTTTGAGAAACAACATAGGCAATAACAGCAAGTGATGTAAAATATGGGCACTGCAATCAGAGCTTAGTCCTTTTTCTATGATTCTGATGGATTTATGATGGAACTTTTTTGCAGGAACTCCTTGTTCAGAGAGAGAAATCATTGTTATGACTTGCTAGTAATATCTGGATATATCTGGAAGTGTGTATATATATCTTTGCAGCACAAACAGCCAGTCAAATCGCAGTACACTTGTCACTTCTGTCTGTATTGTTGAAGTCAATGAAAAAAATGCAGATGGAATGATTAGATGGGTTAGTTTGCCCAACAAGAATTGACATGTTTCCACTTTAAAGACTAGCATACATAGAGGGAAGAGACATGATATAATTTAATTTGAATAATTGGTAATTAGTTGGGCTTTTTTGTTGGTTTGGGGGGGCTTTTTTGTCGGGGGGGTGTTTTTTGGTGTTTTTTTTTCTTCTCCCCAAATAAAACAGTTTCTCCTCTAGCCTTGAAGGACCTGCAGTTGAATTACTCTCTGTATGCTTTCCTAAGATAGCTGAGCAGTATTTGTCAAGTCTTTTGACATATCAGCTAAAAAGAGGTAAGAAAGTAGAGAGGGCAAGAGGCTGCTGTTTTGAACCTCAGTGTATTTGAATAACTTAAATCCCTAATTGTTGGTATATTGTCTTGGTTTTGCAATAGGATTAATTTGTATTTTGTTTGTGTTGTTCTAATAGGTGATGCGTATGACACTGTCAACGCTGAATTGGCGACGGCGGGAAATGGTGAGGTGGTTGGTAACATGTGCAACAGAAATAGGTATGTTCTGAGATGTTTCTCAAGAGCTCCTGCCTTTTTGTCAGCTAATATTAGAGGGCTTGATCTTGTTTGTCAACACCCAGGCTCTGTAAATGTCTCCCACTTTCTGTTCATCTGTAAAATTCCTTTGGTTAAAAGATGTTAATTATGGTAATGATGAGTGGGGTTTTTGAGTATGTGATAGAATAGGAACAGGCCAAGTGAGACATTAGTTGAGTAATGCAGTGTGACTCTTTCACAGGCACCCCCTTGCCGTGGGGAAAGAGCTTGCGTGCCCTTGTGAAGTTGAGAGCTATGCTGGTGGTGGCATATGCCTCCGGTAGGGTCTCCCAAGCCAGACAGGTCTCAACTGAAGGGTCAGACAAAGTGTGTCCACGGGCAGGATGGGCTCACTAGCCTTCGGGCAACCATCCTAGGAGAAGGACAACTCTAACTCCAAACCCGGGCAGATGGAGCTCGTTTAGCCCTGTAAGGCCATCCATCTAAGAGAAGGATACTCTAACCAAACCTACGACCTGAGGACTTCGCTGTCACCGTCCAAGCTCGCTAGGCCCTGGCAGATGAACCTCAGGTGTAAAGGGTGGGGCCAGTCTCGCGCACGCTGCGCCTCACCTAAAAAATCCACCGCGCAGGCTTGAAGGGTGTACTCACGTTTAAAGCCCTTCCCAAATCTTCGTCCGCGAAGCCAAGCCATGATGAATGCAGTGTGACTACTTTCCCTTGCAAGGTAGGGATGTGCATAACCTCATGGGAAATATCCCAGATTTCCTCTTGTCCCCTCCATGTTGGGTTTGAGTTTGAGGCTGCAGCAGAGAAAAGGCTCATGGTTATGGGCTGTTACACTATGCTACAACTTTGCTTGCTCTGAAAGGTGAAGCTTCAAAAGACTCATGAAAGCACTTATCTGGTCAGCTGTGGGGAAGAGGAACCAGAAAACAGGTGAATGAAATGCTGAGTATGCCTTCCACTGTGTGGCAGACAAGATCTCATGAACGGGTTCTCATTGCTTGTTGTTTGTTTTCTTGGTTTGGTTTTTTTTAAGCCCCTGGGTGAATCCAAGCTTAGAGTGTAATGCAACTTTGTTATATGGCTATGACATTGTGCAGACCTCTCATCTGCGCTGGAAAGCAAACTAAACACTAATGTACCCATCCTTAACCAAGTTAAGGTGAAAATTAGGTGGGAGCAGAACTAGCCTTATACTTAGAGGATAGCAGTGCAAGAATAGTGCACTCAGCAGGACATTATATTAATTTCTGGGCTTTGCCATAAATTTCTTGTGTGTCTTGATGAGGTGTCCCTTAGCTTCTGTATTCCAGTTTACCATCTGCAAGATGAGGATATGGAATCTGAAAGTGAAGATGAAGGCATTAAAAACTATGTAGCTGTAAAAAAAAAAAAAACCAAAAAAATCAGCAGCTGTGGTAGTAAGGGCAATATAAGTACTATGATAAGGGAGCAATTTTAATTGTCACTAAAAGTATAAAGGTATTTTTGGAAAATGTATTTCCCTACTGTATTTATTCCTTTTTCACATATCTGAGTTGGATTGTATCACATAGATGTGTCTTGAGTTTCAGAACTTCAAAGGATTGCTGCTGTTTATTCTCTGGATTAGTTTATTCTTTATGCTTAACTGGGAAATTAATGTTGTTGCATGGGAAAATATAGCTTGCCATTTTATGCCCTCAGCCAGAAAATGGTTTGTGTCTGCAAATTTTCATGCAATGCCCTTGTTTTATTGCTTTTATATCTTTGCTAAGGTAATTATTACTGAGGCTATCTTGCAGATATTAGGGCCTGGGTATTATTTTGTGCAGTTACATATTGGCAATTAAAACGCTGGTTTTAATACTGCTTTAAATTAATTTACATATTCTAATAGAGGCATCCTATAAAGAACCTTTAATGTCACGCAAAGTACTCTTGAGACCTAAGTTGATAAAACAAGTTATCTGTTTATTTAAATGAAGACCTGGTATTTTCTGACTATGATGAATTTTTGTACGAGTGAAGCAGTGCACAGGAAACATCAGAGTCCTACAGAGAAAAGGACCTCTGGGTGTGGCTTAGGTGGGCTCATAGATGTGTGTAAACTGCCTTTAGCAATAAGAAGACATTCTAGCTGGCTATAAGATTAAATTTATGGAACCCATTAGTCACTGTTTCCCCCTTCTTCACCACCACACACACATGCCAGGAAATTAATTATACCAAGGAAAATATCTATTTCAGATAATATCCAGTAGTGCATATTGCTCAGAGTATTTCCCTAATAAGGATCTTGATGTTCAGGTGCATATGAATTTGATACAAGATGTATCTGAAAAGCCTGTTGGGAGGGGTTGGGTGTTAGGATTTTTTTTTAAGGTGTGCTTAGTATTAAATATCATGGTGTTCTATTGAAAGAGACATTTAGCATGTTTTCATATTCTTTTGTGCATGAGCTGTACCTCGAGATGCACATTGAGAAAATAAGTTAAAATTGCCTTTTAAGTGTTCAATGTGAGGGCTGCTTTTGAGTGATGTGATGAAACCAAATGACAGAGAACTTGTTACTCAAATTGTCTTAGATAACAAGTAAAACAGTTCAGTTGTCACACCAGGAGATTAAAGCTTATCTTGCCAGCTTTTTTGTTATTATCTGCATTTTGGTGATTGCTACAGAGTTTGCACAGTAGCCTTTGTTTTAATGTCCTTTTCCAGCCATGTTATCTGGTTTAGCCCTTTTTGCTGAAGCATGTCTCCTTGGATGTACTAGCAACTTCTTAGACTTTGAAGATATAATTTTTGCTGAACACTTTTATCTGCTAGGTTTTATCAGTTGTGGCTAATCCTTTCTTTCTTTCAGGTGTTTATGCACTGGATAGTATCATGCAAAACTGGTTTACACTTCTCACTCCAACAGAAGCCACTAGTATTGTTGCTACAACAGTGATGTCCAACAACACCATTGTCCGTCTGCATCTGGACTGCCATCAGCAGGAGAAGCTGGCCAGCAGTGCTAGGACGCTTGCTCTACAGTGTGCCATGAAGGATCCTCAAAACTGTGCCCTCTCTGGACTGACCTTATGTGAAAAGGATCACATAGCTTTTGAGACTGCTTACCAAATTGTTTTAGATGCTGCTACAACTGGCATGAGCTACTCGCAGCTTTTTACTATAGCACGATACATGGAGCACCGTGGTTACCCCATGCGGGCCTACAAGCTGGCCACTTTGGCCATGACACATCTCAACCTGAGTTACAATCAGGACACACACCCCGCCATTAATGACGTTCTGTGGGCATGTGCGCTCAGCCACTCCCTTGGGAAAAATGAGCTAGCAGCTATAATACCTCTGGTGGTCAAAAGTGTCAAATGTGCAACAGTACTATCAGACATTTTGCGTAGGTGTACTTTGACCACTCCTGGCATGGTGGGACTTCATGGAAGGAGGAACTCTAGTAAGCTCATGTCACTGGACAAAGCCCCTTTAAGACAACTCTTGGATGCCACAATTGGAGCCTACATTAATACAAGTCATTCACGTCTCACTCACATCAGCCCACGACACTATAGTGAGTTTATAGAGTTCCTCAGCAAGGCCAGAGAGACCTTCTTAATGGCTCATGATGGACACATCCAATTTACACAGTTTATTGACAACCTAAAACAAATCTACAAAGGCAAAAAGAAACTGATGATGTTGGTTCGTGAGCGGTTTGGTTGATGAAAATGGGGGGGGGGGGTGGTGGGGGTGGTGGTTTGTTTTTACTTGAGCCTGCCTTTGTATCCTTTTGAACTTAAAGAAACAGAGCCACAATGGTATTATATGTGTATAGTTATATTGAGTTTTCAAACTAAACTGTCATGTTGTGAAAGTTTGTGTGTTTAATTTTTTTCCTTTTCCTTTTTTCTGTTTTTTGTGAGAGAGAGGTTAAAAAAGGTTTGGTTTACACTGAGTATATGTTGTCAAGTGGCAAAAGCCCACATCACTCTCCTGTTCTTTCTGTATACGTTCACAGCCTCAAAAACAAACATATATTGCAATGGCTTTAAAAACCAAACACAACACCTCCGTCCTGTGATAAGTACCTCAAATGGATTCAGCTTTACTCCTTTGTAACTCATCCTTACATTTCAGCATATTTAAACAAGCCAACAAATGAAATACTAATAGTTAAAAGGCTGACCACGTGACTTTGCAGTGCTTTTCATCCAGAAGCATGGCACACAATGCTTGTGCATGTGGAAACTTAGCAACTGTCAACATACATTCTCAGGGATTTATCAAAAAAAATTTAAAAATAATGAGAGCATTTATTGTACTGTATATATATTATAGTATATGTATGAATATTGAAAAATATAACATTAATTTATATTTTAAAAAAATCTATGTAATGCAAAATACTTGAAGCTGCAGTAGCTTGGTTTTAAACAAAAAAGAAAACCTATTTGAAGGACTAAAGTGCACCTTGCTTCAGGGTTGGCTCAGGTGGTGAACTACATGCTGGGCATCTATGCAGAGCCACCTTTTGGATTGCATGGTTGGACTGATACCTATTGGAGGAAATTATATATATATTTATACGATCCATGTATACATACATATATATACGCACATGCTTGTAACAGGCACTATAGTAAAGAGGGACAACAAAAAATACGCAGCCAGAGCAGCAAGCCTTAGCATTAAGAATACGGTATGCCAGAATCAGGGTTTGTGCCTCCTAGCCTAGGAAACTTAAAGAAATATCCTTTTTGACACAAAATGCAAAATGATTGACATGATGCATTACGTCTTTGCAGTGAGCTAATAATAAGCTAACCTTTGTGCACAAATATATATATATTATATATATTCTGCATAGGTATTTTGACTTTGTGCAGGACAGAAAGTTGTGTAGATATGACTATTCTACTTTTCTGTTCTTTTTTTTAATATATTTTATTTTCTCTAGAACTACTCAAATGAAAGCAGCCTTCTATCTTGTCTTGTCTTAATGCTTTAAAATAACCAAACTGGAGATCTAACTACCAAACCATTCATTTTATTAAATGCCAACTTTGGTTACAGTATAGTGTCTTTACTTTAGCTGATGGTTCTGTATCCTTGTGCTTTTTAAAGCAGTTTTTATGTTTTGGTGCAAAAGTTGTCCAGTGTCTCTTGTTCCCTTCACTAGAGAACATGCTAGAGGTGTGTTTGTAGTATTTTTTGTTTAGAAAAACTATTTCATGCTCTCCATTTTATTTATTATAATAGGTAAAAAGGTTGTACTTCATCACCCATGTAAACATGCTCATGAAGTTGAAAGTAATTAAGATTTGATACACTGATATCAATTTATTTATGTAACTAAATCACTGTTTTATAAACTTGTTAATGATCAACAATTGTTTTGGGGGTTTTTTTTGATTAAAATTAGTTTTTTGAAAGTCGATTCTTCCTCCTTCATGGTGTCTGTTACTGGAGTTGAATTGTATATGGATAATTCATAGATCTTAAATGCCCAGCTTCCAACTTTGGTGTGTTATGGTGATAAGCAATATGACTACCATAGACCAGAAAAGAAATGGTTTTTTCCTCAAAAATCTGCTGGGGAATGATAGTGTTCACAATTGCAACAGCACCTTTGTTGGTGGAAGAAGATCTGAAGCGTCAGAGGGACCAAATGCTGCCTGTGATTGAAGATGTGTGGTCTATACAACAAACTGTAAGCCTTGATGTATTGCCCTGGTGGGATGGAAGAGTGTGTGGGGGCATGTTCCCACTCAGTGGATTATTTGGGTGACCAAGAGAGTTGAGATGTGCTGCAAATATGTACAAGGACAGTTCTTGCTGTTCTTTGGTTTTTCTAAAGCATTTTGTGTATTCTGAACTGTGTGGCTCACTCCACCCATCATGGAGTTCCTGCTTACCTGCTGACAGCCAACATTTCTGCTTTCTTGGAGCATTTGCTCTGTAAGATTTGTGTAAGTTTTCCAGCCCTCAGTGAATAATAGGATACGGCATGGTTGAAAATTGAAGAGAAGCTTTCTGCTTTACCAAGATCTTTATCATCTTAGGTATGTTATGATGTCATATTTGACTACATGATCTGAACACTTTCTTTTTTTAGTATCTTCAGCTGAAAAGAGAATTAGCATGCAGCAAGCAACTATCAGAGATACCAGTGTACCCATGAATTCTGACAGTGAATGTCATGTCACTTGGAAGATTAAGGAGGAAAAGGTCTGAATCTTTGTACAACTTGTCATGTAAAATATAAGTCTTTATCAAGCCTTGCTAACAGCTGAGTTGTCCTGACCTGGTAGTACTAACGTTCTGTAGTTTCTGTGACTCCTATCCCTTCCAAGTATTGGATCCTCATTATGTGTTTGCTTCATTACTTTATTCTAGATTAATTTTCTGCTACAGACAATAAGGAACAAGAAGGATACTCCTTCCTGTAATACGGTTTGCGTGGGTGTTGAGTTTTTTTGATTCTTAGAAATAATTCAGTATTATGAATATTGTGGATTATGTAGATTGCAAAACTGAAGCCTATTTGAAGACAAAGGCTTTAGAATTAAATGTGGTCTTGATTGGTTGCCACCTGCTTTTAACAAGCACAATGGCTTATTCTTCTTTCAGAACTGATCGAAGTTTATTTGACTTGTTTTCATGACAGATTGAAATCTCTTATGTGTTCTCAGTGGTGCTGCACAGCATAGTTCACACCATGTTAAAAGCCCTCACAGACCAACAGATGATTGCCCCATGTCTCTAGCAAACATGTCTAGATATGTACTGCTCTTGCTTTGTGGAGGTAGGAAGAGCCCAGGAAAGAGATTCCACAAAAAAAGTCTGAGGGCTCTTTTGGTGACAACTGATCAAATATTTCTAAAACTACAGAATGGAATTAATTTTGAAGCATAAGGAAGCTTAGTCAAAATACGTCTCAAATACCTTATCTTCTTTTCAGAACCATATATTTGAGATATGCAACTGAACATCTCTGCTATCATTGTCACAAAATGTTATAGTGTTTTTCAACACTCCTTTAAATGAGAACTTTTTTTAAATCCAGGATTGCTGTTCGGTAGTGAAGGGAACTGAGCATGATTCTTCCACATCATAGGCTACCATTGAATCTTCACTCTTTTGGTGAGTTGAGTGAAATCCTGAAAGATGTGATATTACTTCTGCATTATGAGACTGTCTTGTAGCCCAAGAAACTGATTTTTACCCGTAAGTTTGTTTTCAGATTTTCTTTATAGTCTATTGATTCTGCCAGAAAATAAGCCAGTAGAGATTTTTCTTACCCAAATTACATTACCTTTGTTTATCTTTTTGGTGTTTCAACACTTACTTCATTTCCACATTTGGTTCTCCCATTAGAGAAAACTGCAAAACTTTTCAGCATGAAAAAGAGAAAAGCACATATAGGAGACTCAGACTTTAGAGATTAAGGTGCAACTGAAATCCAAGACAGCTTCCCTTGGAGTACTTCATGTCTTATTCTCAAAATCTTTTGTTTTTAAATGCTATGGCAGTGAAGCTAAACCTGGATTGCATGTACATGACAAATAATTTATTAGATTGTTTGAGAGAAATTGCAGGTAATCTGAAGCTAGAGCTGCAACTAGAAGACTGGCACTGTATATCACTGTGGTTGTCTAGTAGAACATATGGAGCTCTTTCAAGACAGTGAGTCTGCTAATAAATGCAATCAGTGCTTTGGATGACCAGTCAACAGTTTTTGCAGTACAAATTAAATTCTGGAGAACTTTTTTTTTAATATACAAAAGTAAAATTGACTTCCTAGTATTTTTAAGTATAGAAGATACGGAGTGCTTTACATGAATAAATTTCTGTTCTATAGAAAACCCATGTTCCATCATTTTCTTTGTATATCCATACAAAGTTTCATGCTGCAAGCTTTCAAAAGTCTCTGTGAAAGTCACTTTTCAATAATGCTGTAGTGTTCTGTCAAATTAGTTTAAGAAACAGTTTTCTTTGACGTTTGTCTAGTGGGTATAAGTAACATAAGTGCATTGGAACTGGGGTGCAGCTTACATGGAGAGAAATTTTGTTTTCTGTTTTGTACGAATTTATATTTGTAGTTCCATAGAGTGGATTTGCACTAGAAGTAAATTTATTTCACTGAGACACCTTCAATTTGATTAAAATATAGATTTTTACTGAAAAATCATCCAGCCTTCTTATTTCTGATTTAAAAACAAAAATCCTGGTAATTCCTCTACTTTTAATGCTTTACAGAATTGGGAAGTATGATACACTCAAATCTTCTCTTGCTCTGCAGTTCTGTCTAGGGATAAAGTATAAAGTGTTCATAAACAAACATTTTCCTATCTTTTTAGGTGCTTGTCCCCTTGAAAGTATACTTTTTGCAAGGATAAGTGAAAAAGGAAGGAGCACAAACCACAAATTATTATGTCCAACCCTTGCCTCGTGACAATGCAACAGATCGAGATTTCTGGGTATTTCAGCATGTTACAAACTACACTGAATATGAGAAAAACTGAAAAACTTTGTAAGATTCTTAATTGGAGAGAGGACAAAGTGTCAGGGATAGCTTCAATGAGAGAAGGGTGTTATGTAAATCCTTA
This sequence comes from Bucorvus abyssinicus, assembly GCA_009769605.1. Classification (NCBI taxonomy): domain Eukaryota; kingdom Metazoa; phylum Chordata; class Aves; order Bucerotiformes; family Bucorvidae; genus Bucorvus; species Bucorvus abyssinicus. The sequence continues at coordinate 6,542,906 of CM020064.1, forward strand.
TGTACACTCTGTATTCCCTGTGGTGATGTTTATCATCTCTGGGAGAGGGATCAGGACTGTCAACCTATGATATGATTAATACCACTGGTTACAAGGTTAATTTGGTATTTGTATGTGACATTGTCATTTATTAGTAACCTCACCCAATCTATGGGCAAGACAGGGGAGGAGACTTGCTCGGCTTTTGAGAATTTTGAATATTCTCAGGATGTCCAAGCCAGTTTGCTCTTGTTGCTATGTCTCCTGAATGTGTCTCAGCTCTTGTTTAGGGTTACACACAGGTTTTTTAAGAATCCCACCCAGAGCTCTGCCCCGAGGCTGGAGAGTTATGAGTGGCAGGGTGTGTGGGAGAGTATGGGCAAGTGCCGAGGGCAGTGGGCACCTCCCATGCCTTGGAATTTCACCCCGGAACAAGGGCAAGATCCTGACAAACTAGTAAAAGATTTGGAAAAAGTCTGCTGTCAACCTGGCAACTCCAGAGAGACACAAATCACTGCAACGTGCTGGGGCCTGGCCCGTGCCTACCGAGCCCTGTTCAACACTGTTCAGTGCCCTCAGGGGGAAGAGAAGGTCTCAGGAACTAAAACCAGACCAGCAGGCACTGCAGCTATCCCAACCCTCGTGACAAGCACTGTGGCTACCCAGACCCCAGCGGCAGGCGCTGCAGCTGAACCAGAGAACCAACCTGCGCTGGTAACAGTCGCCCCTACACAGAAAAAGAAATAGACCAAAAAATCAGCCTGCTTTGTGAGGGATGATGATGAACCAGGGCCACCATGAGAACAGGAGGAAGAGGCAGAGCCAGAGGCAATCACCCGATCCCTATCCCTGAGTGAGCTGTGAAATATGCGAAAGGGTTTCGGCTGCCATCCAGGAGAGCACATTGTTACCTGGCTGCTCCAATGCTGGGATAACGGGGCCGGTAGTTTGGAATTAGAGGGTGGAGAAGCCAAGCATGAGGGAAAAGTACCCCTTCAAGGAAGATATCTAGACAGAGGTATGTAGAACCTGAGGGAATTAACTGTGCTGGAGGCGATTTCTAACAATCTGGATGACGAGCAGCTACCTACAGACCCAGAGGAAGCCCAATGCCCACTGTTTGTGTGGCAGAGGTTTCTACGAAGTGTACCACCATCATATGCCAACTCATTGGCAGTAGTGGCCTGGGGCAATGGCCAGGGATACATGGTGGATGAAGTGGCTGGCCAACTCTGGCAATACAAAGGAAGTCTCTCTTCCTCCCTACAGGCCTGCGTCTTGGCTGTGGAGGAACCGTCTCGGGTGTTTCAGCAATTCCAAGAGGACCTGTCCTACTCCCCACCTGTACAGGCCTGTATCTCAGCTGTTAGGAGTAGGCACCCCCCTGCTCAAAGGAGAGAATATGGAAGGTGCACACCACGGGGTACCCTGTGGTTTTACCTACATGACCACGGAGAGGACAAGAGGAAGTGGGATGGAAAACCCACTTCAACCCTAGAGGCCCTCGTGAGTTGCAAGGGAAAAAAATAATGAAAGGAGATTCTTTCAAGAAAAACGCTGCCCCAGTTTCCAGTGGGAAATTCCCTAGACAGAGTAGGAGGGCTGATCTTAGCACTCATCCTCTTGAAGGGTCTTCCAAGTCATTTTCACAAGCAGTGGGTGACTCCGCTCAGGATTAGAGGGGGCCTGTCTCCAGCCTGGGGGAGGAAAGGGACAATCGGGTTTACTGGACTGTGTGGATCCGATGGTCGGGCACATCAGACCCACAGGAGTACAAGGCCCTGGTCGATACCGGCGCACAGTGCACTTTAACGCCATCAAGTTATGAAGGGGCGGAACCCATCTGCATTTCTGGGGTGACAGGGGGATCCCAACAGCTCACTGTATTGGAAGCTGAGGTGAGCCTCACTGGGAATGAGTGGCACAAACACCCCGTTGTGACTGGCCCAGAGGCCCCGTGCATCCTTGGCATAGACTACCTCAGGAGAGGTCCTCAAGGACTCAAATGGGTACTGGTGGGCCTTTGGTACAGCTGTCTGGGAGATGGAGAACATTGAACAGTTGTCCACCTTGCCTGGTCTCTCGGAGGACCCTTCTGTGGTGGGGTTGCTGAGGGTTGAGGAACAGCAGGTGCCAATCACTATTACAGCATTGCACTGGCAGCAATATCACACCGAGACCCCCTGATTCCCATCCATAAGCTGATCTGTCAACTGCAGAGCCAAGAGTTGATCTGCAAACTTGCTCACCCTTTAACAGCCCCATATGGCCAGTATGAAAGTCTAATGAAAAATGGAGACTATCATGGGCTGAATGAAGTCACACCACTGCTAAGTGCTGCTGTGGCTGACATGCTAGAGCTCCAATATGAACTGGATTCAAAGGCAGCCAAGTGGTACACCACAATTTATATCACTAATACATTCATCTCAATCCCTTTGGCAGCAGAGTGCAGGCCACAGTTTGCTTTCACTTGGAGGGGGGTCCAGTACACCTGGAATCGACTGCCCCACCATTTGCCATGGACTGATCCAGACTGCACTGGAACAGGGTGAACCCTGGAACACCTGCAACACATTGATGACATCATCATATGGGGCAACAGAGCAGAAGTTGTTTTTGAAAAAAGGAAGAAATATTTCAAAACCTTCTGACGGATTGTTTGCCAGAAAATGAAGGTATAAGGGACATGGCACAGGAGATCAAATTTTTAGGAATAAATTGGCAAGATGGGTGTTGCCAGTTCCCAATGGATGTGATCAACAAGAGAGCAGCTATGTCTCTGCCAACTAATAAAAAGGAAACACAGGCTTTCTTAGGTGTTGTGGCTTTCTGGAGGATGCACATCCCAGAGCCCTCTCTATCAAGTGACCCAGAAGAAAAATTATTTTAAGTGGGGCCCTGAGCAGCAACAAGCCTTTGAACAAATCAAGCAAGAGACAGTCCATGCAGTAGCCCTTGGGCCAGTCTGGGCAGGACAAGATGTTCAAAATGTGCTCTACACCACAGCCGGGGAGAAGGGCCCGACCTGGAGCCTGTGGCAGAAAGCAGCCGGGGAGACCCGAGGCCGACCCTTGGGGTTTTGGAGTCAGGGATACAAAGGATCCGAGGCCCACTGCACTCCAACTGAAACAGAGATACTGGCAGCATATGAAGGAGTCCGAGCTGCCTCAGAAGTGGTCAGTACTGGAGCACAGCTCCTCCTGGCACCCCGGCTGCTGGTGCTGGGCTGGATGTTCAAAGGGAGGGTCTCCTCTGCACATCATGCAACTGATGTCAGGTGGAGTAAGTGGGTGTGCTGATCACACAACAGGCTCGAAGAGGGAGCCCTGGCTGCCCAGGAATCTTGGAAGTTGCCACAAACTGTCCAGAGGGCAAAGATTTCGGAATGTCACCAGAAGAGCAGGTAACACGTGCTGAAGAGGCCCCACCATAGAACAAACTACCAGATAACGAGAAGCGATATGCCCTGTTCACTGATGGGTCCTGTCGCACTGTGGGAAAACATTGATGGTGGAAGGCTGCTGGTGTGGAGTCTTACACAAGTTGCTGAAGCTGCTGAAGGAGAAGGTGAATTGAGTCAGTTTGCAGAGGTGAAAGCTATCATGGCTTTAGACATTGCTGAGTGAGAAAGGTGGCCAGTGCTCTGTCTCTGTACTGACTCATGGATGGTGGCAAATGCCCTGTGGGGGTGGTTACAGCAATGGCAGCAGAGCAACTGGCAGCACAGAGATGAACCCATCTGGGCTGATGAGTTACAGCAAGATATTGCTGCTTGGGTAGAAAACCTGATTGTGAAAGTATGTCATGTGGATGCCCACATACCCAAGAGTCAGGCCACTGAGGAACATCAAAACAACCAGCAGGTGGACTGGGCTGCTAAGGTTCAAGTGTCTCAAGTAGACCTGGATTGGCTGCATGGGGGTGAATCGTTTTTGGCTTCGTGGGCCCATGATACCTCAAGCCATCAAGGAAGAGATGCAACATATAGATGGGCTTGTGACTGAGGGGTGGACTTGACCATGGACACTATAGCACAAATCATCCATGAATGTGAAACATGTGCTGCAATTAAACAAGCCAAGTGGTTCAAACCTGTGTGGTATGGAGGGTGTTGGTTGAAATATAAGTATGGGGAGGCCTGGCAAAGTGACTATAGCACTCTTCCACGAACACACCAGGGTAAATGCCATGTGCTTACTATGGTAGATGCCACTACCAAATGGCTGGAAACATATGCTGTGCCCCATGGCACTGCCTGGAACACTATTCTGGGACTCGAAAAGCAAATCTTGTGGTGACAGGGCACCCCAGAAAGAATTGAGTCAGGCAGCAGGTCTCATTTCCAAAACAACCTCATAGACACCTGGGCCATGAGCATGGCATTGAGTGGGTGCATCACATCCCCCATCATGCACCGGCCTCCGGGAAAATCGAGCGGTACCTTGGGCTGCTAAAGACTGCACTGAGAGCAACGGGGTTGTTACCTTCAAACAGTGGGATACACACTTAGCAACAGCCACCTGCTTAGTTAACACTAGAGGATCTGCCAATGGAGCTGGCCCTGCCCAATCAAAACTCCCACGCACTGTAGAAGGGGATAAAGTCCCCGTAGTGCCCATGAAGAATATAGCAGGGAAGGCAGTCTGGGTTAGTCCTGCTTCAGGCAAGGGCAAAGCCATTCGTGGGATTGCTTTTGCTCAAGGACCTGGGTGCACTTGGTGGGTGATGAGGGAAGTCCGATGTGTACCTCAAGGGGATTTGATTTTGGGTGAGAACAGATGGTGAATTAAATTGTATGATATTAATTACTAAATACACATCAATGAGGGATGGATTTTGAAGCCATGCCAGGGGCAGCAGTGATGGAACTTGAACTGGCTTCAGGAACTAGCACCCAGAAATTTCCTCAGGATCGACATCTTCACCCTGCGGACCATGAGCATGGGTTGTGCCAGATACACCAGCCTCGAGCTCTGGATGTAGATTGCAACAATCTGACACCATCTCTCCTGCCCTGAGACTGTTATGATGTAGCTGGTATTGAATAAGGGGTGGATAATGTCCTGGGTTTGGCTAGGATAGGGTTAATTTCCACAGCCAGGATAGCTGGACTGAACCCACCAATGGGTTGTTTGATACCATACTGATGTCATGCAGGAGTTTCAAACAGCAGTGGGGTGTGGTGTGTCTCAGTCCCAGGGCTCAGCCTGGCGGCAATAAGCAGTGCATTTTCTCTCTCATTGTGTTGTTCAAGTAAACTCTCCTTATCTTAACCCATGTGGCTTTACTTTTACCTTTTTTTCCTTCCCCCACCTCGGAGGGGGAGAGGAGCGAGTGAGCAACTGTATGGTGCTTAGTTGCCAGCTGGGTTTAAACCACAACATTAGTAAAAGTAGAGCATAGTATGCTCTGGGAAAAAGAACCTGCCTTAAGAAGAAAATTACATCAGCTGCTGTATTTGCAGACATCTGCAAGGTCACAGGATCAAAGATGTCTATTAACATGTATTGGCTACAATGTACAAGTTATTTCTAAGACCAACCTTGACAGATTTCTTTAGATTCTACCTGCAGAGAGCAATTATGACTACAAAGTATCATGATCATGAACCCCCCCCTTTTTTTAAAATATTAACTTTTCTTACCTGCACAACGTGAAGATCTGCATTAGATTGGTTTATTTCCATTTCTTTTGTTGTTTGCTGGTATTTTGAAGACTGGAAAGGAAAACTTAACCACTGTATTTGGTTTGCATGGCAAGGTTTTGGTAGCGGGGGCTACAGGGGTGGCTTCTGTGAGAAGATGCCAGAAGCTTCCCTTATGTCTGATAAAGCCAATGCCAGCCGGCTCCAAAAAGGACCTACCGCTGTCCAAGGCTGAGCCCATCAGTAATGGTGGTAGCACCTCTGTGATAACACATTTAAGAAGGGGGAAAAAACTGCTGCACAACTGCAGCTGGAGAGAGGAGTGTGAATATGTGAGAAACAACTCTGCAGGCACCAAGGTCAGTGAAGAAGGAGGGGGAGGAGGTGCTCCAGGTGCCAGAGCAGAGATTCAGTTGTAGGCCATGGTGAAGACTATGGTGAGGCAGGCTGTACCCCTTGCAGCCCGTGGAGAACCCCATACTGGAGCAGGTGGATGCCCAAAGGAGGCTGTGGCCCCATGGGAAGCCTGCACTGGTGTAGCCTCCTAGCAGGACCTGTGACCCCGTGGAAAGGACCCATGCTGGAGCAGTTAATGCAGAACTGCAGCCCAAGGGAGGGACCCCATGCTGAAGCAGGGGAAGAGTGTGAGGAGTCCTCCCGCTGAGGAAGTTGCTGCAGAGACAACATGGGATTAACTGACTGCATCCCCCATTCCCTGTGCTGCTCAGGGGGAGGAGGTAGAGAACTCAGGAATAAAGTTAAGTCTGGGAAGAAGGGAGGGGTGGGAGGAAGGTGTTTTAAGATTTAGTTTTTATTTTTCATTATTATGATTTGATTGATAGTAAATTGAGCTAATTTCCCCAAGTTGAGTCTGTTTTGCCCATGATGGTAATTGCTGAGTGATCTCCCTGTCCTTATTTCAGCCCATGAGCCTTTTGTTATATTTTCTCTCCCCTGTCCAGCTGAGGAGGGGAGTGATAGAGTGGCTTTTGGTTGGCACCTGGTGTCCAGACAGGGTCAACCCACCATACCTACAAATAGCAGAGTCCATGCTCCTGGTGTTCCGCTATTGCTTGGTAACTGTGGTCTGTGGTGTTGGAAGTATCTGTGGAGCAGTGAATGAGAAGGGTGAGCTGTTCAGTTATGCTTACTTTAGGGGCCATTGAACTGAGACCTAAGGCAGCAGCCACAGCTAACATGTAGAATCAGCACTGTCTGCCTTTCCAGCTCACCACTCCAACCTTGGAATTGCTTGTCCAACCACAAAGTCAAATTGGTTTAGTATCCCAGGAATCAAAGGCAAATCACTGTTCATCGAAGGATACTGGAAAGTCAAAAAATAGATGAAGGTGATCAAGGACAGAGCTAAATATTCCTCTGGTGAAGCTGCTGAAATTATGTCAAGGCTGATCTTGGCACACGCTTTTGGTAAGTCTGTTAGTTATAAGAACAGTGGTGAGACAAACAGTGCCGAATTCTGCCTAGTCAGTGGGCAGGAAAAATCATTTGGGGTTTTTTGCCTCTAATTCCAGATGACCTGAATCTTGTTAAATGGCACAAAGTATATTTGTAATGTTTTATCACCTAGCTTTTCCTATGCTCAGGGAAACAAGTCAGGCATATTGTACCTCATCTCTTAGATAGTACAACTGAAGCCCTCTGCCCCTTTGTCTTTGCTGCTATTCAAGCACATGCTTATAGGTAAGCATGTTCAGTGGGGGCAGACATAGACTGATCTCACAGTGTGGGCATGAGGAGGGAGTCAAAGCCCAAATATGGCTATTAACTATGGGCCCAAGCTTTTCTTCAAGTGTTGCATTTGGGTGAAACATTTGTGGACTGATACACAGGACAGGCTGGCTCACTACCTGATATCTGTAGCTTTGATCTTTCCAAGCAGTGTGTACATCCTGCAAGGATGTGCTACAGCCAGGCCAAAGGACAGTGAGACAAAACAACCAGGTGTCATGGTTTAAACCCAGCTGGCAACTAAATACCACACAGCTGCTCCCTTGCTCCCTCCTCCTTCAGGGGGGGACAAAAAAAAAAGTAAAAGTAAAGCTGAGTGGGTTGAGATAAGAAGAGTTTACTTAAACAACACAAAGAGAGAGAGGAAACAATAAAGCGAGTGATATACAATGCACTGCTTACTGCTGCCAGGCTGAGTCCCAGGGCCAAGCCCTGCTTCCTCCTGATTGAAAAAACCTGCCCCCCCATCTTGCCCTGTTTTATGTACTGGGCATGACATCAGTATGGTATTGAATATCCCATTGGCTGGTTCAGTCTGACTATCCTGGCTGTGGAAATTAACCCTATCCTAGCCGATCCCAGGACACCAGGTAACATATTTCTTTCTGGCCACAACTACACAACTTGATAAAGCATGGGCATAGATAGCCCCAGGGAGACTGCTTCTTTCCTCTTTCCCTAGTACTAAATACTTCTCTACTGGACAAACAGTGAAAATTAAGGCAACAAGGTGAGCCCTGTGCAGAGCACATACTGAGATAGAGAAGCTCTAAAGATCTGTGATCTATGTTGTGTTCCCCCATCCCATCCCTGAGCCCAAGTGCTGCCTCTGTGCCTTTGAAGTGAACACTCTTTTGTGCAGTTCTTGGCTTTCTGCAGATGTTTTAACTTACCAGCAATTCTGGTGATTTTCTGTATGTAAGAATCATGAGGAATTAAACTGCTTATTCAACTGCCGTGCTGTGAATTTGTGATTAAATTCAGAAATGATAGAGTTTGAGAATTTGATTATAAAATATATTACTTGGCTTCTTCAATGAGTCCTTGATGTCTGGTTTTTCAAACAGTGGTGAGTTTCAGCTTGCTCCATTTATTGCACAACTGGCAGCACAACTGCAGAACCCTCTCAGTGCTATGGAAAGTACATACAAGACACTGGTCTCTGGAAGCTGGTAATTCTAAAGGACTAAATACATCTGGCTTTTGGTTTTTTCCCATGAATTCTTGTGCTATATATTGGGTGAGTAGTAGTTCCAATCGGGAGATTTGGAGACGCACCATACATAACGCTGCTGTCTCCTTTGAGAGCACGCGTAGAATCAAGCTCGAGGAGAAAAGACAGCGCAGAAAGAACCGTGCCTCGACTATACCACCCAAGGAGACCCTCCGGTGTGCTCTTTGCAACCGGTCTTGCCTATCCCGCATTGGCCTTTTCAGCCATCAACGCGCTTGCAATAAGCGTGGGCAAAGCCCTTCCCAAATCTTCGTCCGCGAAGCCAAGCCATGATGGAGTAGTTCCTACAGCAGAACTCAGGGATCCCTAACATGAAGACCAGATATAAGTCTGGAACAGTATTATTGATTTAGATCTCTGGATTAGCAAGATATGGGAGCAGAAGGTTGAGTTTCTGTCTGTGAATAGTCCTTGTGAGGTCAACGGTATTTCTCACTTCCTTAAAGTACTTTGCTAAAAAGAGGACTTAGAAACACAGTGGAGTGTACAGCTTGCTCCTTCAGGAGCTGGCAGGAGCCAGGCTGTTATGTTACCTTGTAAATACTAGTCTGTACAACAGAGATATGAAAACCTTGGTGATCTGAGAAAAAATGAGAAGAATTTGAATGGCTTGGGAAAGTAGAAGGGGGAGACACAGCAGAAGAGATAAAAGACGGACAGAACAGTCTGAAGGCTGGTTGAAACCAGAAGGAATGCAGAATTCAAGATAAGCACACCAAGGAATACCTCTTCTGCAACCAGCAGGACACACCATACTCCACCATATGAGTTTTCTTAAGTTCAGGCCGCATGCGTAATAGCTATGCAAAAGTATTAATCGGTTTTTAGAAATAAATTAATATGTATGATTATTTCAGGGAAATAATGAATATGTCTGTAATCAGGTGATATAAGCTTTGGTTGGGGCAGCATACGGCATGCATGATAGGTGGAGTGATCCCCCGTGCATCTGGCACTGTGAATAAAGAAAGGCTGCTGCTTAAAGCTACATTGGTGTTAAGGAGGTTTTCTTCCAATTTTCAGTAACAAGGCCATCTGCGCAAAGTACATCATCCTTGGAGACATCTGCTCAGAACTTCGGGGTGGGGTGGGGTGGGGTGTGACTCCCCACTTCCACCCCTTGCTGCACAGCTCCACCAATGGGTCTTGGGAGGAGCCTGTCCTGGTCTGCCTGTAGAGATATGTGGGAGACATAGTGCTCCTTGGAGATTCAGATATGGACATGAAGGAGTTCACTGGGGAGGGAACAGCCAGACTTGCTTAGAGAAGCTTTTAATTTAATTTCCTTTGTTTTCTTTTTAACAGCCTAAAATAAAAAGTGGAACAGGAGTGAAAAATAAAACTTAAACAAATTGCTTCTTGGCAGTTGTTTCACTTGCTGATGTTTTGAAAATGTATCAAAGCTCTTTGCAGCCTAGTGTTTAAAAACATACTCATATTTAAATGTAGCCTTTGTAAGCCTTGCTAAAGGAGGTTTTCAGACTGCTACTTGTTTACCAAATAGCTCATTACAGGCCTGCTGCAGAAATGTGCATGGGGAGGATGAGGAAGACTCCCTCCTTAGGTGAAACTCCCTTGGCAGTAACACTATAACCTTCAAGAGAAGTGGGTGCAGTATAAGCACTTCCTCTTAAGGTTTGAAAAACAAATTATAACTGGCTACATCAGGAGAGCAGTGAAAGTAAAGAGCTATGCCAGAAGTTGAAGACAAATTATTCTTTTGATTTAGATAATTTTGGGCTATAGAACTGCATTAAAGACTAAGATCCCACAATTGCTTGTGTGTGTGTGCATGCACCTGTTTTAAAGTCCTGGTATAGAAACAGATTAAATGTGTCTGTCTCTGCCAAGTGCCATGTTTACAGCTGAGTTATAAAACACTTGGAAATAGGAGTTTATAATGGAAACACTGACACATCCTTAAATACATTGATGCCAATAGGCACACCATAATAAATCCCATAGAGGATTTAAAAAATATATCTGTTGTTCTGGAAAAGGATATACTGGCTTCTGCTTGAAATGAAGCTTTTCATTTCTGTTCTTCAAACCATTTGAATCTTCAATGGCATCTAAGAGGCCCTGGATTATAGCTAATGCATCAGATGGTGCCAGTAGGTTGCAAAATAATGTGTTTGATATCTAAAAGCTTTTCCAGTTGCAATATGGAAACCACAGCCCTTTTCAGAACATCTAATTTTACCTCTGTGTGATATAGTACATAAAGGCATTCCAGTTTTTCCCTGGTTTTTATTTCCTGAAATAAATCTCAATATGGAGCAACTGTTCCATTTTTTTGCATACTGGCTGCAATCACCAAACTCTTGCTTTTGTTAAAATTCCTCCCAGAAGAAACTTACCCTCTCTTACATAACTTTATTCTTAATTATTACAAATTTTAATAGGTTTCCGACTTTCCTATGTACAACAGTAGACAGAAGCACACTGTAGCATCAATATGTGCTAATACCTTTCACCTAAGCTCTTACAAGCGTTACCGGAGGGGATCCTTCCCTGCTACTAACAAGAGGCAGCCAGCTCTGGGCTGGAGTGGAGCAGCTGTGCAGCACAGCTGTGCAAGATTGTATGGTAGCTCAGGGGCTTGCCATGTTTGAGATGGCAAGGCAGATTGGTAGCCTGAGTATGGTAACACTTTGGACTTGAGCAGTGGTCCTTAGGATAACATCCTCACTCTGGAAAGCAGTGCAAGGAGGGAATAGGGATGTTAAGCACAGTAATGCTGCTATTCTGTTGGATATTGTTGGAGCCTTTCCCAGGGGCAGACAGCAGCCCTACTGGGGAGGACCTGGGGATGGGCTGGGGTGCAGCAGTGTGACCCAAGGTCCCTGGCCTGCTCACCTGCAGCCCTCCTGTCCTGCCACCAGCTGCCCAGCCCTGCCATCAGCTGCCACCCCCATCCAGGGGACCCAAGAGCCCAGGAGACATAACCCCCTGAAGGTTTGTTGGAGTTTTTTTAAACCTCAGAAAATAAATAGCAATGCCAAATAGAGAGGTCAGCCTGGCTCAAGCTGTTGTGCTAGGCAACCTTCATTTCACCAGCCTGGTCACGTATAGGTTTTGGACTCTTTCCCTCAGGCAGCAGCTCCTGGAGGACACGCATGGGGCCAGCACCTCTGTCTCTGGGAGACTGGGAAATTCCCTCAGTGGCAGTAAGACCTGTGTTTTCAGAGGTACCACCATGACTTGCTACCGCAGGCTTCCTTTTCTCTTGAATGAGGTTTAGTAACAGCATGGTTTTTTCTGCAGTTGTTTGTTGTGTTTCCTTGTTGTTCACCATGGAACAAAATGTCCCCTGGCCACAAGGTCTCCCAGTGCATGCCAGCAGCCCACTTTGGCCAGAGAAAAGCCTCCTGCTGAGTGAACTATGTGGGATGAAACTATGTTGACTGTAGGGTAAAAAATTGTGCAGTATGTCTGAGGAGGCTGCAGGCAGGGAGTGCAGGGAGTGTTGCACTGTCAGACTCCAGGGCCATGCTTTCACAGTGAAGTGAAAAGGGGGCCAGGTTGCTTTGGGGTGAAACACTCAATTGGGTGCTGACAGGAAGCTGCTGGAAAATCCCTGTGAAAGAGGAAACGAGGTGACTTGCATTGTTTGTGAGGGTGACCAGGGATGTTCTTGTTGTCTTCCGAGCTGTGGTGTTACTGGTGGTCATTACAACTGGGGGCAGCAGAAAACAGGAAGTCTGATAGAAGTAGATGATTGACTGCTTTCCCCTCTGTTGGAGGTGCAGTGTCAAACAATTCCTTTCATATCTTGAGCAAATTCCTTCTGCAAACCTCCTAGAAGCTTCCTAATTTTCAGCACACATCAGAAGTCTCAGGGGAGGCAGTTGCCATGTCAGTTACCACGCAGAGCGGGGAGCAAAGCAACCTTCTTCAAAACCTCAGTCCAGAGACACGAGCTGCAGGCGAAGGATAACAGCAGGCTTGTGAGCACGCTCCCCTCCCTCGCTTGTACCGATGGTGGCAGGGGAACGGTGATGGAAGATGTGGTATGGGGATCCGCAGACCCTGCTGGGCTTGCAGGCTGGCACAGAGCAGGATGAACGCAGGTGCCCTCAGCTCACGTCAGCAGCAGCTCTATATTTTCAACACGCCAGACAGGAGCTCAGCTGCAATATTTCCAGTTACAATTTCACATCTATGTGCATGAAGAATTCCTAGGTGCAAACATTAGGTGAGAGCACGTAGTCTGCGAAGTAACCTACACAGCCATCGCAAAGGCACTAGCTTCCTGAAAGTCTGCAGTTTGTGCATGTTGATCTAATATGGTTTCTTCTGCAGAAGAGCACCAGAACATTTTAATTCAGTATCCTGAAGCTCCATGAGCTTATTTATCAGATTTTCCTTCCAAAGATTCAGTTTTCCCTCCATCCTGCCTTCTCTCTGCATCAGTCCCAGAGAGAGATGGCTTTCTCAGTTTAGGGTCTGGACTTGATGATCTTAAAGGTCTCTTCTAACCAAAACGATTCTGTGATGCTGTGGGTCCTATTCTTAAGTAAAATATTACCCCAAGGGGGACCCACAGCATGTGACTCGGGTGGTAACAAAAAGCAAAACCAGTGAAACAAATTCAGTCTTTAAACAAGGCAGCACTTTTGTGAATGGTGAGTGTTTACTTCAGTAAACTTCAGAACTGCAAATAATGAATAGAAACTTACTGTTTGTATTAGACTAATCATAAATACAGCAGTAGCTATGTTACCTGAATAAATCACTCGTGAGCTAATTTGTGGCTTCCTGTGATAATTAATAATTCCTGAATTTAAGTTATTGGATAAGGGTAAATGTTTATATTATGCTAGTATCTAAAGACCCAATGAGAGCCCATGTCTCCTTGAATTGCCTATGCCTCCAGCACAGGCATGAGAATCGGTGCAGTAAGAATCCTTCCATTCAAAACCATATGGCATTTCCCTGGCAGTTTCTTTCCTTCCTGAGCCTGGTACCTTTCCAAGAAAGGAGAATGGCTGCTGCTGTGCAATATATTCTGGCTAATCAATCTGTCTCTACTGCTCAGATAGTATCAGTGTGGTAGCATATGAACCTCAGATATAAATTGCAATATCATGATTTATGTAGTAATTGGAAGGAAAATTAAGTTATAAGTTGGTAATACTTGTGGGATTGTTTACTATCTTCCCCAGAGCAGATCAAAATTGGAGGGATCGGGAGCAGCAGGCTGTTTAGCTTTCTGACGCAGCTGGATAAAAACAGCTTTATTTGAATAGCATTGCTATTAGCACTAGGTTTCTCATCTGTGCATTTTGGTTCCCCAACAGTGGGATGGTGAATGAGTTGGAGCCTGTTATTAACTTGTCTCAAAGTACCATGTAAAATTAATAAGCATAGATGTGGCAGGTGCAGACACCCTGACAGCTTGCACAAAGACCAGAGCCTGCACAAGCACCTGATAAAGATCAGGTCGATGCCCCAGGGCTATCCGGTGCCTCAGATTCTAGACTCCATTAGCTGCCTCCTGTCTGTGCTGACTGATTGAAATGACCACAGCTCACACCTGACCAGGGTATAAAAGGAGCCCTAAGGGAGAACCTACTTGGAGTCAGTACTCTTTGGAGAAGTGGGTAGTGCAGTCAGGAGACTCTTCCCTTGGATCAGGATGCTGGTTGAGGATACTTCCTGGGATTCTCCTCAGACCAGGACACTATTTGAGTGTATCTCCTGGGATTGAGTGACCCTTTTGGTACCCTTAAGTGGGAGATTCTCCTTTGTATGAGAGAGGGCGTGCACACTGTGGTTCATCTTCCTTAAAGAGCATGCTTTGGTGTTCAGGAATCTGTGGTGCAGTAATATATTCCCAACTGACATCCGATCCTGTAATGAATTTTGGTCAGTTGGAGTGCTGGGCAACTTTGATTGCAAGAAATCCCCAGTTTTCAGATAGCTGCTGCTGTCTGCTTTGTGGGTGCCTCTGTGACAATAGAGAGAGTGTTCTCAGATCTTGAGAGAATTAGATTGTCAGAGACAACATGGGCTTAAATATGTATTGGGAAGTAAGCTGTATTCAGGGATTTCTATAATAAAGATAATGGAATCTGTGGCAGTTTGAAGGAAAAAAAACTGCTCGAAGGCTTTTGTTGTAAACTAACCAATTGAATTATTCCCTTCCATGTTACGGTCGCCCATCTCATTGGATGAGAAAGTTTCTCGCGAGGGTACTGTCCCTTTAAGAGCTGCAGGCTTGGGCGGCTTCCTGGGACTTCCTGGGCTGCTTTCCGGACGGATTCGGGGCATTCGCGGCTTTCGCGGCTTTTTTCCCGACTTTCTGGCATTCGCGGCTTTCCCGGCTTTCGGGACTTCCTGGGCTGCTTTCCGGGCTTTCGGGGGGCATTCGCGGCTTTCCCGGCTTTCGCTGCTTTCGCGGCTTCCTGGTTTTTCGCGTCTTTCCACTCTCCGGACACTCCCGGCTCCGTGCTGCGGGAGGCACTGCAGGACCTCAGCTTCGCTCCGGGGAAGAGGCTTCTCCAAACACTGCGGCTTCGCTCTGGGGATCTACAGGCTGTCTCGGCTCGGACCCTGCCCGCCGCCTGGGAGATCCGCGCCTGGAGGCTGCTCTTTGCCTGCCGTAACACCGTATCGTCTTCTGCCTGCCAGCGCTTCTTGCCTCTCTGCTTCTACGAGAATTCGGTAGGGACAGCGCTTTTGCACATTGGAGCCCCGCGTTCGTAACAGCCGCGGTTTTCCCTTTGTTCACTCCACGAAAGCGCCCACGTGGCCGGTGCCATTTCCAGACTGCACGTGGTACCGTCCCCCTTTCTCTCTTTTCTCGCGTTTAACCCTCACCTTTCCATCCTGTACAGACTCTCACATTTTGCATTGGTTTTTCCCTGCATATTATATATATTTTGTTCTAGTTTTAATTAAGTTTGTTTCAGTTTTCCAAACGTTCAGAGGTCTCACAAAATCTTTCTTTTCCTTTTCGTATCTCTGCTTTTGAACCCTTTTCTCTCCCGGAGGAGAGGGGTTCAGGGATAGGAAAGGACTCGTCCCCGTGCTCGGCTTGCCTCAGCCGACCGGCGACATAATTGGCGTCCCTGGGTGGGCTTCTGAATAATTTAATATTTCATATTTTTATTAAAGTTTGGAAACTGAAACAAACGAGGTTTTTTCCAGGATGGTGCTAAGCGAGCTTCTGTTTGAAGCTCTTAAGCAGTACGGTTTAAAAATGCTTTATGATCTGGTGCCTGGCACACCAACTGTGATGTCAAATTACTTGTTTTTAATTGGTACTGGTTTATGGTTTGCTGGTCTGGGGCACTTAGCAAAGAAGGTGTTCACCCTGGCGTGCGTAATTTCGGTGTTTTGGTCTGTACTCAGTTTATAATGCTCCCAGTATATTTTGCACAGTACATGATAGTGGCTGCTTATGATTCCTCTAGCAAATGGATGATGGGAAATAACACTTCTCCATTTGATACTGGACCAATGGCAATTGAAACTGGATATTCTGCAAATGGTATTATTCTCCTGTATTTGATAATTTTGTTATCAGTTACCTCTAACATGGTCCAGGGGTGGATAATTATCAAGAATAGGTATCACATGGGCACCACAGCCACCAAATCAGCCACTGCTGCCTCTCCACCCAAACAAGCACAGGTTGCCCCTGTGAAAAAGAAAAATAAGCCCTCTGGTGCTAAACACCAGAAAAAGACTAACTATGCAACAGATAGCTCTGATGATGATGCAGGACCAAGCACCTCCCAAAAGCGTCCAGGAAAGCCCTCAGGGAAAACTGCCTCAGCGACTCCACCAGCACAGCCCTCCCAAGGATCCTCATCACGGGATGAGTCATCAGATCAAGAGGTAAACACCCAACCTCAGTCCAGGAAGGACCTGAGAAGCATCAGAAAGGAATTTAGCAGGCATGATGGTGAGTCACTAATGGTATGGTTGCTTCGCTGCTGGGACAATGGAGCTGATAACATTGATTTAACCAGTAAAGAAGCCAGACAGTTAGGAAATGTGGCCCGGGAAGGTGCTATTGATAGGGCAATTGGCAAAAAGGCAAAAAAGCTCAGTCTCTGGAAACGGCTTCTGACTGCTGTGAAGGGCAGATACCCCTTCAGAGATGCCATTGAATGCCACCCTACTAAATGGACTGTCCTGAGCAAAGGTACTAACTACCTGAGAGAGCTGGCTATGAAAGAGGTCATCTATGGTGACTGGAATGTTAATGTCAACCCAGACCAGGTGCACAGTAACGAGCCCTTGCTGCGCAAATTTGTGCAGAGTGCACCCCAGTCATATGCCCATACATTGGCCACAATGCTGTGGGAAAGACAGGGTGAAAATCGGCCACTCACCATAGAACACGTGTCTAACAGGATTCGCCAGTATGAGGACAGTCTTTCTCATACCTCTGCCTTCATTGCAGCAGTGGAGAAAGTGACAGACAAAATGACAGAGAAAATATTGGACTCTATTAATAGGTTAGAACAAAGAACCGTTTCCTCTCCTGTGTATACCCATGTGTCAGCTGTTAGGAGAAATCGTCCTCCCAGAGCAATCCGCAACAGACAGAACAGGCCACGATGTGACCGCCAGTGCTGCTCAAGAGGTCGTGAAGACACGAGGAGATGGGAACAACGACCTGCCGCTAACCACGGGGTACCAACGCGTGAGCTGCAGAGCAGACCACACCAACATGACGACTGCAATCGAAGAGTTGTCGCTCCAGTCTTTGGCGAACAGTGCTGCAGCCCAAGGAGCAACTCCTATGAAGAAGGTACCACAAGCCGGATAGACCCTTCCACTGACTGTGGACCACACCCTAGGCATTAGAGGGGCCCTGCCTCTAGCCAGGTGGAGGAAAGGGATAACAGAGTATACTGGACTGTGTGGATTCGATGGCCTGGCACATTAGAACCACAGAGGTACAAGGCCCTGGTAGATACAGGCGCCCAGTGTACCTTGCTACCATCGGATCATCAAGGAACTGAGACTGTCACGATCTCGGGTGTGACAGGAGGATCACAAGAGCTTACATTAGTAGAAGCTGAGGTAAGCCTCACTGGGCATAACTGGGAAACTCACCGAATTGTGACTGGCCCAGATGCTCCATGCATTTTAGGCATAGACTTCCTCCGGAAAGGGTATTTTAAGGACCCGAAAGGTTATAAATGGGCCTTTGGGATAGCAACCGTGGGAGCCGATGGCATTATCCGGTTGTCCACATCGGCCGAACTTTCGGATGACCCTTTTGTTGTTAGCAGAATGAAGGTGGAAGATCAAAAGTTGCCTACTGCATCCTCCACAGTTCACCGCCGGCAATACCGCACCAACCGAGACTCTCTGCACCCCTTAGAGAAAATGATTCGAGAGTTGGAGAGACGAGATGTCATCAGCAGAGCTCGCTCACCTTTCAACAGTCCTATATGGCCTGTGCAGAAGACCAACGGGGAATGGAGACTGACAGTGGACTATCGTGGGCTGAACGAAGTGACACCACCGATGAGTGCTGCTGTTCCTGATATCTTGGAGCTTCAGTACGAACTGGAGTCCAAGGCAGCAAGGTGGTATGCCACGATAGACATTGCTAACGCTTTCTTTTCCATTCCCATAGCACCAGAGTGTAGGCCACAGTTTGCCTTCACCTGGAGGGCTATCCAGTATACCTGGAATCGATTGCCCCAGGGGTGGAAGCACAGCCCGACCATCTGCCATGGACTGATCCAGGCTACCCTGGAGAAAGGTGGTGCTCCTGAACATCTTCAGTACATTGATGACATCATTGTATGGGGTGATACCACAGAAGAAGTCTATGAGAAAGGTAGGAAGATAATCCGCATTTTGGTGGATGCTGGTTTCTCCATTAAGAGAAGTAAGGTCAAGGGACCTGCCCGAGAGATCCAGTTCCTGGGGGTTAAGTGGCAGGATGGACGCCGCCACATCCCCACAGATGTGATCAACAAGATCACAGCTATGTCTCCCTCTACCAACAAGAAAGAGACCCAGTCTTTCTTAGGAGTCATAGGCTTCTGGAGAATGCACATTCCTGGGTATAGCCAGATTGTTAAACCTCTCTATACTGTTACCCGGAAGAAAAATGATTTCACATGGGGTTCTGATCAGCAGCATGCCTTTGAATTAATCAAAAGGGAAATAGCACATGCTATGGCCCTGGGACCTGTGCGAACAGGACCCGAGATTAAAAACATTCTGTACACTTCAGCTGGGGACTGTGGTCCTACCTGGAGCCTTTGGCAGAAGGCACCAGGAGAAACCCGTGGTCGTCCCCTAGGATTTTGGAGTCGGGGATATAAAGGCTCAGAGGCCAATTATACTCCCACTGAGCAGGAGATATTGGCTGCCTATGAGGGAGTTCGAGCTGCCTCAGAAGTAATTGGCACTGAAGCACAGCTCCTCCTAGTCCCCCGACTGCCAGTCCTAGGCTGGATGTTCAAAGGGAAGATAGCATCTACCCACCATGTCACAGATGCTACCTGGAGTAAGTGGACTGCCCTGATTGTACAGAGAGCTAGGATAGGTAACTCTGGTCGCCCAGGAATTGTGGAAGCCATTACAGACTGGCCTGCAGGAGAAGATTTTGGGATGCCACCGAACGAGATAGTCACTCGTACCGATGAAGCACCCCCATATAAAGACCTCTCAGAGCAGGAGAAGAAATATGCTCTCTTCACCGATGGATCCTGCCGCCTCATAGGAAACCAACGGAAGTGGAAAGCTGCCGTATGGAGTCCTATGCGCCGAGTTGCAGAAGCAGCGGAAGGAGAAGGTGAATCGAGTCAATTTGCAGAGGTCGAAGCCATCCAGCTGGCCATGGACATTGCTGAAAGGGAGAACTGGCCACGGCTGTACCTGTATACAGACTCCTGGATGGTGGCAAATGCCTTGTGGGGATGGCTGGAGAGGTGGCAGAAAGACAATTGGCAGTGTAAAGGTAAGCCTATTTGGGCTGCCACTCTGTGGCAAGATATTGCTGCCCGCCTGAAAAGGTTAGTTGTAAAGGTAAGGCATGTAGATGCCCATGTCCCAAAAAGCAGAGCCACTGAGGAACATAAAAATAACCACCAAGTGGACAAAGCAGCCAGAGTGTTCCAGATAGATCTGGACGGGGAACACAAAGGTGAACTATTCCTTGCTCGGTGGGCCCATGACTCTTCCGGTCACCAGGGAAGAGATGCAACCTATCGATGGGCTCGTGACCGAGGGGTGGATTTAACTATGGATGCAATTACCCAGGTTATCCATGACTGTAAGATTTGTGCTGCAATTAAACAGGCCAAAAGGTTAAAACCCTTATGGTACAGTGGACGGTGGTCAAAGTATAAGTATGGAGAGGCCTGGCAGATTGATTACATCACTCTCCCTTGAACTCGCCAGGGTAAGTGCTATGTTTTGACAATGGTGGAAGCAAGCACCGGATGGCTCGAAACCTATTCCGTGCCTCATGCCACTGCCCGTAATACTATTCTGGGCCTTGAAAGGCAGATTTTGTGGTGGCATGGCACTCCAGGAAGAATTGAATCTGATAATGGAACTCATTTCAAAAACAATCTGGTGGCCAATTGGGCCAAAGAACATGGTATCGAATGGATTTATCACATTCCATACCATGCACCAGCCTCCGGTAAAATAGAACGCTATAATGGCTTGCTGAAAACCACCCTGAAGGCATTGGGTGGTGGAACTTTCAGAAATTGGGATAAACATCTGGCAGAAGCCACCTGGCAAGTGAACACGAGGGGATCAATCAATCGAGCTGGCCCTGCCCAATCAGACCTTTTACATACCATAGAGGGGGATAGAGTTCCTGTGGTATGTGAAAGTAATCTGCTGGGAAAAGCTGTCTGGGTTTCCCCTGCTGCAACCCCAGACAGACCCATCCGTGGTGTTGTCTCAGCCCAAGGCCCTGGACACACCTGGTGGGTAATGCAGGAGGATGGTGAAGTCCACTGTGTACCCCAGGGGAAGTTAACCCTGGCTGAAACACCCTGAACAAGAGTCTCATGCTGTTAATTCCTGTATAATACAATGTAAATCAGATGCGCATAACGTACATGGTATGGAATAAGGGGTTGGAATGTGGCAGTTTGAAGGAAAAAAACCTGCTCGAAGGCTTTTGTTGTAAACTGACCAATTGAATTATTCCCTTCCATGTTACGGTCGCCCATCTCATTGGATGAGAAAGTTTCTCGCGAGGGTACTGTCCCTTTAAGAGCCGCAGGCTCGGGTGGCTTCCCGGGACTTCCTGGGCTGCTTTCCGGACGGATTCGGGGGCATTCGGGGCATTCGCGGCTTTCGCGGCTTTTTTCCCGACTTTCTGGCATTCGCGGCTTTCCTGGCTTTCGGGACTTCCTGGGCTGCTTTCCGGGCTTTCGGGGGGCATTCGCGGCTTTCCCGGCTTTCGCTGCTTTCGCAGCTTCCCGGTTTTTCGCGTCTTTCCACTCTCCGGACACTCCCGGCTCCGTGCTGCGGGAGGCACTGCAGGACCTCAGCTTCGCTCCGGGGAAGAGGCTTCTCCAAACACTGCGGCTTCGCTCCGGGGATCTACAGGCTGTCTCGGCTCGGACCCTGCCCGCCGCCTGGGAGATCCGCGCCTGGAGGCTGCTCTTTGCCTGCCGTAACACCGTATCGTCTTCTGCCTGCCAGCGCTTCTTGCCTCTCTGCTTCTACGAGAATTCGGTAGGGACAGCGCTTTTGCACATTGGAGCCCCGCGTTCGTAACAGCCGCGGTTTTCCCTTTGTTCACTCCACGAAAGCGCCCACGTGGCCGGTGCCATTTCCAGACTGCACGTGGTACCGTCCCCCTTTCTCTCTTTTCTCGCGTTTAACCCTCACCTTTCCATCCTGCACAGACTCTCACATTTTGCATTGGTTTTTCCCTGCATATTATATATATTTTGTTCTAGTTTTAATTAAGTTTGTTTCAGTTTTCCAAACGTTCAGAGGTCTCACAAAATCTTTCTTTTCCTTTTCGTATCTCTGCTTTTGAACCCTTTTCTCTCCCGGAGGAGAGGGGTTCAGGGATAGGAAAGGACTCGTCCCCGTGCTCGGCTTGCCTCAGCCGACCGGCGACAGAATCCTTAGATGAAAGGGGGTCAATGAGCTTTTGTTTTGATCTTATTGTGAGAAATGAGCAAAAAAAACCTCGCGAAAAGAGGGTTAGGCCAGACTCCACAGTGAAGCACCTAATTTTATTACGTTCTTGCAAGACCGGGTGTCTAACTAGTAGGCACGCCTGGTCAGAGCAATACAGGAAGTTTTATACCCTATTCCCGGCCATGAAATCCCTCCTTTGTTTCCCCATTGGCTGGGTACTCCAAAGTTTACAGACTAACCCGACACGCCTTCTACATGTTACAGTACATATCAGTTCATACGTCGCATGTCTCATTACCGCGAAATTATGCCTCCCCTGGGAGGAGAAGTTAATATTCCATACCTTATTAAGCAAGCGCAGTTGCTGCTACCAGAGGCCGCATTCCTCTCCAACGACCCTAGTTTAACAAGTTTCGAGTTTGTAATCTTTTATCTGGCCCTTCATTCATCCCTTTGATTGCCCTCTTTACCTGGTCAGGGAACCCTTGTGTCTTGAAAACTCATCCCACCTCTCTGGCGCCCTCCTTGTCAAGTTCTTATCATGCAAGAACAACATTCTGTTTACTTCATTCTCACAATCCCCCCTTTTTCTTTTTCTAAGTTCTGTTGATTCTTGCAATTCCCTGTTTTAAGGTATAGTTCTATAAGAAGCTTCTAACCTAGCTAGCATCTCCTCACATTCCTTCTCTCTATCTTCCTCTTCCTCCAAATTCTGCTCTGTTAGGTACAATAACTTGTCTTGATAAGGTGGAGGGTCTAGGGACATCTTCTTGGTTATTGCTGTTTCTATTAACCTTTGTACCAGTCCTCTTACACATGGAATAATACAATACCCTACAGTTATTAATATCCCAGCTACAACAATTAAAGAGGTGAAAATTGATACTACCATTCCTTTCCACTTGCCAAACCATGAATCCAACCAATCGGTCAGTGATGCATCTATTCCTGAGTTTTCCGCTAACTCATCTGCTAAAGTGGTTAATCTTTGTAAAGCTCTGGTAATAGTTCCATCCGGGGCAGTATTGTTGGGAATGAAAGTGCAACATTGCCCCCCCAACATGACACAAACCCCTCCTTTCTCTGCTAACATCATATCCAGAACCATCCTGTTTTCCCATGCCATTCTACTAGTCGCATCTAACTGTGCAGCAATTCCCTCCACTGCATCTCTGGTGTAATTTATGAACCTTTGTTGATTATAATAGATATAATGGATCCAGTCTACATTCTTATTTACTGTGACCCACCAAAAAAGAACTGACTCAAAACCTGCAGCAATTTGATTTCTGGCTTTGAATTCATCACGAAGTCCCCGGGGGACTCCAATCCAGTATTCTATCCTCAAAAGAAGTTTCTATTACATTTCTTTTAACTCTGCTTCCTTTCCCTCCATGAGTCTCATCTTCTCGAAATGCCAGGGTAAATGGAATAGCCAATTGTACAACAGTGCACGTGCCCTTCCAGTCGGGCGGGAGAGTGTTTCTCAAAACCTTCTCTCCGCAATACCACCACAAATCTGCTCTTGGAACCCGCAGTGATGAATAGTTCCCACCTCTATCATTTGTCACATCCAGTGTTCTCCTGCATCCTGAGAACTCCCCCAAAAATCAAGTAACCTTCATGCCCTGTTGTGAGAGACAAGCCATGTGGTTCCCAGTTATGCCTGTGAAGGCAGGGGGTACCCGAATGTCTTTACTCAGCAAGGCTGGGAACAAAAGTGAGAGCGTTTTACAGGTAGCATTTCCCCAGGCTGTTTCCTCCTGGTATAGTGCAAGAACGCACTCCGTCCCTGCAGGATCATGGGACCATCCTAGGGGAAAGGGAACAACTTGTGGCTTAGGTCTGCCTGAGGCACATGCATAACAATCACTCTGGTTTAAACTTTTCACAGTGTATTTTATCCATTCTACCCAGGCATTTGTTTCTCCATATCCTGCTTCCATCTCAAAGGTTTGTCTTAAGTTTTTAATTCATTCTATTTCTCAATTTCCAAACTACTATTCTAAATCTACCTACAGGATCTGTTCCTGCCATGTCCACTCCAAGTCCATAGGTCCGGTTTACTCCTCTATATGTTCCATCTGCTCCTGTTACGGTAATGATTAAAGGGTTACATTCAAAGTTTTTACAATTAGGCATGGGTACTCCTTTAACTATAGTGATTTGAGCCTTTAACCTTTTCCATGACCCATGTGGTGTAGCTGTCCACCCATCAGGTTGGGTAGTCCACCACACATCAGACCACTTCTGACAAGGAGGGCCTCTACAGCTGAGTACCGGAATGTCTGGGCACAAATATTTATCATGACTACTCAATCCTCTTTGGTTTTCCAAATTTCCACAGTCCAATATCTGGCAAGCATCAACCTGTATAGTTTGTGGACTGTTTCCTTCAGTAACATTTACCCATAATTTTACTGGATAATTACTCACTCTTCCTCTTATTCCCAAGGTTTTAGACAGGCAATATGTCAATATTATCACCGTTATCTGTGTTAACATTGATCGTGTCTCTGTTTCCCATGCCCCCAAAATCTATATTTTTCTATACAACTAAACACCAGTCCAATGACACTCACAAGTAAAATCTCTGCTACAATGACTTCATCGGTTAATAACATTTACAGTTTTTGGTTTCCTGTTATATACTTATTGCTTTTTCAGTCTGATACGTAGAGGGTCTTTGGTGGGGTATGCGTGCCACTGTCCGTCCTCGAGGGGAGGGTCCACTGCTCCTTTGAGTCTGGTGTAATGAGTCCAGCCTTTCTCAGCCGTTCTTACTGCTGTCTCTGCAGTCAGTAGCACCTGGAACGGGCCTTCCCAGTCGGGTTGCAGTTTAGTTTCCTTCCAGGACTTGATCAGGACCCACTCTCCGGGCTGGATGTTATGAACCGCAAACTCAAGCGGTGGTGTTTGAGCTAGAAGTCCTTTATTCCTGAGAAAAGACAAAGACGACGACAGCCCCAGTATACAGTTCCGAAGAAAAACATCCTTGGTTTCAAATAGAGAAAGGTTGTCCCCTTTACCCAGATAAGGTAATCCATATAACATTTCATAGGGTGAAATCCCCATGTCCTTCCTAGGAGCAGTCCTAATTCTCAGTAGTGCTAAGGGTAAACACTTTGTCCAGGGCAGTTTGGTTTCTAGAACCAACTTTGACAGTTGTTTTTTTATTGTTTGGTTCATCCTCTCGACTCTCCCTGAGGATGGTGGGTGCCAAGGAGTATGAAGGTCCCAGGATACCTCTAGGCCCTCCACCATTCTCTGGAGTATTTTAGAAGTGAAATGACTGCCCTGATCAGAATCTATATTTCTACTATTCCATATCTAGGAATAATTTGTTCTAAGATGATTTTGGCCACTCCAGCTGCAGTGGCAGTTACCATCGGGTGAGCTTCTACCCATCCAGTAAGATGATCTACTAAAACCAGAAGATATTTCAGTGTACCTATTGGTGGTAATTCAGTACAGTCCACCTGCATGCTTTGAAAGGGCCTTAAACCAGGCTCCCTTCCTCCTGAGGGCTGCTTCCTCAGAGCCTTTTTGTTTATCCTCCTGCAAGTCACACATTGCTCACAAATTTGCTTGGCCACTGTATAAATTCCTATACACCCATACTTTCTCAGAACCAGATCACACATTGCTTGTGTCCCCCAGAGGCTTCCTTGATGTAAAATGCCCATTATTTCCCTCATGGTTTGTTTATTCAACATTTCTCTCCCATCTGGGAGAATCCATTTCCCCCCTGTTTCAATGGCTCCCAACTCCCTGAACCTTTCCTTCTCTTTTTCTGTGAATATAGGAGTTGCTTTTGGTACAGGCACCTGTGGGGTGAGATTATACGTATTCACAATCTCATGGCCTAACGCTGCTGCTTTGGCTACTTCATCAGCCAGCCTGTTTCCCCTGGCTCTGAAAGAATTTCCTCTTTGATGTCCGTTTACATGGACCACCGCAATCTCACTTGGAAGTAATAAATTCTTTAGCACTTGTTTAATTAATTCCCCATGTAGCAATTCTTTTCCTTTACTGTTGATTAGCCCCCTTTCTTCCCATATCCTTCCAAAAGTTTGTACCACTCCAAAGGCATACCTTGAATCAGTATAAACCGTTCCCTCTTTTCCTTCTAACAGTTGTGAGGCTCTGTTTAAAGCATATAATTCACATGTCTGGGCTGACCAGGTGGTTGGGAGCTGCCCTGCTTCTTTCGCCTCTTGATTTATTCCTTCAATAATTGCATAGCCATTGTGTCTTTTGCCTTGAATTACTCTTGAGGAACCATCAATAAATAAGCGGGGGCCTGCGTGTAAGGGTATTGCCTTCAAATCAGGCCGCACTTTAGTCTGATACTCTATTATCTCTAGACAGTTGTGTTCAAGGCTTTCACACTTCATTTCTCCCTTCCATAGGAAGGCGGCTGGGTTAAGGCACGTACTGGTAGTCAGGGTCAAATCATCTTTTTCTATTAGAATTGCCTCATACTTCAATATTCTAGAATCAGTTAACCACCTCCCAGCCTTCTGGGTCAAAATAGTTTTCACATGGTGGGGGGTACTCACTACTAATACCCCTCCGAATGTTAGTTTTCTGCTTTCCTCTACCAAGAGGGCAGTAGCAGCTACCGCCTGCACACACTCTGGCCACCCCTTTGATACTGGATCCAAAAGTTTGGACAGATATGCTATTGGTTGTTGTTTATCCCCCCCATTCCTGAGTTAAAACTGCCAAAGCAGCTCCTTTATCCACTGCAACAAACAACTCAAATGCCTTATCTAATGACGGCAGTGCTAACACAGGAGCAGGGATTAAGCTTTGTTTTAACTCCTGAATTAGCTTCTCTTCTTCTTCTGTCCAGTTTAAAACATTTGGTTCTTCATCTAGTAACTTTAAATACAACCCTTTTGTTTTCTGTGCACAGCAATCTATCCATAAGCGACAATAACCAGTTAACCCCAAAAATTTCCTTAACTCCTTCTTTGTTCGAGGAAGAGGCAATGCCACAATTCCTTTTGTTCTTTCTGGATTTATTTTACGTTTTCCTTCACTGATCAAATGCCCTAAATACTTAACTTCTTTTTCTACATATTGTAATTTGCTTTTTAATACCCTTAGTCCTTGTTCTCCTAAGAAGTTCAACAGGGAATTTGTGGTTTCTTTTACCTCATTATTTTCTTTCCCTGAAATCAAAAGATCATCAACATATTGAAGTAAGGTAACACCAGGGGGAGGCTTAAACTGCTCAACGATTTGTTATAAGAGTCTCTATTACTTGTTGGAGGCCCCTCCGCCCTTCTAAGGGAATGGGGTATTGCCTTTGATTTACTATATCATAGTTTTGATTAAGTCTTATTTTTAAAGGAGGTATGTCCAACCCCCCCCCCCGGTTACCTTCTCTTGCCCATACTATCGGGTTGATTTGCTCCTCATCTTTTTCCGTTAATAAATTCATAGAAATTACAATTCGTTCATTATATGTCCTAATTTCCAACCCCAATTGCACAATCAAATCCCTTCCCAATATATTGCCTCCCACTGCAGGAATATATAATGCCTGAGCTTGTACCACCTCTTCTCTTAGCTTGAACAGCATTGGTTCAAACACAGGAACAGAAAACCCTTCACCTTTAATTCCTGAAACCGGTTTTTTTTTTTTTGCTGGCCCGTAAATTTCACTCCTTGAGGTATAAAACTCAGTGAAGTTCTAGCAGCTCCTGTGTCAACTAGGAAGACAACTTCCTCTTCCCGGGGTCCCACCTTTAAATTTATCAAGGGTTCCTGATGGGACCGTAAATTAAGGAACCCCTGACACCCCTATTCAATATCTTCAAAAGCCATTAACGACACCACTTTCTCTTCCTTCTTTAACTCAGGACACTCCCTCTTGAAATGTCCCGTTTTCCCACACTGATAACATCCCGCTGGAGCAACCTGCCTTTTTCCTCGCCCGACACCCCCTCTCAAACTGCCGTCAGCACCGCCGCCCGTCTCAGTCCATCCTATTTCACGCCCATAAGTGTACCCGGCCTGGACACAAGCAGCCCTGTGCCCTCCTCCCACCAGCTCCGGTAGCCCTTTAACGCGGACAGTGCCCGGCTCTGCCCGCTCTGTGGGGTGCACACCCCCAGCCCAATGCGCCACTCCGGGGGTTCCCGCCCCGCGGCCCTGGACATCTCTCCGTTTTAACAACACACCGCACTGCCTTTTCCTCTAACTTCTCCATTTTGTCAGAACTTTTGCCACTGCTGTCTCCCCACGTGTCCACGTCCCCCTTCCTTGCTCACGTACTGGTTCTGTTCTCTGTCTCACCACCTGATCCACTGCAGAAACCATCCTCTTCACTTTCCGTCTTTGCTTTTCCTCCTCCCTCTTCACATGCACTTTCTGGGCTTCCCTCAACAAATCTTCCAATGGGTTTTCACTCCAACCATTTATTTTCTGTAATTTTAATTTTTTTTCTTTTTTTTTTTTTTTCTTTTCTGGATATCCGGCCATGCCTTGGTAACAAAATGGATCTTTAAATGTCCCTGGGCTACAGGGTCTTCAAGATTCATTCCCGAGTATTTTCTCATTTGATCTCTCAACCGCTGCAGAAATGTAGGCGATGTCTCATTTTTTTCCTGCTGTGTTTCAAACGCTTTTGCAAAGTTTTAAAATTTGGGAGCAGTTTCCCTTATGCCTTGTATTATAAACTCCCTTAAATCTTCCACGTTAACTTTATGTTCCAGATTATTATTGTCCCAACTGGGATCAGCATTAGGGAATTTTTGTTCTGCTGGTACTATTCCCTGTCCTGGTGGGTTTCTTCTTTCCCACTCTTCCATAGCAGCCCTCCTAGTAATTCCTCTTTCTTCTCCACTAAATAAAACACGCATTATAGACATCATCTCTGGCCAAGAATAGAAGTTTGGCCCTAAAACTTGATCCAGCTGATCAGGCAATCCTATAGGATCTTCAATTAGGGATTTCATTTCTTTCTTAAAACTTCTTACTGCACTACTACTAAGCGGGGCACTTACATATCCCACTTGTCCCATACCAAGGGGAACTTCCCGCAAGGGGAAAACTTTTTCTGTACCCCCCCCTTTCTTTCAGATTTTTCATTTCGTAATGGTAAGGGAAAATTTAAAAAGTCTCTTTGACACTGCTCTCAGTCTGGGATATGTGTTGGAAGGCGGAGCACTAGCCATAGCTCCCCAGGAGTCCTTCCTGACTCCTTTTTTGGGTAGGGAGGTCTGTCACCCCCTCCGACCTGTATTTTGGCCAGAATACAGCCGGACCCTTGATGCTTTCCTTTATCCAGATGAAACAACAATACTGTATCATCTTTCCCTTATCTTTATCCCTTGTACAAGGGGCGGTTTCCCAACGCTCCAACATCCTCCCTTAAAAGACTGTCTGGAGGGATGTTCCCAGGACTCTTTTCCCTGTCCTGCTTATTTTCCTTAGGCCTATTACTTTTATTCCCCATTCTGATTTCCCGAGACTTTTTCTGTCACTCCGTTCTTTCGCTTCGTCCTTCTCCGGCTGTTTTCCTCGCGGATAAACAGAACCGCGGATCCGGACTGCAGTACTCACTTCGTACCGATGGTACGTCTCACTCACGCACACACAAAAAGTCTCTCAGAATGTCCCAACCACCAAGGCAATACTTTGAACAGTCAGTTTTCTTACCTTGGTCTGTGCACAGAGTTGCCTGGTTGTCGCGATTGTGCCTACTATTCCTATCCTTCCCCTGTGGTTCACTGGGTCTGCCTTTAAAATTGGTCTCCGGATCCCAGTCGGTCCCCTGCAAACCTCCGTCGACGATTCACGAGACCGTTGAAATCAACGGGATGCGTCTCCCCGTCTTTCGCCGGCAGAAATTCCCAGGGCGACGACCTGGACTCCCGGACGAGCCCCCAACTGTGAGAAATGAGCAAAAAAAACCTCGCGAAAAGAGGGTTAGGCCAGACTCCACAGTGAAGCTCCTAATTTTATTACGTTCTTGCAAGACCGGGTGTCTAACTAGTAGGCACGCCTGGTCAGAGCAATACAGGAAGTTTTATACCCTATTCCCGGCCATGAAATCCCTCCTCTGTTTCCCCATTGGCTGGGTACTCCAAAGTTTACAGACTAACCCGACACGCCTTCTACATGTTACAGTACATATCAGTTCATACGTCGCATGTCTCATTACCGCGAAATTATGCCTCCCCTGGGAGGAGAAGTTAATATTCCATACCTTATTAAGCAAGCGCAGTTGCTGCTACCAGAGGCCACATTCCTCTCC
Source organism: Bucorvus abyssinicus (assembly GCA_009769605.1). NCBI lineage: Eukaryota > Metazoa > Chordata > Aves > Bucerotiformes > Bucorvidae > Bucorvus > Bucorvus abyssinicus. The sequence continues at coordinate 6,572,894 of CM020064.1, forward strand.
AACGACCCTAGTTTAACAAGTTTCGAGTTTGTAATCTTTTATCTGGCCCCCCATTCATCCCTTTGATTGCCCTCTTTACCTGGTCAGGGAACCCTTGTGTCTTGAAAACTCATCCCACCTCTCTGGCGCCCTCCTTGTCAAGTTCTTATCATGCAAGAACAACATTCTGTTTATTTCGTTCTCACATTATCTACTCTGTAGAAACTGCTCTAATGGTGGGTCTAGTTACAACACATTGGTATCCCATCATGTTTACAGCATGACTTCGGTAATATTGATAGGAAGTACCTGTGCTGTAACCACATTCCTAGACTGTGCCCTTCTGAGGTCCACTCTTAAAATACAGATTGGGAATCTGTTTTAAACACAGTCTGGGCTCAGCAAAACTAAGTGATACTTTAGATGAGGCTGTACTGAATGACTAGCTGGTCTTCTAAATAGTTCCTGTCAGGATCTCATTAAAATCAATTGCCTCAAATATTGCTTACTTAGCTGAGGTAATTTCTTCAGCTCACCTTGAACAGTCTTTCCTTTCCTCTATACCTTTCCAGAAAGACTAAGTTTAATCTCTTCTCCAAAACTACAGCAAGTTGCATCCTCCTCTTGGCTCACACCAGAACCAATTGTGGGAATTAGCTGCTATTGAGCAGCCTCTTCTGAAAATTATGGTAGTCAAACACTATAGTTTGCTTGGTAGGGACTTTTTAATTAGCAAAAAGCAATCAGGTCCTTTGATTTTGTTTTGGTTTTTTTCCAGAGTAACCCTCTGTAATCTACAGGACACAGCAGAAGGCAGCCAGCCAGAGCAGTAAACACAACAACCAGCACAGTGACCTGTTCAGGTTTAGACTTTGGGAATTTCTCAGGCTTGAATGCTGACAGGTGCCTTCCAGGTGGCAGGGAGTTTGCAATGTATGAGAAAAGCACCTCAACATGGTTCCTAAAGAGATTGGCTGGAAAGGAAATTTTCCTTCATCATAGGATCTCTCAGCAGATTTGTTACAGGTAAAGCTGGTTAAATTCAGTACTAAATATGACATTGTAAATAAGAAAGCTAAGGGGAGCTGAGGAACCCTGTTGTTTAAAAATGTTTTAAAGTCTATTCTTCTGAAACATGGCTTGTAGCAGAAATAGCATAGGCAGCAGGACTAGGGAAGTGATTGTCCCTTTGTATTTGACGCTTGGTGAGACTGCACCTCAAATACTGTGTTCAGTTTTGGGCTCCTCACTGCAAGAAAGACATTGAGGTGCTGGAGTGTGTCCAGAGAAGAGCAACGAAGCTGGTGAAGTGTCTAGAGAACAGGTCTTATGAGGAGCGGCTGAGGGATCTGGGGTTGTTTAGTCTGGAGAAGAGGAGGCTCAGGGGAGACCTTATTGCTCTCTACAACTACCTGAAAGGAGGTTGTAGAGAGGTGAGTATCAGTCTCTTCTGCCAAGTGACAAGTGACAGGACAAGAGGAAATGACCTCAAGTTGCATCAGGGGAAGTTTAGATTGGATATTAGGAAAAATTTCTTCACTGAAAGGGTTGTGAAGCATTGGAACAGGCTGCCCAGGGAAGTGGTTGAGTCCCCAGTCTTGGAGGTATTTAAAAGAGTTGTAGATGTGGTGCTGAGGGACATGGTTTAGTGCTGGACTTGGCTGTGCTAGGTTAATGGTTGGGCTTGATCTTAAAGGTCTCTTCCAACCTAAATGATTTGATGATCCTATGATCATTCCATATTCAAAAATTTTCTGGTTGAAGAAGGTCATGTGTGGAAGAATGTTTCCAGTAGTTATCCTCACAGGTAACTCTACTCTTCCCCAAAGAGCACTGCAAAGGTAGTGCTACAAGTCTCTCCTCAGCAAGTGAAGGTAGGCTTCGGTGATACCTACTGAACCAGGTAATGACAGATTGGAGAATGCCTATGTGTTATTTCATGCCTTTTTTTCTGAAGTGTGTTCAGTTCTTAGGTGATGTTTTAGAAGTACCTACTATTTTAAAATAGAGAACCATTGGTGTGATATTCTGTCGGAGAACGAAAATAACGGACTGCACGCACTTTATGAAAGTGATAACGCAGACCCTTTATTAGTGCTATTCCAAGCCTTATATACCTTCTCACTCTTAAGCAGTGATTTTCCACTAAAAAGCACCTTCCCTTTATCTTATCAGTTCAGCCTCTACTCCCTGTACTTCCCAGCGCTTGCCTGCTATTTTGCAGCTGTTCTGCCTGCTATTTTTTAACTCGTTGTTTTCTTTCTCCTGTGTCTTCTGTAGCTGCTCACTGATCCCACGGCTTCTTGCATGATGTTTTTTCTCCCGTGTCTTCTGCCGCTGCTCACGGGTCCCACGGCAAAGCGATTATATTTTGTATTTCTGGTGATCCTTAAATTTCTGTCCGTGATCGATCGCCGGCTGTTCCCACATTTCCCCCTTCTTTGTTTAGAACCAACACTGCTTGGAGTGATCTGTCCACTAGCTACTGCACACGTGACATAAAACACAGTATACAAATAAGAATACATAAAATCTTTCAACATATGCTAATTGATTTAAGGGATGTCTTCGGTCACTCTGTCTTGTCTTCAGTCTTTGTCCATCATGCCTGACACTCGTCCGTTCATGTCCATCCTTGTTTACAAATCTGACAGCAACAAGTCCTGTTGCTCTTTAAAATCTCCTACAATTCCCCCTTTTTGTTTTTGTGCTATCCAGATACCTGCCATATTTTTCTTTACGATTACCATGGTTTTATTTATTATGCATGATCCTCCAATCAATATTATCATAATCATAATTAATATTTGCATACCTTGTTTACATATGTCTTTAATCCAACCTGTTATACCCCACTGCTGAAACCACCCATCGAGGCCCGTGCTCGTTATCTGCAACTGTTTAACTCCATCCTTCAAGTCCTGAATGCTTTTATGGATGGATGTAGAATGGTCTGACAGGTTCATACAGCACATTCCTTCAAAGTCTTCACATCCATGACCCTGTGCTAGCAATAAAAAATCTATAGCTGCTCTATTTTGAAGCGTGGCATGTCTAATAGAATCAGTGTCCAATAACAATCCACTCAAAGCTCGTGAAGTAGCGTTACTCTGCTTTGCTAACCAACATCCTAATCTATTTAGTGTTGCCAAGGCTTTGGCGGCAGCTACACCAGGTGTAAAAAGAGAAGCTGTTATTATTTCTGCCTGGTTCCAAAATGTGGCCTGTGAATCACACATGGGATCAAAAACATGGTGCGATCGTCTCTTTCGATGCCGTAAAAGGTGCGAATGCTGATGTATCATAGTAATATTTGGTGTTAGTAATGTGAGACGCCCAATTGTACAAGGACCACCCCGTATAGGGGCCGGAATACCAGCCCATGCTCGATTCCCACAGATGAAAAAAAGACCCGAAGGGAGCTTCATAGGTGTATTACTGCCTACAGAAATTTTGGGAATGGTGTAATTGCACCATATGCTACTATTTGTATATGGTGATAAGGTGCTATTTACAGACCAGGATAGATTTCTGTTTTTCCCGGTATAATTAAAAAACACGCAGACAGCAGCCTGCACAGAACCCAACAATCGCACTTCCTGGGGTTGAAGGGGTGATGGGGGGAAGGCGTGCGCCAACCACCCGTCTACTGACTTGTTCCAGACATTTGGACATGCTGGCCTTACAGCCGTCGCATTACAAAAGGCAAACCACTCTATTGTGTCTATAGGAATTCCCACCAAACATGTTGAAAAGGGATTTTGAGGAGTTGCCGTACTAAGGCAGAGAAAATCTTGTCCGATGGCATTAGCAAGTGTTACTCAAACATTTTCATTAGGCTGTGGGACTATCCAAGCAGTACTGCTCACGATTAGTTGGATTCCGATGACGGTGGTTGTGATGACAGTGTGCGCAGCCAAGGTTTTACCCATTTCGTTGGGATCCATTGGACTCCACGATCTGTAACGACACAAGCATATCCTCGTCCCCAAGTAAGTAATCTGTACGGACCCTTCCATTCCCCTGTCTCCTGGTCGCGCATTCGAATCAATATATCATGTTGATCTGCAACAGCCACTCCTGCCTTCATGCCCCGCAAGTGCAGTATAATAGGTGGGTGCTCTTGACCTTGAGGAAACCGCAAAAAGTTTAACACATAACAAGCCTTAAATAATCGTGTTTGAGGGTCCTCCGGTCCCCCTTTTTGTTTTTGCAATTGACGCTTCAGGGTGTGATGCATGCATTCTATGATCGCTTGACCTGTGGGGGAGTGTGGGATACCAGTGATGTGTCGAACTCCCCATAATGCAAGGAAATGCTGGAGACTGGAGGCTATATAACAAGGCCCATTGTCAGTTTTTATGGTGCGCGGTACCCCATAGGCCGCAAAAGCCATGTGTAAATGTTTTATAACATGTTTTGCCGTCTCTCCTGTCTGAGCAGTAGCCCAGATGATATGGGAGAAGCAATCCACCGAAACGTGGACGTATTTAAGTTTCCCAAATTCAGGTACATGTGTGATATCCATTTGCCAAACGTCAAGGGCGTGTAAACCACGAGGATTAACTGCTTGTTCTATTCCTGGCCCTAGTTGCTGGCAACTAGGGCAAGACTGGACAATGGCTTTTGCTTTTTTTTTTTTTTTTTTTTTTTTTTTTTTTTGAAAGTGGTGCATCCTGCGCATGTAACGGGATTGTGAAAAAGCAATCTTTTAAGTCAATTACTATAATGTGCCAATCAGCAGAAATCTGCATTAGAGCCCGTTGGGCCAGGCCGGCAGACATTCGTAGCACGTCAACAGGAAGCCTGGCCTGCAACCTTGGTTCAGAAAATTGACCCCTTCCCATCATTTGATCAGGGCCTATTGTCCTTAAAGGGTCATCGTCCGGCCTGTCTAGGTTTCGCATGGCTTCTTCGTGAACCAGAGTACCCCACTTGTCCTTCCAAAGGAGTCTTTGCATCGGTGTCAGGATCAGGGCGGCCAGCTGATCACAATCATAAGGAGTTAATAAGTTGCCCCCGTAGATGTTGTCTAGCAGAGCGGTGGTATACGGCGCATGCAGACCATAGGTCATTACAGATTTACGAATTTCTTTCACCAAATCCCAATGAAAGGCCTGGTATTCTTGCTGATTATTCACCACCACTACGGGGTAAGCATTTAACACCTCCCCATCTTTCAAAGCCTCTTTTTGAATTTTGGACCATTGATATCGTGGATCTACGTGGCCACTAGGCCTGATTTCGCCGGGGCCGTTGGTGTTCCCCGGAACTGTCGGAAGTGACGGCCAGGACGAGGGCACCGGTTCTGATCGCCTTGGCGGGGGGGGAGATGTCCTCGGCGGGGGGAAAGATGGCGTCGGCGGGGGGGGGAATGTCGTCGGTGGGGGGGAAGATGGCGTCGGAGGGGGGGGGGCCGTCCTCGGCGGGGGGGAAGATGGCGTCGGCGGGGGGGGGGGCCGGCGTCGGCGGGGGGAAGATGGCGTCGGCGGCGGGGGGGCCGTCGTCGGCGGGGGGGAAGATGGCGTCGGCGGCGGGGGGGCCGTCGTCGGCGGGGGGGAAGATGGCGTCGGCGGGGGGGAAGATGGCGTCGGCGGCGGGGGGGCCGTCGGCGGGCGGGGAGATGGCAGAGGCAGCCTGTTGGTAGAGCCTGCCATCTCCCGGTCAGTTTGCGTCGCTGCCTCCGGCAGCGGGCACTGTTCTCGCCCCGTTGCACTCTCTCTACCCCGGTCTGACGGCGGAGCGGACGGGACTGCAAGTGCGTGGGCCCCCAGCGCAGCCTCTGCCTCCGCTGCAGCTTTTCTCTCTGCCATCATGCTCTTAATTGCCTCAGACATTAGCCTCCAGGTAATTGCCAGCCCTTCTGCGTTTTTATCTCCGCGCGAGACCGCCTCCCACAAGAGTTTGCCCGCTTCGTCCCACACGGCAAGGTCGAATGCCTTTGATGTTTGTACTGGCAAGCCTTGCGTCCGGAGCCAGTGTAACAGGCGCCGGATGGCATGTTCATCGTATTTAATCCCTCTCTTAGAGAGGATATGCAGCAGGAGTTTGGCTATCGCCGCTTCTTCTGGAGTCAATGAAGCCTGCCCCATACCGCGCCTCAGGTGCTCACCTTTTTAAGGTCCCTGCGGTATATACCCAGCGTCGCTTCGTGTCGACCGCTGACCCTCAGCACCTCTTCGTGTAGCTGCTGAGCCCCTGGGCCGCTGTCGTGTCGGCCACAGTCCCTGCAGGTAACCCCAGCGCCTCTTCGTGTAGGCTGCTGATTCCCTGCAGTTTCTCCCTGCAGTTTCTCCCTGCACCGCGTTGTGCCGGTTGCAGTCTCTCTCCGCAGTTTCTCCCTGCGCCGCTTCGTGTCGGCTGCAGTTTCTCCCCGCAGTTTCTCCCTGAGTTTCGTTCTTCCTCGGCGTTGGAAAAATCACGTCGGGCTCAGCATTTGTCGGTCCTCGGCGTTGGAAAAATCACGTCGGGCTCAGCATTTGTCGGTCCTCGGCGTTGGAAAAATCACGTCGGGCTCAGCATTTGTCGGTCCTCGGCGTTGGAAAAATCACGTCGGGCTCAGCATTTGTCGGTCCTCGGCGTTGGAAAAATCACGTCGGGGTCACCATTTGTCGGAGAACGAAAATAACGGACTGCACGCACTTTATGAAAGTGATAACGCAGACCCTTTATTAGTGCTATTCCAAGCCTTATATACCTTCTCACTCTTAAGCAGTGATTTTCCACTAAAAAGCACCTTCCCTTTATCTTATCAGTTCAGCCTCTACTCCCTGTACTTCCCAGCGCTTGCCTGCTATTTTGCAGCTGTTCTGCCTGCTATTTTTTAACTCGTTGTTTTCTTTCTCCTGTGTCTTCTGTAGCTGCTCACTGATCCCACGGCTTCTTGCATGATGTTTTTTCTCCCGTGTCTTCTGCCGCTGCTCACGGGTCCCACGGCAAAGCAATTATATTTTGTATTTCTGGTGATCCTTAAATTTCTGTCCGTGATCGATCGCCGGCTGTTCCCACAATATTCAGCTCATAAGTTTCCAGGATAGGACAGATGGGTGTCTTTGTCATTCACAGGTGTTATGCCCACTCCATACATGACACAACAGCTAAGTGTCTTGCAGGGAAAGGAGCTTGACTTCACCTGAAAGATTTCTCACACAGTGGAAAGTTGACAAAGCCAGCTCCCAAGGCACCCAGTCTGCGTGCCTGGAGGAATATGTAGGTGTGCTTTGTTGCATTAATTCACAAGTTTTGTAAACAGTACCCAGAAAGACCAAAGCCAGCAGAGGCTGCTGAAACTTGTATTAGCACCAGGGCAGTCTAACTGGCTTCATAACTCATTTTTGCATCATAGACGCTGTTGAGTGCAAGAGAATTAATAACTACTCTCTTTGACTCTGTTAATTTCTTTGTCTCCTGTTATTCCAGCCAGTCCTTCCCAAAATGCAAGCATCTCCTCCACTGAAGTTCTTTTAATATGGAATGTGAGCAAAAATATTTCATTTATAGCTACCACAAACATAGGTTGTAACTTTTTCTGAATGTGTGATTGCAGCTTTTAAAGGCATATTTGCACTAGCTTTACTTATCTTGGATACCAAGAGTGAAGTCATGCTCTTCAGCACAGACTATTCAAAGTAGGCTTGCTACATGCTTACTTGAATGATTACTTTGGTGCTGAAGTTCAACAGAACAATGAATAATTATTTCCATGTAATATTTCCACATATTTCTGTACATTCAAGTGGGAAGGAAGAACTTCTAAATTCTCACTTACAGTAAATGAGCTGAATACAATGCATACATATATATGTATAGCACTGAATGAGAATGATCTTCAGACATGAAATCTGAGAGATTCACAATCATTGTGCAGGACATTTGCAAAAATAGACTAAATGTAACACCTGGAGTCATTGAAAAGCTAGATAGGAATTTGGGGGGGGTGGGGGAGGGGGGAAAGTCAGTAATGTGTATTATTCATCATTTGTCATTTGCAGTTGAGGAAATGGAATGCCTTCTGACACATCTAAAGAAGCTTATGATTTATTTGAAGTAGTGAAAGAAGTATAAAGCCAAATAGTAATATAATCCCCTGAGGATGTCTTGCTACAGTCTTTTACATAGCATTGGAGCCACTGTAAATAGTTGGATTAAGATAAAAATCCTGGCAAACATTTGGCATGAAATGCTAGAGATATGAAACTATTCATTCTTTGAAGTCAGAATATTTTAGTCTTGTCTAGCATCATAATACTAAAACCTGCTACCTTTATTTAAAAAGCATTCAAACTCACATAAACCAAAGCTGTTATGATGAGACTTCTAATCTCTTTCACCCTAAACCCATCCTCCTTTTACTGGAGATGCCCTGGATGATGAATGGCATTAGCTACAACACCTCAGCTTTCTGGACCTGTTGTTGCAGCAGGGGAGTCCTATTAATTCCAGTGTATGAGGTTTGCTTTTGACCTGGGAGAATATTGCTATCATTTATTTTCAGTAGCTAGTACAAAGTGGCCAGATGGAACAAAATACTTGATGGCTTAAAAAATAGTTATTACATATATGCAATAGTCACTATGGAAATATAGTGAGCCAATTTGAGTAACTGTTTTCCAAATATTACCTATAAACTTCCTTTCTGCATGCAAACCTAAATGAGCAGCAGTGTAACTTCCTAAACTGGAAATCAGCAAATAATCCTAAGAAGCAGCATTGCTTTAACAAATTATATGTATGCAGCCATTCGTGCCTGGACTTGAGCCTACACAACCTGACATTTGTGGCATGAATGCTCACTGGCTTCTTCCTACTGCTGCATTGTAGGTGATAGCAGGAACTAGTTAATCACCAATAATGAGAAGACAGGGACCAGCTAAGTTGTAAATGATGGCCTTGTCCTTGGGCAGCAGAATGGACTGAGCAAAACAGGCAACCATTAATCAGGGTAAAAGAATCCTAAAGAAGATAACGAAGGCAAGAGTTAATTAACCCAAGATAGGGAATGTGCTGCCTCAGAAAAACGCAAGAGAGCATGCGTCAGGACGGAGAGGTGAAAAGTGCATCCAGGAGGAAGACTTCAGGCCTTCATCAAAGACCCCTGTTGAAGACCACCAGAGAGACACTGCGCATGCCCGAGAGAGGGACGGACTGTGTAAATGAATTTGGGGAGAATGATTATAATATTCTTATTAGTTCCTGGAAAGATAATGCCTATGTAGTAGCTAACAGTATAAATGATATAATCGGACTCCCTGTAAGCACGCACAGAAGGGCAGAGATATCTCCCTGTGCGTCCGGCGCTGTAAATAAAGAATACCAGCTTAATAGTCACATTGGCTATTGGGTTTTATATCGGTGATCGTTGAATCATAGGTTACTTGCTTTGCTTTGTAGACCAGGAATTCCATGCATTAGAGCATGGACGGAAACAAGAGGAAGAGGATACAGAGAACTAAATCAAGATTCACCTGTCATGGGTCTAAACACCAGAAAGCACATGCTCTTCAAGTATGCTTGCTATGGTCTTTTAAATAGCGTTCAAACCACTGTAAATAGTTGGGTTCACACAAAAATAAATGGTGCTGGAGAGGTAGTTTGTGGCTGTATGTTATGTAACAACTCCAAAATTCATCTAAACTCTTGTGTTTTGTCCTTGGACAGTGCTTTTCCTCTAAATCAAAAATGTGAATTTGTTTTGGAAATAATCAGCAATACACACACAAGGCAGCAGATCAGACTTTGTGCATGGTAAATAGGAAAATCCAAAGCTGATAAGTTACCAGTGCAAGTTAGTTCAGTGATTCAAATGTCAAGAAAGTGCACACAGCAAATGATAAGAAATAGTGTTGTAAGTGATATCCTAAGGCAGGAGAACAAGAACCACAAGTCAGTGTCAAGTACCTCCATGCAGTTATAAAAAGGTTGTGTCAAACAGCCCAGGGTTAAATCAGCTTTTGTGAGTTGAACTGGCATACAGTCCTCCTGCCATTTAAACACAAAGTTCCTTCCTTTTTTAAAATTGTCTCATTTTTGTATGTGCAAGAACATATCATTAATAATATTAGACCTTACCATCACACCTCTGTCATTATTTTTGTGGTTTTCCCCTATACCAGATAATTTTAGCAGCTAGTTTCAAGAATGAAAGTGCACACTTCAGCTGGCTTGAGACACAATGGTTCCAAATTTCTACATAGTGCACAGTGCTGAGTTCATGCTCTGGCACTTTGGCTGTTGAAATCATCAGCCATTTAAGCAGAGTTCAAACACAGCTTGTAAATGCTGCTTATAGCCCGGAGTAGATACAGCTGAAGATCAGGAATGCCTAGTGCTGCAGGGCAGACACATCTGTGTTTTGCAATGTGTGCAGTGGACTAGCCCAAACGGTTGATAAAATATTCCTCTTTTGTCCATTGCCATTGAAGTCTCTGGCACCCTTCACAAGTACCTCAGCACATATTGACATCTCTCTTCTACAAGAACAGTATAATGATTTGGCCTGTCTTTTCTAGTCTCATTTTCTTCTTTGATTTTTTTTCCTCCTCAAATGATAAGGAGTTTTGTGATGACTTCCCAGTTGTGCACCCCCTTTGGACAGTCTCATACACAATCTACATGAAGCTATGTTGTCCATTATATTGTTCATAGTCTCTCAACAGTGAAGGTACATTTCATTATGCATTGCAGTCAGCTGGGCTAGCCCTTAACCTTCATGCTAAAGGAGTTAATGTTCCTAAATCAACCCAAGCTTCCTCTTTATTGCCCAGCTGTTTTTTCTGCTGATGAGCTGATGGAGTTAGCAATTTTGATGCAGTTGCCCACATATTCCACTACCCTGGTCCCTTACAGGGCTATATGCTGTGTACATTGCCTTTCAGTGCATGTATGCCAAAGATTTTCTAGGACAGAAAAGCACTTGAAGGGTTCTGCAGAGACTGTAAGTGGATACATAGATGAAAGTGTGACAGCAGCATTGAAAGCACTGGTTTAATCTCATTGAAATAAAAGTTTATGGTTTTTCTGACCTTTTCCTGTAGATCATGTCAAGCCCTTCATCAAGTTCAGTGTGATTTAAAATTTAGAGCAACACTTCCTTTAGGCTGTTACATTAAAGTCCAGATGTGAGTGAATGTTCAGGCTCAATCTGAAATGTTTCACCAACTTCCAAATCCATAACCTGCAGGCAATTGCAAGAAGGTTGGCTGCGCATACCTATTCACTGATCCCAAAGAAGGGACTCTGTACACAATGGCAGAGGGATGATGTAGTTTCCCCCTTACTGTTTTAAAATAAAAATAATTTACTAACATGGCAATTTTTTTTAGAACCTGCTTTTGGTACATTTTCTTCTAATCTTTAGTTTGCAGGCTATTTTCTTATTTACTCTACTGAAATATTGTCAACATCTGGGTTAAAGAAATATTTCTCATTACCTAAAATTTATACTTCCTCTGCAACATCAAATATTCTGCAGCTGCTCTAGTCTTCACTTAAGGCCATAAACCTGTATCATGTTAAGAACATGATGATGTGCACAGAATCTCTTAACTAAGGTGATGCAAATAGGACTTTAGAAAACAAGCTTTGACTTTGGTCAAGGAGGAAGGATAGAATTTCAGAATATATTTTTGAGGAACAGCTCATATCATTGCAGGCCGAGGAAGAGGAGTGAAGATGTTTCAACCACCTACATGCTGTACCTCACCAGCCTGAACTGGAATTTCCCAACCCTGGACACCTCTGACTATTTGGTTTGCATGACAAGATTTTGGTAGGGGGGTAGCTATAGGGGTGGTTTCTGTGAGAAGCTGCTAGAAGCTTCCCCTATGTCCAATAGAGCCAATGCCAGCTGGCTCCAAGACGGACCAGCCACTGGACAAGGCCAAGCCAATCAGTGATGCTGGTAGCATCTCTGTGATAACACATTGTCAAGGGTTAGGACTGGGCCAGCCACTAGACCAATGACAGACGCTCTCTATTACCCGTCTCCCTTCCCAAATGGCAAAGACAAAAGGAGCAAGGGAGAGAGACTTTTAGATTGGAAAAGAAAACTAAAACTGCTTTAATGAAAATCATAACAATAAAATGAAATATATACAAATATATACAAACCCAACACTGGACCCAACCCCCCATGATGGCAACCACATCACATCACCACTGATGCTGTGGGCAGACACTAGGGAAGGCCCAGGCTGGGCTCAGCAGCAGATGGGAACCAGATTCAGGAATGCACAGATTGGGATTGAAGGCAGAAAGGACAGAGTCCTCCTCGGACTCCGGCCATTGAAAAAGAGCACAAGAGGGGTTGACCCTTGTGATCCCTCAGCTTTATACTGAATATGACGTCTATGGGATGGAACATCTGGTTGGTCAGCGTGGGGTCACCTGTCCTGTCCGCTCCTCCCCACAGCTGCGGCCTCTCACTCACTGCACCCCCACCGTGGGACACAGGATGGAGCAGTGCCCTTGGTCTGCCCAGGAGACAGTAGAAGCAAGAGCCTTGACGCGTGGAAGAACTCCGCAATCAAAATTGATTGTTTATTGTGATTTCAGCTCTATAGAGATGGGTGCAGCAGAGGTCCAGTACCCCTAAAGATGCATGCACACCCGCCATAGTTTTAGCCTCTTATTTAAAGCAGTGAAACATACATATTCACGGATTGCTCAACAGTCTAATTCATATGCATTAGATCATCCCGCTCTTGATGTAAATTAGGTCTCCTCCCCTCTGCACATGCGCAGTCCTCTTACATGTAACGAGTCATGTAACTTCATGCATCGCATGTCTCATTAACTTGAATTTAAGCCGCCCCTGGGAGGAGAAAGTAATATTCATCAGTCTATTAAGCAGGCACAGTTCGGAGGACGGTTGGTCGGTATCTTGGTATCCATCGCCTCAGGGATAACTTCCTGTAGAGACAATGCCTCTCCTCTTTATCTTGTCTCGGACGATGAAGTGTCAGGTGATAAGACCCCCCCTCCCTAGGCCTTTCATTCTTTAAGTGATAACAGGGCTGGTGAGCAAGGGAGGGTCTTAACACTTTGTTTCTTTTGTTTCTACAGAGCTTTGAGCAGGACGGGACAGGCAGTTTTGAGCAGAGCTAGCTAATATCTTGAATTTCAGAAAATATTTTCTACTTTCCCAACTCAATTCCCCCCTTTTCTTCTATCCTAGTAAATTCTTTTACTACCATCGCGAAATTCGTCCCATAGCCTACCAAGTTCCATATTTTGTCGCATTTGAAAGGCATACATCGTTTGTTGTGTGCGCCTAAACAGTCTCCAATTCACAATATAGAGTCCAATACAGAAGGCAAAGCACAGCAGAGTTAATACAAAAAGGATTACAATGGGGTGTAATATCTTCTTTACAAGTCCCGTAGCGGTGGGTGACCATCCAAAAAGCGTTTCCCACCATTTATGTTCTCCATCCTGTTTTACTCGCTGCAGGATTTGTTTTATTTCATTAACACCATGATGGACTGTGATTAAGGTTTCCTGACCACGTATTTTTACGTCTTCTAACGTCCTTATCAAGGCTTCGTGTTGCAGCAATTTCTTTGTGAGGGTTAAGTCTACTCCAATGGGAGTGGGAATTAATTCGCGAATTAAAGTATTGTTAGACTTCAGTAGCTGGTGGGACGTTGCTGGAGCCGAGTAATTAAAATCACACCCATGAATTTTGGTAAAATTGCAAACACAAATATTAGAATGATTCGTGGTATCCACCTCTGTACTCCCAACAAAGATGGAGTTACAGGGGGTCCTTAAACACACGCATCCTTTACCTGTATATACTAACAAGGTTTGGGACTGATATCAGGGCGGACCTTAAAATGACAAATCTTTTGATCCGTATCCAGACAAACATCTTGTGCTATGATGGTATTACTTTCACAAATAAATCCTAACTGTTCTCGCACAATGCAGGACTCGAGGTCTACTGTTTGCCACTTGCCCTCCATCTTACAGGCCCAGGTTCTATGTTCTGAGGGATATAAAACTGTCCCATTGTGGTTTAACCCTAATGCTAGAATTGGGTGTATCATAAATACTACAGCTTTGTGGATGGTCAATACAAATGTAGTGACAGTGTTCATGATAGGGTCATATGTAAAATTCACCATATTCCACCAAGAATGTAATTCCTTCTCAAAATCCGTGGCATTGTCCCAAACTATTTTCCGGATTTTGGTCGGGAATATTCCTTCTTCACCTTCTCTTATAATGGAGGCAGAGACCGTTTGCATCCACAACTGTGCCTGGATGCAACTAAGAGCTAGAGAAACCTTATTTGTATACCCACCAAACATATCCACAAGCAATTCATGGTCTTTAATATTTGTCCTTTCCCAGTTAGGTAACACCTTTGACAATAGCCATTGTTGAGTCCCCAGGGCTGAGAGAGAGCTTCGCAGAGGATGCTGGAGGTTTGCCAAGTCTGCTGTGGATGCGGCTAACTTGTTCATTAGTACTTCGGAATCAATACTATTCAAAACACCTAACCCTGTGCCCAACAGCCCTGTCAGGTCCCTCTTTACTCGAGTTTGTCTTCGGTGCAACCAGGTAGTCCACCCATCATAGGAGGCTCGGAGGAAGGGGGAACAGGCTGGTTGAATTTCGGAAACATTGGTCTGCATTGATAATTCAATCCGTTTAAGGGACCATTCAGGGTTAAATAGCAATTGTTGTTGACCCGTATTCCAGATTATATATGGGCCAACCTCAAAGATCATGGGTTTAAGGGCTTGCAAAGATACATTAGTGGGGGTTACAGGTGAGCTACGAGGCCTAGGAGTCATATGGGGACCGTCCGTAACATTGATCTGGAATCCGAATGGTACCATATGCAGTCCGCAACAGTAGTGTGTGTTAGCGTAAAGTTAAGCCAACAATCGGGGTTTGTTAAGCAGCAATCAGTGAATGTTTCGTTTTCAAGGGCCTTTGCGCTCACCTGAAAGCCCCTATGGATTCTGGGGTATGCACTATAAGGTAGCGGATAAGGACTATTAGTGGTGCTATTTATTATCCGGCAGCCAAACGCGATTCTCTCTCCTTTTGTTCCCTTCAGGGAGTTTTCTACCATTCTGTCCTTTTTATAAAAGAGACTATGTTCCCACTCTTGGGGCTGATATAACCGATCGTTGTGCATAAGAACGATGGACAAGTCTAAAGCTATGCCTGGCTCGCGGCGCGCCCTCCCCTCTAAAGCCAGGGACCAGGGCCATTCAGGGACAGAGGATCCTTCGTGAAGTCCCTGGATTATTATCA
Organism: Bucorvus abyssinicus; assembly: GCA_009769605.1. Taxonomy (NCBI): domain Eukaryota; kingdom Metazoa; phylum Chordata; class Aves; order Bucerotiformes; family Bucorvidae; genus Bucorvus; species Bucorvus abyssinicus. Next base: position 6,588,143 of record CM020064.1, read on the forward strand.
GGACCGTGAAAAGCGTAATTTTCCCGGCCGTACTTGCGTGACCTTCCATGAGGGCCTGTCTGCCTTCTTCACCCGAGTATGATGAATCCAGGCGTTGTGTTCTTTGATTTTGATTGCAGTGAACGTTGTCAACAGCACCTGGAAGGGTCCTTTCCACTGAGGCTCCAGAGTATTTTCTGCAAGGGACTTAACATAAACATAGTCTCCCGGTTGGATATCATGTACAGGGGCATCCAACCCTCTACCCTGAACATCCAGAACCCTCTTCCTGATCTTGTTTAGTTGTTTCCCCAAAGCTGTTAGATACTCCGACATCATAACTTCCCCTGATTGATCAGTCATTCCCTTTTGTACACCATATGGTCGGCCATACAGAATTTCGAAAGGACTTATGCCTTCCTTTGCTCGAGGACGTGTGGGAACAGCCGGCGATCGATCATGGACAGAAATTTAAGGATCACCAGAAATGCAAAATATAATCGCTTTGCCGTGGGACCCGTGAGCAGCTGCAGAAGACACGGGAGAAAAAACATCATGCAAGAAGCCGTGGGATCAGTGAGCAGCTGCAGAAGACACGGGAGAAAGAAAACTACCAGTTAAAAAATAGCAGAACAGCTGCAAAATAGCAGGCAAGCGCTGGGAAGTACAGGGAGTAGAGGCTGAACTGATAAGATAAAGGGAAGGTGTTGTTTTAGTGGAAAATCACTGCTTAAGAGTCAGAAGGTATATAAGGCTTGCTATAGCACTAAATAAAAGTCTGTGTTATCACTTTCATAAAGTGCGTGCAGTCCGTCATTTTCGTTCTCCGACAAGGACGAGTCCTTATTCGCAACAAAGCCAGTGGTAGAGATTGAGGCCAGGGCAAATTTGTCTCCTGACCCAATCGTACAATTTGCTGTTTTATCAGGTGATTCATTTTCTCCACCTGTCCACTTGACTGAGGATTATATGGGGTATGAAGTTGCCAATCAATCCCCAAATGCTTACTCAATTGTTGGACTACCTTGGATACAAAGTGTGGGCCCCTATCTGAGGAGATATGGGCCGGCACTCCAAACCGGGGGATTATTTCCTGGATTAGTATCCTAGTAACTTCACGGGCTTTGTTGGTTCTAGTTGCAAATGCCTCTGGGCATCCAGAGAATGTATCAGTAATGACTAACAAGTATTGATACCCCCCTTTTCTTGGGAGTTCTGTAAAATCAATTTGCCATGTCGTTCCAGGCTCATTGCCCTTTAGGATCTGTCCAGGTCCCTTTTTCCTTCCCACCTTTGGGGCAGTTCGTAAGCAGAGGTCACACTGCTGGGTTACCAATCGGACAGTAGTATATAAATTCCTTGCTCTAATATCTTTAGTTAAGTCTTTGTATAGAGCTTCAATTCCCCAATGTCTTTTTCTATGCTCTTGCTGTACTAGTGACCAAAGCAGATGGAAGGGTGTGACCACTTTCCCCATGGGGGTTACTGCCCAGCCCTCCTGGTTGATTTTCCCTCCCAGATCCTCAATCAATTTTTGATCTTCCTTGTCATACCTGGGAGGCCCTTCTGGTAGGAGATTTCTATCCGGTATTAGGCTCCCTTCAGTCACATACTTACATTTTGCTGCCTCTTGCTTCCCTGTCTGCCAGAGCATTGCCCTTTTCTATGGTTGTTTCCTCCTGTTGGTGTGCCTTCACATGCATCACTGCGAGATCGGTCGGTAACTGGACAGCTTGCAATAGTCCCAAGATTTCCTTTGCATGTTTAATAGTCTGTCCCTGGGAGGTTAGCAAACCTCTTTCTTTCCAGATGGCTCCGTGGGCATGTCTTACTCCAAAGGCGTACTTAGAATCTGTGTATACGTTTACCCTCAGTCCTTTTGCCATTTCTAGGGCCCTTGTGAGGGCTATAATTTCCGCCTTCTGAGCCGATGTATTTGGAGGTAGAGGCCCTGATTCTATGACGGAGTCTTCAGTGGTTACTGCATATCCAGCTAACCGTTCACCTTTCAGAACATAACTGCTGCCATCAGTAAACCAATTTTCCACCCCTTTTATTGGATTGTCCTTTAAGTCAGGGCGGCTGGCACATGTGGCCTCAATAGTTTCGAGGCAGTCATGTATTACTGGTTCCCCATCATTCCCAGTGAGGAATGTAGCTGGATTCACGATATTTGTAACCACAATCGTCACGTCGTCTTGTTCCACCATAATAGCCTGGTACTTCAGGAACCTCTGAGGGGAAAGCCAATGCCCCCCCTCTGCCTCCAGAACTGCTGAAACAGTATGTGAGACCATAACAGTCATTTTCTGCCCCAAAGTAAACTTCTGGGCTTCTTGGATGTTTAGTGTAACAGCTGCGACAGCCCTTAGACACCCAGGCCATCCCTTGGCAGTCGTGTCCAGCTGTTTCGATATATAGGCCACTGCTCTCCGGTACGGCCCAAGGTCTTGAGCCAGAATTCCGAGAGCAATACCCTGCTTCTCGTGTGAGAACAAAAGGAACGGTTTACTCACGTCAGGTATTCCCAGGGCAGGTGCCGATATTAGCGCTTTCTTAAGGTCTTCAAAGGCCCTTCCAGCGTCAGCGTTCCACTGAGTCTGCTTAGCGCCTGTATTAAGCAGAGCATAGAGGGGCTTGACGAGCAAGCCATAGTTGTATATCCAGAGGCGGCACCAACCTGTCATTCCCAGGAATGTCCGCAGTTCCTTGTCGGTCTGAGGCCGGGGCATCTGGCAAATCACGTCCTTCCGATCTCGTCCCTGTGTCCGTTGACCTGCAGATAACTCATATCCTAGGTAAATAACCTTAGCTTTCACTAGCTGCGCCTTTTTCCGGGAGACACGGTATCCCTGGAGTCCCAGGAAATTTAGCAGGCTTACGGTGTCTTCCCGGCAGTCCTCTGGCATCTTTGCAGCTAGTAAGATATCATCAACATACTGCAAAAGCTTCCCTTCACATGGAGGGACCCAAAGTTCCAAGTCCTTAGCAAGCTGATTTCCAAAGAGAGTGGGACTATTTTTAAATCCCTGTGGCAGCACAGTCCAAGTTAGTTGACTTCTCCGTCCAGTACCAGGATTTTCCCACTCAAAGGCAAATAGCTCTTGGCTATTCTCATGGAGAGGGATGCAAAAGAAGGCGTCCTTCAAATCAAGGACTGTGAACCAGGCCAAATCAGGAGTTAGCTCCACTAGCAAGGCGTAGGGGTTAGCTACTACCAGATGAATATCCTCAGTTATTCTCTTTACCTGTCTCAGGTCCTGCACTATTCTATATGTCCCACCCGGTTTCCTAACCGGTAGAATGGGGGTGTTGTAGCTGGACTCACACTCCTTCAGGAGGCCCGTCTGCAGGAAGCCTTCGATGGTGGGCCTGATCCCCTCCCTATCCTCCTTTTTGAGGGGACGGGAACACTGCTTCACCCTTACCGGCTGCTTTCCCTCTTTGAGTTTTATTTTGACAGGGATGGCATTCTTTGCCCATCCAGGGACCTTTGTTGCCCACACATGTGGATACACCTGATTGTCAATTCCTTCTGGAATATCTTCCTTTGTTTCCACCCCAATTAACATTAGGCTCATTATATCCACATATTCCTTATCATTTACCTGCAGTGTGATCTCTCCTTGTTCGAACCTGATGATGGCATTCAATTGTTCTAGCAGATCCCGCCCCAACAGCGGCTTTGGGGCATTTGGCATGTATAAAAACTTAGGAGTTCCCCACTCTTTCCCAATTTTATAGTGTAATGGTTTACAGAAATAGGCTTTCTCCGTCTGGCCAGTGGCACCTTTAACCGTTACATATTCCGAGCTCAGAGGGCATAAAGTCTGGTTTAGTACAGAAAAGGTAGCACCAGTGTCTACAAGAAATTCAACAGGATCTTTTTTCTTCCCTAGCTTGATTGTAACCATCGGGTCCGCTAGGGTGGAGTTCCTGAGTCCCCGTCAATCTTCATTGGTATATGCGATGATTCGAGCCCTGCGGCCCGCTCCCCGCTTCTCTTTTTCTGGGCATTCATTTTTCCAGTGGCCAAACCGTTTACAGATCGCACATTGGTCTCGTCCCAGGCGGGAGCCTTTTTCTCCCCTCTTTACTAGCCCCGCCTGGCCCCTCCCCCTGTTTCCCGGGTCTGTCTTGAATACAGGGACTATAATTTTCCCTTTCCATAGTTCTTGCTCACGGTTACTAAAAATTCTCCATGCCTCATCCAAGACTAGTTCAAGGTCCCTTTGGTCCGGGGGGCTTAGTTTCTGCAACTTCCTCCTAATATCTCCCACCGACTGTCCTATAAATAAAGACACTAATTGTTGGAGCCCTATTGGATCGGCCGGGTCCAAATGGGTGTGTTTGCGCATTACATCTCTTAGTCTATCCAAAAATTCTGAGGGGGTTTCTGTCATCCCCTGCCTTACTGAGTACAGTGCTGACCAGTTTATTGTCTTGGGCACTCCCTTCTCGAGCCCTAATCTGATCCATCCCTGATATTCTCTCAGCCTTTCCTGTCCCACACCTGTATTAGGATCCCAGCGAGGGTCCTGTAGGGGGAAATGATCTTTTACATCCTCCCTTTGTGGGACCTTATCTCTGGCAGCACTCTCTCCTGCCTTAAGCACCAACGTTCTCTCCGACTGTCAAACAGTCCAATAGAAGCTGTATATCATTCCAATCGGGATTGTGCTGTTTAACTATGAATTGGAAATGCTTTGCCACCTTAATAGGGTCCGTCCGATACTCTGATGCCACCTTTTTCCATACCTCCAAATCGGTAGTCGAAAAGGGGGCTTTAATAAGGATCGGGTTTCCATCAGCTCCTACAGCCTGTCTGAGTGGGGCTTGCATTACTGCTCTAGTTCTTGTCCGAGACGCGACTGGACTATCCGGGGGGGAGTTAGTGGGAGTGGTCTCCTCCTTCTCTTCTCCCCCGCCCGCTGCCTCTAACCTTTGATGACGCCGAGGTGGTGGTTTGAACACCGATCTATCTATTTCTGACTCTTCTTCTGGATAGTCCAATATTTTCTCCTTCCTACTGCACCTTTGACCTATGCTACACGAGGAGCAACATCTGCGTAACTTATTATCCATCCCTTTCTGTCTTTCCTTTTCTAATGCCAGTACCAACGGGTCCTGAGGAGGGCCCATCCCACAATCTGTCTGCCAGTCAGGATGATTTCTTAACGTGAAAAACATATCTGCATACCCTGCCTCATCCCATTTACCTTCCCTTCTCAAAAACAACATTAATTCCAGGATCGTATTATAATCTATGGATCCGTTCGCAGGCCACTTCGCCCCATTCCCCAATTTATACAGTGGCCACCACTGATTGCAGTATTTGATAAGTCGCTGTTTGCTCTCCGTTCCCCCACTTCCGGCAATATCCTGCCAGTGCTTCAGAATACAGCCCAGCGGGCTCTTCTTCATTACTTCCTTCGACTGTCCCTTCCCCATCTCTATATCAGTCCTTTCTCGGCTTTACACCTCCTTACCACCTCCCAGTCCTTCTCTCAAACTTTCCAGCACTCAGGCACTAGCTACGTCCACCCACACTCGAAACCTACTATTTTCCGCTTCCTCTGTCTCCCGGAGTCCCACAATGGAGACACTGAGACCACCTTATAACAAACACAAGGCCACTTACTCTTACACTCTTCACATTCCAATAAACCCCCGCAGGATGCCACTAAACTTTCCGAACCGCGCGACTGCGTGGTCCTCTGCCGAGGACCCTGCAATTATAACAGGGAATAGTCCCAGGAATCTCCCCAGTCCCTTGGTCTGGCTCCTGTTCCTAGTCAAAGCAACGAAACAACCTCTTGACGTTAAATATCCTCAGTGATCGCTAAATCCTTTTCTCCTTCTGAGAATTTTGTTTAAGTCTTTCTCTTTTATATCCCAGTACCCTGGTACCGGTATTTCTTTTCCGCAGATAAGCTTTACTATGTTTGCTTCCTTACTTAACTCTTGCTGATCTGCCCTTGGTAAGCGTGCCCAGCAAGTTGCACAAGCCTTGCTCCTTCTTGCCGACCTACAGTACCATCTTGTGGTGCAAAACCAACATTGCAGCAGAACCCAAGCCTCGTGCCAGCCCCGCCCCTGTGCACCACTGCAGGCGTTAGGGGTTCTATAAATCCTTAATTGCCCACACTGAAGGCACGGTATTTCACCAAATGGAGAGAAAGTTCCCCCCAGGTTCCCTGGGTCCGGGTTTTCCCAGTCAAAAGTTACGAGCCTGCCCATATGTGTCGCATACAATCCCCCCAGATAATCGATGCGACTTCTTATTCTAAGGTAGGGGTTCAGAGTAATCCATTCACGTACCTCATGTAAATAACCCCATGACTCTGAACCAAACCACCTTAGAAGCCTCTTTTCACTCGGGCGGGCCTTTTTCGCGAGTGCTAGATCTAAAACTGAATGCCGGTGGTGGGGCCAGACCTCTCCGAACTTATATAAAGGGGTAGGAAGGGGTCTGTCTATTCCCACCGGCGATGCGACGCACTCTCTTTCGGTCGCCACGATAATTTCTTTCGCTCCGCAGCGAGGCTGCGCCCCGTTCACACGCTTCCTATCCTTCTCTGACTGCACCTCCCCCGCGGAGTTACAGAACCGTGTCTTAAACACACTAACTCCCTTAATGCACAGACAGGGAATTTACAGACGGCTCTCCACAAAACACACAGACGCGAAATCTGACACCCGACCGAGACCCAACACACAAACGTGAATCCTAACAGAACACACCGTTATGGCAAAAGACAGGAAGACAAAAAACAGAAAAAAAACCTGCTTCATCCGTTTCTGGCGGGACTCCCACTCACTTTGCAGCAAGGCTGCGTCTCAGGCGCACACCCCCACTTACATACACCGGTTTTCACTCAGCACTCAGTGTGACACCACAACACGCTCCTCTCCAATCGCCACAATAATTCTTTCGCTTCCCTCGTCCCTAGCCCGGTCCCTCACGGGATACGGGAACCGTAGGTCGGAGGTCCGCTCTCGCTTCGTAGCGGGGCTACGTCTCACCCACACTCTCTCTCACAGCACACAGAAAGCCGACAGCGCCCGGGCACTCACACACCAATTAAAATCCCCGTATCAACCCGTACAGAGCTGCCAAACCTGACCGTGCGTCCCAGGGTTTCCCCCTGGCCCCCGACTCACCGGCCTTTATACCGTGCGCCCCAGACATCTGGCCCCTGTCGTATCAGCCTTTAGACCGTGCAACCCAGAGTTCTGGCCTTCGACTTACCGGCCCCAAGTTATTTCGCGTAAGCGTCCTTACGTCTTACGGGCTTCGCGACGGAGCGTCCCCCGGTTGTCTTACAAACCTCCCACTGCCCAGGATCCCAAAAATAAAAATAGAAACCCCTTTTAAAACATACCTTCGCCGTCCCAGGGTCCTTATCCTTCTCCCGTGGTGAGATCTGGGTGAGCCGAGTCCCTCTGAGAATTCTTTGGGGGTGTGCCTAGGAGTCCGCTCCCCCAGGTCTCCCAGCGGAGAGACGGAGAAGTCCCATCTGGGGTGCCAAAAATGACGCGTGGAAGAACTCCGCAATCAAAATTGATTGTGAAGCAGGTATGTTTATTGTGATTTCAGCTCTATAGAGATGGGTGCAGCAGAGGTCCAGTACCCCTAAAGATGCATGCACACCCGCCATAGTTTTAGCCTCTTATTTAAAGCAGTGAAACATACATATTCACGGATTGCTCAACAGTCTAATTCATATGCATTAGATCATCCCGCTCTTGATGTAAATTAGGTCTCCTCCCCTCTGCACATGCGCAGTCCTGTTACATGTAGCAAGTCATGTAACTTCATGCATCGCATGTCTCATTAACTTGAATTTAAGCCGCCCCTGGGAGGAGAAAGTAATATTCATCAGTCTATTAAGCAGGCACAGTTCGGAGGACGGTTGGTCGGTATCTTGGTATCCATCGCCTCAGGGATAACTTCCTGTAGAGACAATGCCTCTCCTCTTTATCTTGTCTCTGACGATGAAGTGTCAGGTGATAAGACCCCCCCCCTCCCTAGGCCTTGCATTCTTTAAGTGATAACGGGGCTGGTGAGCAAGGGAGGGTCTTAACGCTTTTTGTTTCTTTTGTTTCTACAGAGCTTTGAGCAGGACGGGACAGGCAGTTTTGAGCAGAGCTAGCTAATATCTTGAATTTCAGAAAATATTTTCTACTTTCCCAACTGAGCCTTTCTGCATCCCAACCCCTGGCAGTGACTGTGACCATCCAGCGCTGTCACTGCTCGAAGCAGCCGCTGTCTGCAAAACTATGCCGTTAACTTCAGAAAGTGCCGTGACTGAGAAGAGACTGAGCTGGCAAGTGCAATCACTGAACAGAATGAGTGCTGTTCTGACAGAATTAGTTCTGTTCTAACTCAAAACAGGACAAGCGAGAACAAATTTGTGTAAAGTGGAATTAGAGAAACAGATATGTGATTTGCAAAGTAAGGTGGTCTTGTTGCAGTGCCAGAATCGTTTGTTGACAGATAAGCTGGATACTTATCAGACTGTGGCAGACAAGGCGGCTGTTAGTGTTGCTCAGTATAAGCATCGTAAGCGACAGGCTAGAGTGAATAGGAAAAAGGTGCATACGGTTATTGCTGAAGCAGGAATACAGTGGGGTCCTGACAAGTGGGATGGTGATTTATGGGATTCAACTGACTCAGATGCGAGTGCAGGGGAGGAATCTGTTTCTGAGGATGTAGAGGCAAAATCCATCATTAGGAGAAAATTAGAACCAGGGCAAGTGAGATGTGATGTAATTGAGGATTATACCCAGCATGAAATTAATGATGTGATTGAGTGATTCCAGCAGAAACCAGGAGAATCTTTGCTCGATTGGATGGTGCAGCTGTATGATTTAGGAGTGCCCGGAATTGCATTGGATGCTGTGGATATCAAAAAGGTTGTAATGTTAATTTATGGAAATCCAAAGCGATTGAAAGGCCAAAAAGTTATTATTACTGGGTTAGGAGGGCGTGGCAGTGCAGACACCATGACTGCTTGCACAGAGCTTACACAAAAGACCAGGCCCTGCACAAGCACCTGATAAAGATCAGGTCGATGCCCCAGGGCTATCTGGTGCCTCGGAGTCTAGACTCCGTTAGCTGCCTCCAGTCTGTGCTGAGTGAAATGCCCACAGCTCACACCTGACCAGGGTATAAAGGAGCCCTGCCGGAGAACCCAATTGGAGTTGGTCCTCTTTGGAGCAGCAGGTAGTGCAGTTGGGGACTCTCCCCTCGGATCAGGACACCAGTTGAGGATACTTCCTGGAACTCTTCCCTCAGATCAGGATGCTGTCCGAGCGTATCTCCTGGGATTGAGTGACCCTCACCCCGGCATTGGTGAGTGACCCTTTTGGTACCCTTAAGTGGGAGATTCTCCCTTTGTATGAGTGAGGGTGATACATGTTCAAACCCCCAGCCCTATAACAGATAGAACAATGTATACGCAGCTTAACTATTGCTTAATTGCTCCACACTCTTTCACGGGCACCCCCTTGCCATGGGGAAAGAGCTTGCGTGCCCTTGCGAAGTTGAGAGCTATGCTGGTGGTGGCATATGCCTCCGGTAGGGTCTCCCAAGCCAGACAGGTCTCAACTGAAGGGTCAGACAAAGTGTGTCCACGGGCAGGATGGGCTCACTAGCCTTCGGGCAACCATCCTAGGAGAAGGACAACTCTAACTCCAAACCCGGGCAGATGGAGCTCGTTTAGCCCTGTAAGGCCATCCATCTAAGAGAAGGATACTCTAACCAAACCTACGACCTGAGGACTTCGCTGTCACCGTCCAAGCTCGCTAGGCCCTGGCAGATGAACCTCAGGTGTAAAGGGTGGGGCCAGTCTCGCGCACACTGCGCCTCACCTAAAAAATCCACCGCGCAGGCTTGAAGGGTGTACTCACGTTTGCAAAGCCCTGTAGCGACAGGCAAGGGACGAAACGGCAGGTGGAAAGATGTCACTGGAAGCCGCAGACCCAACCCTGCATGCAGGCGGTTCAGGACATTGGTCGCTTGAGACTGACCCAGGAGATGACAGTCTCGTTCGGCAGCATCCTGAATGACCAAGCAGCCTTTTTCAAGGAGAGCACTGCTTGCTCCGCATGGAGAGGGGCCTAGAAAAGGTGGCCTAACCAAAGCTCATCTCCCCTTCCAATCCGGTTGGCTAGCCGCGGCCAACAGGCATCTTCTGTTGCGGTCAACCAAAGACAAAGAGACAAAGGCATACACCTGCCTCCAAAGGTGTGTCCAGATTGACACTCGCATGTTGGAACATCAGAACCATGCTCGATACAGCAGACAGTGGGCGTCCTGAACGCCGTTCTGCTATAATTGCTCACGAACTGTCACTGACTCAACATCGACATTGCTGCTCTCAGTGAAGTTCGCCTTCATGAGGAAGGCAGCCTTAAAGAACATGGTGCCGGCTACACACTGTATTGGTCAGGCAAACCCAAAACCGAAAGTCATCATTCCGGAGTTGGCTTCATGATTAAAAACTCCATCGCCTCTAAACTTGAAAATTTGCCAACAGGTCATTCCGATCGCATTATCTCCTTACGCCTCCCGCTACACAACAAGCAACATGTTGTTCTCTTCAGCATATATGCCCCAACTCTCCAAGCTGACCCTACAGAAAAAGACAAATTCTACACCGATCTGCGCCGCCTTACTCAAAAGGTTCCTGCGGATGATAAGATCATAATCCTTGGTGACTTCAACGCCCGAGTAGGTAAGAACTCTGAAGCCTGGAAAGGAGTACTAGGCAAGCATGGAGTTGGAAACTGCAATGACAACGGTCGCCTCTTGCTAGAGTTTTGTGCTGAGCAGCAGCTTACCATCACCAACACTATCTTCCAGCAGAAAGACAGCCTGAAGACAACCTGGATGCATCCTCGATCTAAACACTGGCACCTCATTGACTATATCTTAGTGCGCCAGAGAAACGTTCGTGATGTCTGTCACACCCGAGTGATGCCTAGTGCAGAATGTCAAACAGACCACCGCCTTGTGCGCTGCAAACTTAACCTCCACTTTAAGCCCAAACCTAAGAGGGGCAGCATTCTGAGGAGGAGGCTCAAAGTCAACAATCTTCAAACAGCTGCAGTGAGAGACAGCTTCCAGGCAAACCTTCAAACTAGGCTTGAAGACCATCCCATAGACTCTTCTCCTGAAGCGCTTTGGCAACATATTAAAAATAGCATCCTGCAGTCCTCCGAAGAATCCTTAGGGTTCTCCTCAAAGAAAAACAAAGACTGGTTTGATGAAAACAATCCAGAGATCCAGGAATTGCTGGCAAAGAAGAGATCTGCTCACCAAGCACACCTCGCTCAACCATCTTGCCATGTAAGAAAAGCAGCCTTTCGTCTTGCATGCAGTAAACTCCAACAGAAACTTCGAGACATCCAGAACAAGTGGTGGCTCAACCTAGCAAAAAAGACTCAACTATGCGCAGATTTGGGTGACCACAGAGGATTCTATGAGGCTCTGAAAGCAGTGTACGGACCCACACACCAAGTTCAAAGCCCCCTACTCAGCGCAGATGGCCAAACGCTTCTCACAGATAAAACCTCCATCCTGAATCGATGGTCTGAACACTTTCAAACTCTCTTCAGTGCCAACCGTGTAGTCCAAGACTCAGGAATCCAGCTCATCCCAAAGCAAACGGTGAAAAATGAATTGGATATAGCCCCTACTATGGGAGAGACCCTTAAGGCCATACAGCAGATGAAAACCGGCAAGGCAGCTGGGGTCGACGGAATCCCGCCTGAAATCTGGAAACATGGAGGCCAAACGCTCCATGCTAAATTTCACGAGCTAGTTGTGCGCTGTTGGGAACAAGGCGAACTACCACCAGATCTCCGTGATGCAATCATCATCACCCTGTACAAGAAAAAAGGAGTAAAGTCAGACTGCTCAAACTACCGAGGCATAACTCTGCTCTCCATTGCTGGAAAAATCCTCGCAAGAATACTATTGAACAGATTGGTACCCGCTATCGCAGAAGAACTTCTACCTGAAAGTCAGTGTGGTTTCAGAGCCAACAGAAGTACCACAGACATGGTATTCGTTCTCAGACAACTGCAAGAGAAGTGTAGGGAACAGAACAAGGGTCTCTATGTAACTTTCGTTGATCTCACCAAAGCCTTTGACACTGTGAGCAGAAAAGGTCTGTGGCAGATCTTGGAACGATTAGGATGTCCCCCCAAGTTCCTCAAAATGATTATCCTGTTACATGAGGGGCAGCGCGGCCAAGTCAGATATGGCGATGCACTCTCTGAGCCCTTCCCAATAGCCAATGGTGTGAAACAAGGTTGCGTTCTCGCACCCACTTTATTCACAGTTTTCTTCAGCATGATGCTCCAAAGGGCCACGGCAGACCTCGACGAACAAGACGGCATTTATATCCGATATTGCACCGATGGGAGCCTTTTCAACCTAAGGCGACTGAAGGCCCACACCAAGACCCTGAATCACCTTGTCTGCGAGCTGCTTCTTGCTGACGATGCCGCCCTTGTTGCCCACACAGAAGCAGCTCTGCAGCGCTTAACATCCTGCTTTGCAGAGGCGGCTGAGCTTTTTGGGCTGGAAGTCAGCTTGAAGAAGACAGTAGTTCTCTACCAACCAGCACCACAAGATGATTACCATCATCCCCACATCACCATTGGCGAGTCAGAGCTTCAGTCAGTCCAGCAGTTCAGCTATCTGGGTAGCATCATCTCCTCAGATGCCACGATTGACAGAGATAGACAACAGAATAGCAAAGGCAAACAGAGCTTTCGGAAAACTCCATAAAAGAGTCTGGTGCAATAAACACCTGAAGAAAAGTACAAAGATCAGTGTCTACAGAGCCGTGGTACTGCCTACTCTTCTGTACGGGTCTGAATCATGGGTCATCTACCGCCACCATCTGCGACTCCTCGAACGCTTCCATCAGCGCTGCCTCCGCACAATCCTAAACATCCACTGGACTGACTACGTGACTAACGTTGCTGTCCTTGAACAGGCAGACGTCACCAGTATTGAGGCCATGGTGCTGAAAACGCAGCTGCGTTGGGCAGGGCACGTCTCCAGGATGGCGGATCACCGCCTCCCTAAGATCGTGTTCTATGGTGAACTTGCCACCGGCTGCCGCAAGAGAAGAGCTCCAAAGAGGAGATATAAGGACACCCTGAAACAACACCTCAGCCTAGGCCATATTGACCACCATCAGTGGTCCACCCTGGCCTCCAATCGGGAGATTTGGAGACACACCATACATAACGCTGCTGTCTCCTTTGAGAGCACGCGTAGAATCAGGCTCGAGGAGAAAAGACAGCGCAGAAAGAACTGTGCCTCGACTATACCACCCAAGGAGACCCTCCGGTGTGCTCTTTGCAACCGGTCTTGCCTATCCCGCATTGGCCTTTTCAGCCATCAACGCGCTTGCAATAAGCGTGGGCAAAGCCCTTCCCAAATCTTCATCCGCGAAGCCAAGCCATGATGAATTGCTACACAATAGAGTCATTTAGAAACTGTCATTTAAAGAACATTGTGGTCCAGAAACTAGAACGAACTAACTTTGAGAAACCAACTGTGAAGAAGTTATGTAAGAAGATGCTGAGTGCGCATGCTCAAGAAGAGGGTTCAACTAAAGGACACTCAGGAGCAACCCCTAAAGACCACCCAAGACCCCCTAAGAAGACTCTAATAGAGAAACTGCACATGTGTAATGAACATGCACATATTATAATTAGTTCTGGGAAATTATATGAATATGTGTGGCCTTTCTGAGAAATGTAATGCATATGTATATAGATACACCGTATAAACAATGGCTGTTCTGAATGGAAGGGTGCATGATTTGAGACACAGCTTCTCGGTGCACCCAGCGCTGCAATAAAGAATGCTGCTTTCTAAAACTCAAAAGTGAGTCTTAGAGAGTTTCATCAATCACCGACTTTTATGGTATCAAGGGTGTACACATTGTGGTTCATCTTCCTTAGAGAGTGTTCTTTAGTGTTCAGGAATTGTTGTGTAGTAATACATTCCCAACTGACATCTGAACCTGTAATTAATTTGGTCAGTCGGAGTGCTAGGTAAAATTTCATTGCAATAAATCCACGTTTTTCAGATAGCTGCTGCTGTCTGTTTTTGCAGGTGCCTCCGCAACAGAGGGAAACAAATTGAAGCTGTTCAAAATAAAATTGAGATGAAAATAGGAAATTTGCCGAAAAGAACCTATCTGGTTATGATTGTCCCAATCCCCAAATATATTATTGGGATTGATATTTTAAAAGGGTAGACTTTACATTTACAAGACGGACAATATCAATTTGGAGTAAAGCCATATGTTATGGCCAGACTCGTACTTGTGGGAAAAGTAAAAATGTCCCCTGTACAGATCCCCTCTGCAATGAAAGTTGTTGCAATGAAACAATATAGAATCCCAGGGGGACATGAGGAAATTTCACAAACAATAAAGGATTTGTTAGAGACAGGAGTTTTAAAACCTACCCCTATTGCCTGGAATAATCCAGTGTGGCCGGTAAAGAAAAGTGATGGAATCTGGCGAATGACCGTTGGCTATAGAGAGCTAAATAAATATACTCCGCCGTTAACTGCCATGGTGCCAGATACTGTCACTCTGATTGAAAAGGTGCAACAACATCTAGGAACCTGGTATGCAATAATTGACTTGACCAATGCTTTCTTTACAATGCCCATTGCTGAAGAGCACTGGGATCAATTTGCCTTTACTTGGCAAGGCAGACAGTATACCTTTACTGCCCCAAGGATGGACACACAGCCCTACTAGTTGTCATCAAATGGTGGCTGAGCATTTGGATTTACTAACTTTACCAGTCACTGTGCAGATAGTACACTATATTGACGACATTATGATTCAAGGAGAAACTGAGCAAGAGGCGATGAAGGATTCAGATCTACTAATACCTTTAATAATGGAGCTAAAATATGGGTGCAAAGACATAACGACCCTCAAGAGCCGGCTGAAGTCATTGCTACTGGGAAAGATAATACTGTTCTTGTAATAAAGTCAGGACAAGAGAAATGGGAATATGTCCCTGCTCGTAAATGTTATCTTCAAGAATGATATCATGATCTTTTAGCTTTGTCTTTTACAGAACCACCTGTTTTGGATCGTGAATCTCATCCTGTGTCTTGTGGTCCATTTGGACGATGTCATTACCCCAGGAAGCTACCTAGAAAAGATTAACGGAATGACTGAAAGCTGGTGGTGGAAAAGGAGTACCAGCATACGAACACAAGGTAACTATACCCACAATGCGAATGAACGCCACCGATTAGTTAACTTGACGTTTTCACCAGAAGTGACCTTGTGGAGAGCCCGTGAAGGGAATGGATGTCTCTTCATGCAATATCAAAGGGACCAAGACACAGTGATTTTATCAACTGATAGTACTGTTGCTATCAAATGCTGTAATCTTTCTACTCTTTGCTTGTGTACTGTAAAAATAGCTTATGACTGTTGCATTAACAGTACTACTAATGTGTATAATTTTAGCAGCAGTGTGTCACGAAAAGAGGCCGGGAAGATAGATAGAGCTGATTATTAAAATTCCTGGACTAAAAAGGGGGAGCACCTCCAGCCCTTTACAATTTGATCAGCCTGCTGGTTTCCCAAGAAAGACGAGATCCTTATGCCCAACCTGCCTACCACACTCCTGTTAGGGAGAAGGGGGGTCATCTCGTACCCTTTACAACTTGGCCAGCCTGCCAGGCTCACACTGGCAGCGTCACTGAAACCAAAGTCCCTCTTGGCAGCCCACAGGATCGGAGGATATTTGCCTAACCTATTCAGGGACCCTCACGAGCAGCGACACTGAGACAAATCCCTTCAGTATTAAATCAACAATGATAGTTTATTGTGTAGATGCGTGACTAAATGCAGGTTCGAATGATACTGGCGATAGGGTATTGACTGCGAAGAGGGATTTAAAGTGAAAACCTAAACATACAAACAAACCTAAACATACAAACAAACCTAAACACTAGTGATTATTAATAGCTAGCCTGACGTTTAGTATTTAAGCGCACATAACACAGAGCTCTTACCCAATAGGCGTCCCTATGGGGGGGGGGGGGGGGGGGGGGGAGGAGAAGAGAGGTTCAGCCCGTCGACCGATCCCAAAGTTTCGATGGTGGTCTTCTGTTCCCCAAATCCCCCTTTCATTCGCCACTTTTTATACTTTGAGTGACTCTAGTCATACATTCCTTTTGTTTTGACTGGATTAAAAAGCTCTCGCTTCACATTTAAAGGTCCAGGTGATAAAACATAGGGCGCATGCCCAGTGGGGAGTGGTCGCACCTTGGAGGCGGGTAGCCTTTGGGATGGAGGTGTGTTTTGGTATTATAATGACATTATAATGAGCAAAGTTCACCTAGAGGACACGATTTCACCATTTTTGCTGGCACGGCAGTAGCGATCCATCTTTCTTGATAGCGGTTGATGCAGTTAACTACAGCAGCTCATTGTTACCTCCAAGAACAGGGACGGACTGTATTGCCTTCGCATTACTCCCTTCCTCATTCAGAGGTATGGTACATTTTGCTTGGCTGCAGTAGGCCTTATCCATGGTAACCGCATTCCATTCTTGAGATCCGCAAACTGCTTCATGGCCACTTCATGGCTACCCTTCGTGTCAAGGTGTGAGCTAAAATCTGGGGAACAGTGTTTCCCTCACCTTGCCATTATCTGTTGTTTTCCCACGCAGTGGTAACATAAACTTAACTACGCTTAATACATTATTTTGTCGTAATGCTACTGCAGTACAAAACAGATCGAGCTGGGCTGATTATATGACTGTTTTACGGAATCACCCTGTTGTTAATGCTAACCAATTAAATAGAGTACCAGCCACCTGTGTTTCAGTTGCACAACAGTAACAGAAGAATGTTATTTATTTTAATATCTCTTTCTCGCGTTTACCATTATGTCAGAGGAAGAGAGCTTGGTGGGACACCCTGTTGGGTGGTACAGGTGCTGGTATGGGATTTGTAAATAGTATAGATAAAGAATAATTACAAAATAAATTGAAGGCAGAAGGACGGGACATATCCCAACTGATCAGTTTACAAGCACAATGGATGCCTACTGTGTTCCAACCTCAAAAGCTCACATTAAAATATGATACTGAATTTTTACAATTGTTTAATTTGTCACAAGCCAACAGATTGCAGGTAACTCAGAATGTGAGTCAATTTGTAAATTGGACTGAATGTACTTTGCAAACGTTGTATATAATGCAGTGAAATAAGGCCCAGAATGATTCCATGAGTAACAATGAATTAATTTGGAGGACCGTATTTAAACAATGGATTCCCACAACACATTGGATTCTGTTGTCACTTGAAATAGTACAGTGCACTGACTATTACTGTGCAGGGAAAATAACACATTTTAATGTAAGCTGGCCCTCCAAACTAATGTGTAAGTTTGTAGTTTTACCCATTATTTTTGGGGAAAAGTCTCCATTTACTCCTGAATATTGGTTGCCCCATTTTGAGGGTATGTATCTAGATACTAACAATAAAACACACAATTTGGACTTGTGTTCTCGTACTATGGACAGAGTAGTATGTGGTCAAAGCTCTCAATTATATGAGCCTTGTCTTTTAGAACACTCAGTAAATTTATGCTGATGGACAATATTACCATCCACCTTTTCTATGTTTATTGAAATAGGGCCACAACATGTTTGTGTAGTGACCTCCAACCAAAACACAACTCAGATATATAATTTGACCACCCCCTTTTCAGGATGTTTAGGAAATGTGACTCATTTATATTGGAAAGGGAGAAACCTCACTTTTATCCCGGATCGAGAACAACAAGTAACTTTGTATTGGCATCCTGATACTTTACTCCAAAGTAATTTAGGTATCTCTTTGGAACCTTTAAAACAAATTCTGAAGGACACAGAACACATGAGGAAACATTTGGCTATAAGATAAAACCTTGATTGATAGTCAAATACAGACTGTGATGGTAGGGAGGCAGCTGGTTGATTTTGGGCGTCGAAAAGGGCGTGAAACTGCCCATCATTGGTGGGATATATTTACTGGGTATTAATTTTCTGTGACTAAAGTGTTAAATATCCTACTTCATCCTGTAATTGCAATTGTGGTTTCTATTATGTTTTTAACATTGTGGAATTGTTATTTATGGTATAAAATCCGTAAGCTAATGCAGGATCCTATGATGATACCTTTATCGGATGCTTTTTGTAAGCAGTAACCAAAGGACCAAATGTGATGGAAGTCTATTAAATAATGATTGATTGATTACCGCTTATGAAAGAGTCTTTGATCAAGTATGTAAGTAGTAATTATCTAACTTGGACAGTGAGCTCAGGATGCTCAAGGACACATATAAATTGCCTTCAGTGAATCCGACAGGTGGTGCTTGTCCTGGGCCCTCTGCACAGGACAAGCAGGATGTGAATGGGACCACCCAGACAATAAATATTGTGTGCAGCTGTGTCATGACAGTAACTCGACCGTGCCCGGACGTCTGGCACAGAGTACAGAAATGCAGGGGGGAAACATAGTGACCCAGGATGAGGAAAAGGCTGAGGTAGTGAATGCCGCCTTTGCCTCAGTCTTTCATAGCAAGACCAGTTGTTCTCTGAGTGCCCAGCCCCCTGAGCTGGAAGACAGAGACGGGGAGCGGAATGAAGGCCCCATAATCCCAGGGGAAATGGTCAGTGACCTATTGCACAACTTAGACACACACAAATCTATGGGGCCAGATGAGATCCACTCAAGGGTTCTGAGGGAGCTGGTGGAAGTGCTCACCAAGCCACTTTCCATCATTTACCAGCAATCCTGGCTAACCGGGGAGGTCCCAATCGACTGGAGGTTAGCCAATGTGAGGCCCATCTACAAGAAGGGCCAGAAGGAGGATCCAGGGAACTACAGGCCTGTGAGTCTGACCTCGGTGCCAGGGAAGGTCATGGAGCAGATCATCTTGAGTGCCATCATGCAGCACATACAGGAGAATCAGTTGATCAGGCCCAGTCAGCATGGGGTTATGAAAGGCAGGTCCTGCCTGACCAGCTTGATCTCCTTCTATGACAAGGTGACCCGTTTAGTGGATGTGGGAAGGGCTGTGGACGTTGTCTACCTGGACTTTAGTAAAGCCTTTGACACTGTTTCCCACAGCATTCTCCTGGAGAAACTGGCTGCTCATGGCTGGGATGAGTGTACTCTTTGCTGGATCAAAAACTGGCTGGATGGCCGGGCCCAGAGAGTGGTGGGGAATGGAGTCAAATCCAGTTGGTGGCCAGTCACAAGTGGTGTTCCCCAGGGCTCAGTGTTGGGGCCTGTTCTCTTTAACATCTTTGTCAGTGATCTGGATGAGGGGATCGGGTACACATTCAGGAAGTTCGCAGATGACGCCAAGTTGGGCGGATGTGTCTATCTGCTTGAAGGTCAGGAGGCTCTACAGAGGGATCTGGACAGGCTGGATCGATGAGCCAAGGCAAACTGTATGAGGTTCAACAAGGCCAAGTGCCGGGTCCTGCACGTGGGACACAACTATCCCGTGCAACGTTACAGGCTTGGGGAAGAGTGGCTGGAAAGCTGCATAGCGGAATGGGACATGGGGGTGTTGGTTGTCAGCCGATTGAATATGAGCCAGCAGTGTGCCCAGGTGGTGAGGCACTGGTGAGGCCACACCTTGAGTCCTGTGTTCCATTTTGGGCCCCTCACTCCAAGAAGGATATTGAGGTGCTGGAGCGTGTCCAGAGAAGGGCAACGAAGCTGGTGAAGGGTCTAGAGAACAAGTCTTATGAGGAGCGGCTGAGGGATCTGGGGTTGTTTAGTCTGGAGAAAAGGAGATTCAGTGGATACCTCATCACTCTTTACAACTACCTGAAAGAAGGTTGTAGGAAGGTGGGGGTCGGTCTCTTCTCCCAAGTAACAAGTGATAGGACGAGAGGAAATGGCCTCAAATTGCTCCAGGGGAGATTTAGGTTGGTAAAGCATTGGAACAGGCTGCCCAGGGAGGGGGTGGAGTCCCCGTCCCTGGAAGTGTTTAAAAGACATGTAGATGTGGTGATGAAGGACATGGTTTAGGGACCCTGGCAGTGCAGGGTGAACGGTTGGACTCGATGATCTTAACGGTCTCTTCCAACCAAAATGATTCTGTGAAGCAATGTGACCAACATGTGTTTGCTTTTTCCTCTTGTACCTGGGGGAGAAGCAGCTCTGTGACTTTGTGTCATCATCATAGCAGCTTACCTTTCCCTCGCACCTGTCAAACCAAAGCAAGCCAGTGAAAGAGTGCTGAAATGCCATCTCCTTTGTGTTGAAGAGTGGCAGATGCTGCACTGCATGCTACATGACTGGGAGAGAAATGACATTTGGTCAAGGACACAAGGACCAATTCCCCTAATAAAAACTTCCAGTGTGAGCACTGGGAAGATCGCAGAGCACAGAAAGGACTCTTCTCAAAGATGTTATCATAGTGTGCAGCATGGAGCTACTTGCTTCAGGAGATGATGTTCTGGAATGATCTTATAGAGAAATCATGTTCTCTGGACTTTGGTATAAAGGTACTGAAGGGCATATTCAGATTGTAACTGCTCAGCAGTGGTAATTTGTGACCAAGGAATGATCTGGCACAGAGGGCAAGAAGGCCCAGCTGCAGAAGGGGTTAAACTCTGGAAGCAGGAATGCCAGAGACTGACTCCCTGCTCAAAAGGGAGTGAAGTTTCCCTGGGTGATGAGATAAGAAACAGCGTCAAGCGTGGTCTTGTAGCCATCCTGGAATTCAAGCACTCCAGGGCACCTTTGGGCAGCAGAGCTGGGCTGTTGGATGGACCCATGGCTTGATGAGGTGCCCCATGAAGACGCTCTGGGGCTTGGTGCTGGTGCCAGTGTATATAAGGAAACTGCTTGTGATGCTTCTTTCCAGACTCCTTGCCAAATCACTTATGGTGGTAGGACTCTGCCCAGTGCATTGTTCATTAAATTTTTCTTTTATATTTAAGCACAAATGTGTATTTAACTTGCCTCAAGGGGTATGTAGGGAGTACAAAGTCACAGCACAAAGTCCGAGTCACTTAGGACATGCACACAACGCAGCTGGATGCCTGCAAGCTCTTTGTCAATAAAATTCTGGGCTGGGTGATGTGACAATCAGAACTACAACTATCACTAGACCAATATCTGGTGTTAGGTGTTATCTGGATGCCTGGATCCGCCCTGGAAAAAACGAGCTGTTACCTCCACCCATGCAGGTGTAAATTAACGGACTTTGTGTAATTAACATAAGCAATAAGCTTGTCTAAAGTCCCACCCACACGCACATCTACCCCGATGATGTAATGTGAAAAACTGAGTATAAATATTGCCCCAATGTCGGCCCTAAAGTAGGGCAGGAGGTGATTCGGAACCAAAACAAAAGGACGGATTGATGGATTCGCTCCCTCTCCACCTCCCCACACAGGGACGCCCTGTGGGTAATATTCTTTACCTCAGCCACGCTGAGTGACTTTATTTCTCCCCGGGTGTTGTTCATTTGTAATCACGATTGCACTTGTTTCTATCGCACTATTTGTGCATCCGACGGGCTTGTTTTTACCAAGCGGCCGGGCCTACAACGGGCGGGTTGTTGTGTATTCGGTGTTGGACCTATAGTGCTGGATATTTCTCTGGTAATTAAGCTATAGCTACCCTGCAGTTCATCAATTTATCACCGGCAATCCAAAAGAACTTGTATACGCTGCATTGTAAATAAACCGTCATTATTCATGCCTCCAATTTGCTTGTTTTTGCATATTTGGTGTTGGCCTTATATTCCCTTATTACAACAGGGGTACCATAAAAATTCCCCAACAGTACAGCTATCCCATCTGTGGCTTCTCACTCTCTTCCCATGCTGTCAGTTCTAATGTTGGTGAGCTGAAAGTCACAGTGAGCAGTCATGGGGTGGTTGTGTCTAGGTGTGTCTGTGTATGTGCACATGTGCATGTGGAGTGGGCTGCAGATATATCCACAGCCATGATTCAGCACTTGGCAGCCCATGAAACCACCTCTCACTCTTATTCATGCTCACTCTCTCTCTGTACCAAAATACTCCATCTTTCCAGTCTTATGACATTTACTATGCTATCTAAATGCACCCTGTGATTCAAGTGATGACAATATTTTCCCTGTGTGCCCACCCTGCCTTCAGGAGGGAGCTGCAGGGCACCTGAGAGCAGCTTAGTGAGATGAAGGTGCAGCCATGGGAGAGCTTGCACAACAGTTTTCTTGAGCTCTGAATCATGCAAGATTTGTAGTAATTTTTCTTAGCTGTGAAGTGCAATGGTACAACTGTTTTGGCTTTGTACAAGAGAGCAGGAGCGGAACCAAGGATGACTCCGCTGTGGGAGACCTTAACCAGAATTCATGCCATCGTTGAGGCTAGTAGGTCAGTCACAGCCTGAACCTATTCACTTTGCAAGCAGAACCTGAGGCTCTGAGTGTCTTAAGATACACAGGCCTTGACAAAGTGGCTGGCCATGGCCTAAACCATGTCTGCAAAGGATGGCACATTTTCTTCCTATATTTTTTCTTCTGGGAAGGGAATACCTAAGCCAGGAAGGCTCGCAGTGCCATCTGCAGCAGGCAGTCATTCAACAATTTGATTTTCTGTGTGGTGTGCCATGCACTTGCAGTGGGATAACTGACAATTTCCACTGCAAGTTATTAAATAATAGGTGTAACATGGTCTCCAGGCTCTCAAGCAAGTGCAGCCCCAACAAGGCCCTCTCTCCCTGTGACAAAGGATATCTGCTGCAGAGGGAGCCCTGCCACAATAAAAGGCAGGCATTTGTCATGTGTGAGGCAAGTCAGTGATTTTGTCACCGAAACAGCAAGAACGGTGCTTGAATAGTTCTGGTTTTAACCTTCAATTAATGAAAAGGGGGAGGAAATGGCACAACAGGATTGTAGCAAGGAAGCGGAAGATGAATCACAGAATCATAGAATGGTAGGGGTTGGAAGGGACCTCCAGAGATCATTCAGTCCAACCCCCCTGATAGAGCAGGTTCACCTAGAGCAGGTTGCACAGGATCTAAATGTTACACTTAAGCTGAACACATGTAATTGCTTCCTATACTCCCTCCTTTCCCTTCATCTTGGTTCTCTTCCCTCTTTCCTTGCAGCTCGAAAGCAAGGCTGGGAAGGCAGGGAGCACAAGCCCTCCTCTCACTTGTACAAATAAGATCAAACAATGATGTGTCTGGCTGGGGTTTTTCCACACCACTAGCAAAGGATTCACAACAGTTTGCCTCACCTAAGAGCTGGCACTGGTAGTTAAACAGGTTGCTCTCTGTGTATGGGGCTGGCAGAAGAAGGAAACAAGGATTGCTCTTTCATTTTTCTTGCACCAAGCAGTGCGATGAACCACTGACAGTCCATGGTGATGTGAATGGCATTCATTATTTTTAAAAACTGGAACTGAATTTTTTGCACACACACACAAGCTTGCTGGCTCTGGCTCTGTCCTGAAACATCCAGCACATTTTCAATTCTTACCAGTCCTGGAAAATGCACATGAATTAAGGCCAATATTTGCACACATCAGTGTCAGCGACAGGGAGCAAAAGCAAAATCAAGAAATACATACAGTTTAAAATGAAATTTGGTAGTATATGAATATTAGACTATCCAGGATGGCCACAACCACTGATAACAAACATTTTTAAAGAATGCTAAACCATGCTTTCCAGGCCTGACTGCTACAGAACAGAATCTCTAATCTCACATACAGATCCTATAGGTATAGGATTCTTACTGCCTCTCCTGAAAAAACTGATATCAGCCATAATTAAAGATGGAGTCTGAGTCTAGATGGACCTGGAGTCTGATTGAATATGGCATCTGCTCATCTAGAAATGCCAGATCTCCCGGGTCTGTGAAGGCAGAGCAGATGAAATAGAAAAACATAGATGAAAATATCAGAGTAGCCTTTAGGCAACAAGGTGGGAATAGATACCGGTAACCAGAAATGGTAGTCAGAAGTATCCTGACTGCAGTGAGAATGCACAGACAGCAGCTGAGGGTTTCCAGACTCAGAGGATCCATCAGATGCTCCACAAGCCTGCACTATAGGGAATAACACCTTCAGCACACTGAAGGTCCCCACAGCTGCCGTGACAGTGGATGGGAGCTGTCAACTGTACAAAACTTTGACACCTGAGACATTTTGCTGCAAAGCAGGGCAGCTTTTAGGAGATTTACACTCTGTTTGGCCTAAATGGGAATGGTCTCCTTTGCTCCTGCACAATGGAATGGCCTGGACAGAGCAGGAAGGCCATGGCACAGCTAGAAAGGTGGTGCCTGTTGCTGCCCATTGCTTTCACTCCCCTCCCCGTGGGAGTTGGGAGTTTCTTTTGTGCAGCACAGTGCTACAGAATGTGGAGAAATCAAATTCAGTGTAAATCTGTTCCATCATTCAGGGATCATTTTTTCAGCCCCTTTTGTTGTACCAGACACATGAGGTAATCCAATTACCCGTGAATAGATTTGTGGTACCCAGAGCTATTTCAGTACTGATGTGCCTCTGTTCCTACCTGCAAAACATGCCAAAACAATTTATCTACACATTTGAGTGTCATCTATGCAATCACTCTCCTTTCGGGAGAAATTTAATTTCTTCCACAGAAGGTTTGCTGTTGCTATATAGACATGCATAAGTCACAGTTAATTGCATAGCTATCCTTGAACATTTCTTTTTAAAGCTAGAGAAATCATCAGAAAATATCCCTTGATTCCCTAACTAAGATTAGGCAAACACGGATATTAAAATTAAACCATTTAAAAAGATGTCATGGTTTAACCCCAGCAGGAAACTAAGCACCACACAGCCTCTTGCTCACTCCCCTCACAGTGGGATGGGGGAGAGAATCAGAATAGTAGAAGTGAGAAAACTTGTGGGTTGAGATAAAGACAGTTTAATAGGTAAAGCAAAAGCCATGTGCACAAGCAAAGCAAAACAAGGAATTCAAAGAACCATAGAATGGTTTGAGTTGGAAGGGACCTTTAAAGGTCATCTAGTCCAACCCCCCTGCAGTGAGCAGGGACATCTTTGACTAGATCAGATTGCCCAGAGCCCTGTCCAACCTGACCCTGAATGTTTCCAGGGATGGGGCTTCTGCCACCTCTCTGGGCAACCTGTGCCAGTGCTTCACCACCCTCATAGTAAAAAAATTTCTAGGCTAAATCTCCCCTCTTTTACTTTAAAACCATTATCCCTTGTTCTGTCGCAACAGGCCCTGCGAAAAAGTTTGTCCCCATCTTTCTTATGGGCCCCCCTTTAAGTACTGAAAGGCCACAATAAGGTCTCCCCGGAGCCTTCTCTTCTCCAGGCTAAACAACCCCAACTCTCTCAGCCTGTCCTCATAGGAGAGGTGCTCCAGCCCTCTGATCGTTTTTGTGGCCCTTCTCTGGACCAGTTCCAACAGGTCCATGTCTTTCTTGTGTTGAGGACTCCAGAGCTGGACACAGTACTCCAGGTGAGGACTCACCAGAGCAGAATAGAGGGGCAGAATCAACTCCCCCGACCTGCTGGCCATACTTTCTTTTAAGCAGCGCAGGATATGGTTGGCCCGCAAGCGCACATCACTGACTCATGTCCAGCTTCTCATCTCCCAGTACCCCCCAAGTCCTCCACAGGGCTGCTCTCAATCCCTTCATCCCCCATCCTGTATTGATATCAGGGATTGCCCCCACCCTGGTGCAGAACTTTGCACTTGGCCACGTTGAATCTCATGAGGTTCACACAGGCCCATTTCTCCAGCTTGTCCAGCTCCTTCTGAATGGCATCCCATCCCTCAGGCATGTCAACAGCACCACTCAGCTTGGTGTCACCTACAAACTTGCTGAGGGTGCACTCGATCCTGCTGTCTATGTCATTGATGAAGATATTAAACAGCACTGGTCCCAGTACGGACCCCTGAGGGACACCACTTGTCACTGATCTCCATCTGGACATAAAGCCATTGACTTCTACCCTCTGGATGCAACCACCCAACCAATTCCTTATCCACCAAACAGTCCACCCATCAAATCCATCTCTCTCCAGTTTAGAGAGAAGGATGTTATGGGGAACTGTGTCAAAGGCCTTACAGAAGTCCAGACAGAGGACATCCACAGCTCTTCCCTTGATCGCTGATGTAGTCACTCCATCATGGAAGGCCACTAGGTAGGTCAGGCAGGACTTGCCCTTGGTGAAGCCATGCTGGCTGTCTCGAATCACCTCCCTGTCCTCCATGTGCCTTAGCAGAGCTTCTAGGAGGATCTGTTCCATGAGCTTCCCAGGCACAGAGGCCGACAGGTCAGTAGCTCCCAGGGTCCTCCTTTCTACCCTTTTTAAAAATGGGTGCGATGTTTCCCTTTTTGCAGTCACCAGGGGCTTCAGCTGACTGCCAGGACTTTTCGAATATCCTGGAGAGTGGCTTGGCAACTACATCAGCCAATTCCCTCAGGACTCTGGGATGCATCTCGTCAGGTCCCATAGACTTATGTATGTTCGGGTTCCTCAGGTGGTCACGAACCTGATCTTCTCTTACAGCGGTGGGGACTTTGCCCCCCTGGTCCCTGTCTTGTGGTCCATCAACTTGGGAGATGTGAGAAGAGAGGTTGCCAGTGAAGACTGAGGCAAAAAAAAGTTGTTGAGTACATCAGCCTTCTCTTCGTCTGTTCTTAGCAGCTTGTCAGCTGTGTTTATCAGGGGGTACACTTTCTTTAACCTTTCTTTTCTGGTTGACATACCTGTAGAGCCCCTTATTATTCTTTTCATCCCTTGCCAAGGTCAGCTCCAGCTGTGCCTTGGCCTTCCTGACCCCATCCCTGCAAAAGTGGGCAGTGTCCCTATACTCTTCCCAGGATACCCGTCCCTGCTGCCACTGCCTGTGCAGTTCCTTCTTGCCCTTTAGTTTGACCAGCAGGTCTTGACTCGGCCATGCCTGTGTCCTGGGTTAGATAAAAACTGGTTTGTTTTAAAATGACCAATTGTGATGTATTCCTCCCATTTACATTTGCACATCTCATTGGTTGTGAAAACTTTGGCAGGCACTCCGTCCCTTTAAGATCCATGTAGGGACCATGATACTTCCGGCCTGCCTCAGGGCTTTTACTTTCTCTTGGGTGTTGGCGGACCTCCCGTCCCATCTCTGCCTTGGCTCCAGATCTGCCTCACTGCTTGCTAAACCGGCAAAGTACAGACTTGCCTTCCTTCCTCTTTCACCAGCACCTGGATCTGCTCAGATCCTCACTACTGCTGCTGTGATCTGCACTCCTCATGGGACTGCCTTTGCGACTGCTGAGTGCCACTGCTTCTTCCCTGCCGTGATCCTACTGCTGGTGTGTTCCGGAGCTGCTGTTTCTTTGCTGCCTGAACCCTCACTGCGTTTGCTTGTCGCTGCCCCCTGCTTGCCCGCGACCCGATCGTCCCAGCTCAAGCTTTGCCATGCCGTGAATCCACCAACCACGTGGCTGCCAACATTTTGAAACTGCTTGGTACTGGTTTTTTTTCCTTTCGCTTTTGTTTCCCTAACTGCGGTTTAACCCTTGCTGCAGCAGCTTTCCAATTCCATATAAACCTGTTAATATCTCATTTGTTTTTCTGTATATAATATTTTTTTAGAGTTATTAAACTTGTTTTAGTTTCCCAAACCTAAGAGGTCTCACAAACTTTTCTTTTCTTCTTATCTCTGTTTTTAACCCTTTCTCTCCCAAAATGGGAGGGAGGTTAATTAGAGAGAGGAAGAACTCGTCCCGTGATTGGCGTACCTCAGCCAACTGGTGACAGCCTGTCTCTTGCCTTCCTTGCCCAATTTCTTACCCCTGGGGATCGAGAGCTCTGGCGCTCTATGGAAAGTGTCCTTAAAGATCCGCCAGCTCTGTTCTGCTCCCTTGTCCCTGAGGGCCGTTTCCCAGGGGGTCCCATTGACTAACTCCCGGAAGAGCTGGAAGTTTGCTTTCTGAAAATTCAGGGTCCTGACTTTACTCTTGGCCTGACCCATCTCCCTCAGGACTGTGAACTCCACCCGTGCGTGATCACTGCAGCCCAGGCTGCCTCCAATCTTGACATCAACGATTAGTTCACTTGCGTTGGTGACCGTCAGGTCCGGTATCGCATCCCCTCTGGTAGGGCTGCCTATTACCTGGCCTAAGAAGTTCCCCTCGATGCGCTCCAGGAGTCTCCTGGATTGCCTACAGCTCGCTGTGCTCCTTTTCGAGCAGGTGTCGGGGTGGTTGAAGTCCCCCAGCAGGACGAGAGCCTGCCAGTGCAATGCCTCCTGTAGCTGGAGTAAGAAGGCTTTGTCAATAGGCTCCCCTTGATCAGGCAGCCTGTAGTAGACAACCAGTCACAAGGTTCCCTTTGTTGCCTCGGTCTCTAATTCTTACCCATAAACTTTTGACCTGCTCATGGCTGTTCTTCAGGGACAGCTCTTCACACTCTATCCATTTCTTGATGTAGAGGGCAACGCCTCCGCCCCTCCTTCCTCGCCTGTCCCTTCTGAACAGCCTGTAGCCATCGATAGCCGCGCTCCAGTCATGGGATTCGCCCCACCAAGTTTCAGTAATGGCAACCAGGTCGTAGCTTTCTAGCAGCACGCTGGCTTCCAGCTCCTCCCGTTTGTTGCCCATGCTGCGTGCGTTGGAGTAGAGGCACTTCAGCTGGGCTGTCGTCCGTGTCACCTTCTTGGAGGAACACCCCTTAATTCCTTTGAGCTATTTCACCGGTATTTCCCTGTTGGCTCCTATTACCTCAGGAGCCCCTGGCTCCTCTCCATAAGACTTTGAGTGTGCTGCGGTGTCCCCAGCACATCGCAGAGCAACAGGCTGAGTGCCCTTGCTATCACCCTATCACTTTAACCATGGCATGTCATCCTGCAGCATGTCACAGGTAAGCCTGATATTATCCCCCTCCCCCTTCATGTCTAGTTTAAAGCCCCGTCAATGAGCCCTGCAAGCTCCTGAGCAAAGACCCTCTTCTCGCTTTGAGAAAGGTGAATCCCATCTGACACCAGCAAGCCTGGTGCTGTGTAGGCCATGCCATTATCAAAGACCCAAAATTGTGGCTGTGCACCAGCCTTGGAGCCATGTATTAATAGACTGTGTCTGTCTGTTCCTTCCAATGTCACTGCCCGCAAGTGGAAGGAGAAAGGAAAACATAACCTGTGCTCCAGATTCCCTCACCAACCATCCCAAAGCCCTGAAGTCTCTTTTGATCACTCTTGGTCTATGGGTTGTAGCTTCATTGCCACCCACATGGAAGAGCAGTAATGGGTAATAGTCCGAGGGCTGTACCAAACTAGGAAGTTTCCTAGTGATGCCCTTAACCCGGGCCCCAGGGAGGCAGCAGACTTCCCTAAGAGGAGGGTCTGTCCAATATATTGGATCCTCTGTTCCCCTCAGAAGGGAGTTGCCTACAGCTATAACCCATTCATTTGCTACTTCCCATTGACAGGCAGATGTTCAGCCATCTCCAGGAAAATAGGGCTCCATCATGCATAATGGTTAGTTAGGAAGACAACCTCATAATTCTGAACATCCCCCTCTTCCTTCAGCTTTTAATTGCTGAGCATGATATTACATGGTATGGATTAGCTGTGTTGCCTCCCAATCTCTTTTGCTGCACCCCCCGCCTGCTCACTGGCAGGTCTGTCTTGGAGCCAGCTGGAACTGGCTCTATTGGACATGGGGGAAACTTCTGGCATCTTTTCACAGAAACCACCCCTGTATCCCCCCGCTACCAAAACATTGTCACACAAACCCAGTACAGTAATGAACTGACTGCAACTGCCATTCCATGTCCCCTTGTGCCGCTCGGCAGTGGGGGGGGGGGGGGGGGCGGGGTGGTGTGAGTGAAGCTGAGCCTGGGGAGAAGAGAGGGGTGCGGGGAAGGCATTTTAAGATTTGGGTTTATTTCTCATTAACCTAGTCTTCTGTTAACTGGTAATAAATTAAATTAATTTCCCCAAGTCAAGTCTGTTTTGCCCATGATGGTACTTGGTGAGTGATCTCATTGCCCTTATCTCAACCCACAAGGTTTTCATTATATTTCCCCCCCCCCATCCAGCTGAGGAGGGGAAGTGATAGAGCAGCTGGGTGGGCACCTGGCATCCAGCCAGGGTCAACCCACCACAGTAGCTAAGTTTGATCATTAACTATAATATTTACTACACTACACTTGGTTTTTCCAGTCTGGTCATGGCCTCACTTCCCTAATAGAGAGGCTGATCTTGCAATCATTGATCAGGCTCAGCACTTACTGCCACAGTTCCTCTTTCTTCCCAGCTACACAGATGCCCCCAAGTGCAGTTTTATGTTAGGCACCATGTCTGGCTTTAGCAGGCAACATCTCTGATAGTGGATCTCAGCATCCATCTAGGGTTGTTGAGAGCTGGGGTACCCTCTGGGATGGGCTGTGACAGAACAGGGCTGGGCTGGATAAGGGAAGCATGGCAGTATTGATTGGTCATAAGCAGATATGGCAAGACAGGACTATCTGGGGTATAAGTCACGCAGATGTCTTCCTAACATGGAGATCGGTGTGCATGGGCAGCTCTTCTGCATTTCCTGCTCTGTCTAGAACAGGTATAAAAATCGCTCTTTGTCATACCACTAGGGAGATGGGTGTATAGACATGAAGCAAGACCCAATGCTCCCTGTCACAAAAGCATCCTCCTGTTACACTTGAGAACAGTCTTTTGGCTTAGGATTTGCTGGGCTGCCCTGGAAAATGGCTGCTCTGTATTCCAGACCCTGGGCCATAGATCATTTCAGCTGGTACCAAATGTTCAGCTACGTTAATTTCACATGGGGTATATCCCAAAGGAAACACCCTTATGTATCCCTGTTGCTTCAGTCCTTTTGGTGCATGGACAATAATCAGCTTCCTGAAGTTGTATTGATGAACTGCTGGACAGACTGCATCTGCTCCATGCAGCAACTGAAAGAGTGAGGTTTATACCCAGATGTCTCTTCACTACCTTTTCTAGCAGCATCCTCTGTCCTATAAAGTGCTTTGTTTAAACCAGTGTACCCTGCAGCAGATGGAACATGAGCCAGCACTCTGTGGATGATGTCAGAGTGGGGTTTGGAATAGCTCTTCCAGACACAGGAACAAGATGACAGGGACAGTCCTCAGCTCCTGCCCCTTAGCTGTGGCATCATTGGAGTGGGAAAAGTCAGGGTACCAATTCATGTGCTTTCCTTTCTAAGTACAAGTATTTTTTCATAGCCGTGCTGGCAGATCACAGACCTTGGAAATGCAGAAGTTGCCAAAAGTATTCTGTGGTGTTCTTGGATAAAAGGCTGGGCAAACTGATGCTACAGAAAGGGCTCCGTCTCAGTTAGATTCTTAGTATGGGGGTTGGGGTAAAGAGACCTTGCCACCAGTCCATAATTCTGTTTTCCTTTATACAATACTTCAAACAATATCCTCTGATGCAAAGGCAAGAGTAAGCCACTTCCAGCAGGCTCTCTAAAGAGGTAATCCATCAGAGGCATGGAAATCATTCCAGCTTTTCTTCAGACTTATGACAAAGTTAGGTTCCCGCAAGCTCCCTCCAGCCAGTGGCTGCATGGCTTGCCCTTGCCTCCATGACACCCTGGCTTATTTCAATTCCCATGGCTGCTGGTTGTTACATATGACATCAGTCACTGAAACTCAGTTTCTGTCCATGAACATCTGCTTGAATCTCATATCATCTGTATGGTATTTCTTGTACATGTGATGATGTTCAGAGACATTAAGCTCCTGCTTTGGTAACTGCTCTTTCCATACCCAGAGGAAAGATGAGGGGAGGAAAAAAAGAGCAAAGCCCACAGCCATTGGCAGCTGTTGGCAGAATTTAACCCTCAACATTTATCACAGCATGGGGATGGGGATCAATATGGGTCTCACATTCTCACTTCATCAATCTGGATCCCCCAAGAGACCAAAACAAGGGACTGACTCCTGCAAGAAGTGTTCTCCCTCCTGCCTTCCTTTGTGCTAAATTGATGCTACTCCAATATATAGCCCTGTGCTCACCTGCAGTTCAGGGATGCTGCAATGATATTATACAAGCACTGAAAAGCAACTGACACAAAAAATGTTATTTTGAAAATGCATGGAGTTTGCATTTAAGGCTCCAATAATCACCTAGAAGCAGAATAAAACTGAAAAGCTATCTTCTCTAAACAAGAGCCACTTTTCCACAGTTAGATGAGCCAAAATCAGAAAGTGCTATACAGATCCTGCCAAACCTGGTGCATATAAAAATTAGATCAATTATCTGTTTTTTATTTTGCAGAATCCAAACCCAACTGGGCAAGTCTTTTGTAACCCGATTCTTCCCACTCATGCATGAGAAGAGAACCTGAGATCTTTTGCCCAATGATCCTAAAACTTTAGCAGCACATCTAACACCATCTGACAAACTCCATCCTACATAATTAAGTCAAGATCCAAATGACTGGGATAAAAATTCAAAACTTAGTTCCCCTGGCCCATTTTGACTCAAAGACTTTGTATTAATACATGTCACCGGTTGGCGGAGGTACGCCAATCACGGGACAAATTCTTCCTTTCTCTAAATTAACCTCCCTCCTGTTCTGGGAGAAAAGGGTCAAGAGCAGAGATAAGAAGAAAGAAAAAAAAAATTTGTGAGACCTCTTAAGTTTGGGAAACTAAAACAAGTTTAATAACATTAGAAAAATATTATATACAGAAAAACAAATGAAATATTAACGGTTTATATGGGATGGTATAGGGAGGGTTAAATGCCGTTGGGGAAACAAAAGCGAAAGGAAAAAAAAAAACCAGTACCGAGCAGTTTCCAAAATGGTGGTGGCCACGTGGTCGGTGGGTTCATGGGAGTGGAGCAAAATCTGCGGCGGCTGGAACAAATGCTGCATGTAAGCAGGAGCCGCTCCGCGCCGAGCTGAGCCGTTGAGAC
Source organism: Bucorvus abyssinicus (assembly GCA_009769605.1). Taxonomy (NCBI): domain Eukaryota; kingdom Metazoa; phylum Chordata; class Aves; order Bucerotiformes; family Bucorvidae; genus Bucorvus; species Bucorvus abyssinicus. The sequence goes on from CM020064.1 coordinate 6,621,101, forward strand.
GTGGGTGTCACGGAGGCACCCGCAAACCAGACAGCAGCAGCTATCTGAAAAGCGTGGATTTATTGTGTTCTGTTCCCTTGTAAATACTCGTCTGTACAATAGAGATACGAAAACCTTGGCGGTCTGGGAAAGGAATGAGAAAAATCTAAACTACCAGTCCACGGTCTGAGAGACACAGAAGACGACAAAACAGAAGAGAAAGGGCGAGCTAAGCTGTTTGAAGACTGAGGGAAACCTGCGTAAATCACAACAAACTCAGATAACACCGTTTCTCTGCCAATTGGACCCCATATATGGGAGAGTTCCCATGAAAATCTTCAAATGCGATTTCTTTGGCGACCGGTAGGACACGACATAGTCCACAAAATGGACCTTCTTAAGCTCAAGCCGCATGCGTAACAACTATGCAAAATTATTAATCAGTTTTTGAATAGGTATGATTATTCGGGGGAAAATAATGAATATGTCTGTAATCGGGTGATATAAGCTGTGGCTGGGGCAGCATATGGGGTGCAATGATTTGAGGATGAGACCCTCCTTGCACCCGGCGCTGATAAGATAAAGAAAATGCTGCTTCTTGATGCTACATTGGTGTTAAGGAGTTTTTCTTCTGAATTTTCGGTAACAGTTGCAAACAAATTTGCCCGGCACTCCGACTGACCAAATTCATTACAGGTTCGGATGTCAGTTGGGAATTATTACTGCACAACAGATTGCTGAGCACTAAGGAAGCTACTCTAAGGCAGATGACCCACAGTGTGCACAGCTCACTGATATAAAGGGAGAATCTCCCACTTAGAAATACCAAGAGGGTCACTCACCAACGCCGGGCGAGGGTCACTCAACCCTAGGGAGGTACACCTGGACAGCGTCCTAATCCAAGGGGAGTTCCGGGGAGTATCCTCGGCCGGCGTCCCGATCCGAGGGGAGAGTCTCTGACCGCACTACCTGCTGCTCCGAGGAGAACCAGCTCCAAACGGTTCTGCGGCAGGGCCCCATTTATCCCCTGGTCAGTGTGAGCCGTGGGCACTTTCAGTCCACACAGCCAGGAGGCAGCTACCGGAGTCCAGACTGCGAGGAGCCAGATAGCCCTGGGGGGTGGCACCTGATGTTTATCAGGTGCTGCTGCAGGGCTGTCTTTTGTGCAAGCTCCCTGCTAGCAGTCAGGGGGGTTGCACTGCCACCAGTGGGTATTAGAGAAACGGCGGCAGAAGCGGTGGCAGGGAAGGCAGTTCGGTACGGCGCGGGGACAGCGGCGAGGGTCCGTTCCGTGCGCGCGGGGGTGCAGTGGCGAGGGTCCTGAGCAGGCAGGGCTGGAGTTGCTGGTCAACGAAAAAGGCGAGGCAGGTCTCAGCCGATCGGGGGAAGAGGCGGAGGCAGGACGGAGTTGCCGGCGAGCAAACGGCGAGGCAGATTTGGAGCCGAGGCAGATTTGGAGCCAAGGCAGAGACGGAGCCGGCACACCGAGAGAAAAGCAAAAGCCCCCGAGCGAGAGAAAAAGCTGAGAGCAAAGCCCGGCGCCAGTCCCCAGAAGCCCCTGAGCCAAGCCCAAAGCCCCGGTGCCCGCGCGGCTTTGAAAGGGACGGAGTGCCCGCCAAAGTTTTCACAGCCAATGAGATGTGTGAACGTAAACGGGAGGAATACATCACGATTGGTCATTTTAAAACAAACCATCCAAACAGGAACAACTGGGTTTTTTTCCTAAACTGGGACAATACATAAAGCCCATGCAGAGTTTCTACCTCAGTGGTGTTTATGACTTCATAAATCCTTCTGTACCTGCTATTTTCTCTCATTAGGTACAGAAAAACCATGCTTTTCCATGATGAATCACAGGATATATTTCCAGTAAACAGTTTCTATGTTATTACATCCCACAAGAACAGTGTGGGAATTTTATAAATAGCAGCAGCTAACTGAGATTAAACTGCTGGTTTGGGATTTTTTTTTTTTTTTCCAAACCATCTACTGATTTTTGGACAATTTGGCTCAGAAATGATCATTTAAACATATAGAATACCAGTAAAGCTCTAAAAACTAAATAATTTATAATGAATATTAAGTTAAATAATCTAGGCAGTCAACCTAATGAATTGTTTGGACAAAAATAGGTATTTAATCACCAGAGAACAACAAATGTTACTACTTAAATGTCGAGGGTTGCTGCAGATGCAGTTTTGGGCATTTTATTGCTTTTATAAACTGATGAACACTATTTACAGGATTGACATTCCCAAACCCTACCACCACTGTCATCCACTGCTTGGTGTTGGAAGAGTGAAAAAAAAAATCTAGAAACAATTTACATCTATCCTCAAAACAAATAAAATGCATGCAAATTATGATGCTCCAGGAATTAACCACTCTAACAGATGGCTGGTAGCTTGTTAATAAGAGTGAAGCAGACATTTTTCTTTTTTTGGAATCCCATACCTTGAAGACAATAGGAAACTCTAACCCTTGACACCAAAGGACCACCAAAAATCAGGTTGCTGCAGCAAAAGGATCTGACTGTAAAATAATGATTAAAATGAGCTGGAACACGAGACAAATCATTTGGGGCAATTCAATCTGAATTAAATTTTTTCACCCTTCCTTCCTTTCTATTCAGCTATGGCCTCAACTCTAAACAGCATCAGCCAAAGGGGGATTTGGATGTGGACCCTGATTTCACAGGTTGTCTTTCTTACTGTTGGGATAACAGCTACATTAACAGCCACAGCAACTTGCATTGAGAGGTTTGCAGAGGAAGTGCTTGGATTCCGGGAAGCAGAACTTCAACTTGCTCTCAGCAAAGCATTTCAAAGTCTGTCTTTTTTTAAAGAGCCTTGAAGATTAACTCCCTCTAAATATACCCCTAGGCCTGAAAGGACAAGGTGCTGGGGGCCTAGAGGAATGTTTTCTCTGTTATGCACATATATGTGCACACACACACACACACACACACACGGTATATACAGTGATTTGGTTAAGTCTGATGATTATTGTACAAAGAATGTTTTCAGTCACTCAGGCCATGCTGTGCCTTGTCAAGGGGCAGAAGACCTGGCCTGCACAGGGGAGCACAGGTGAAAGCCTTAAGCCAGCAAAGTCTGAGCTACCTCCAGAAGCAACATAAAACCATCACCCCATCACCATGGCAGGACAGAGCTAATTAGTAAATTGATGCCTCTGTACTGCTTCTAGGATCCAATCTACTATTTTCACTCATCATGGCTCTGTCCTCTGTAATTTAGTGTGAGATACTATGGGGTTCTGTTCTCTCTAATTGGAGGTAGTATGGCTGCATATTCCAGCTTCAGGCTTTGGTGTGTTGTGGTTGTGCATCCCAGCTTTTTGCTTTGCACAGGGATCACAATTTCTAACAAACAAACACATTCATTTCCAAATTTAAAAACTCAGAACTTTACTAATGCTGTAAAATAAGTAAACCAGGACCCATGGTGTAAATTTAAGATTGTGAGCAAAGTGGGACAGAACCATATTCCAATAAATAACACACCACAAATAATAAATAATGCACTTCTGCAAATCCCATCTTGCAAGGTAGTGCTTCTGTCTTATTAAGTGACAGGCAACAGATAAATATCACTGTGATGGTCTCTCTCACACCATGATGGATGTGGTTATTAGTTTCCATTTAATCAGCACTCCCAAAGGAACCTCTTAGAAAATACAGATTTTATAGGTATTTAGGCAGTATTCAGAAAAAGCAAACAGTGATGTACCATTTACAGTGCTCTGCCACTGAGGGCAGGCTCCCACAAGCTCTGAGCCCTGTCAATGGCTGCTGACAGAGAACTGTCGACTGACCCAGGTCCCACAGCTCAGGAGAAGAGCTACAGAGCTGACCTGACAGGACGTCAGGGGTCTTGGCAAATTGCAAACAAACAGTGTTGGGAATATCACAGGCCCCCTCTGCAGACAGTGAAAGATCCAGTTGAGTCCACCTGCCCCACAGAGAAGCTGGAAAGAGTTAAAAAGAAATAGGACAGGGAAACATTTTCTTCTTTGCCAATAAAAAGGATAGAAAGAACTTTCTATGTAAACTACTAGTGTGGGCTGATAAATAACTTTCCATCCCTTTCCTCTTCCTCTTACCAAGACTTACAACAGTCAGAGGTGGTGCAGGAGGTACCAAAACCCTTTTTGGAGACTTCCTTGATGTATAGGATACTTAATCCTGCCTTTAAAATCATAAAGTAAGTTCCTAAAAAACCTAACAAACCCAAACACTTTTGTGATGTAGCTGTACTATAATCAACGGGAATTTTTTGCTGCACAAGAAATATCCTCTTTCCCTCTTGCCAGCTCCTCCTGCATCTCTGATCTTCAATTCTACACATCTCTTGATTTAGTTTACGAACTGGCTTTTTGGATGGCTGAACATACCTTGACTTTTCATCAAAATATATCTGGAAGTGTTGAAGAAACCCTTTTAAATTACAAATAAAGTAGAAGTCCTACTGCTTAAGCAAATAACAAAGCCTTTATATTGGACTCTTAGGCAAGGTGATAGGAGAACATCGCTCAATCTCTTACACAGCTAAGAAGCTCACACAGCTTTATACCAGTATAATGTTACATGATTGTAATGGCCTTTCCTTCTATTCTGGTAATTCCTGTAATCTCTTCCTGGAATGAAAACATAATAATCATAATATAATATATTGATACATATTGCAAACCAGTATATAGCCTATCCAACATTTAGAAAAACCTTCACCCTATACTTGCAGTTCACAAGAACTCAAACCCAGTGGTCAAACATTACTATTCAGTTAAAGCACCTTGCTGTTTTCATGCTCAGACTGAGTCTCCTCTGTGTTGAGTATATTAGTAGACATGTGAAGTTAAAATCTAAATTCAATTGTTCCCATGCACCATATCTCAGATCAGAATCTGACCAATAACATATGGTCCCTGGACAATTCAGAAGAATAATTCATTTGTAGATTTCCTCAGTTCACAAAAGTTTCAATACGCTGCCAATCTACAAAATATCTGTGTTTTACTTAAACTAGGAAACAGCATTTCTGACTAGAGGAAAATAGCTATATTGTTACCGAAAATTTGGAAGAAAAACTCCTTAATACCAATGTAGCATCAAGAAGCAGCATTTTCTTTTTATTATCAGCGCCAGGTGCAAGGAGGATCTTTCCCTCAAATCATGCGCCCCATATGCTGCCCCAGCCACAGCTTATATCACCCAATTACAGACATACTCATTATTTTCCCCCAAATAATCATACCTATTCAAAAACCGATTAATAATTTTGCATAGCTATTACGCATGCGGCTTGAGCTTAAGAAGGTCCATTTTGTGGACTATGTCGTGTCCTACCGGTCGCCAAAGAAATCGCATTTGAAGATTTTCGTGGGAACTCTCCCATATACGGTGGATAATTGGCAAAGAAACGGTGTTATCAGAGTTTGTTGTGAGTTATGTGGGTTTCAACTGGTCTTCAAACAGCTTAGCTCGTCTTTTCTCTTCTGTTTTGTCTTCTTCTGTCCCTCTCCCAGACCACGGACTTGCAGTTTAGATTTTTCTCATTCCTTTCCCAGACCGCCAAGGTTTTCGTGTCTCTAATGTACAGACGAGTATTTACAAGGTAACATAACAATATCAGATCATTGTATCATGTTGCCTGTTTGACTGAAGGAGCAAAGCTCAGAGCATTTAAAAAATGTAAACACAGGGATCACTCCATTAAAAATATATGTGCACTCTAATACATAGCTCTTGGTTGCATGTTATACAACAAGGCATTTAAAGGGGTCATCATGATGATATATGAATGGCAGCACAGCCAAGACTAAAGGGCAAGATATTCTACTAAAGTTGTTTCTTATTGTATAAAAAAATTACCTCCCTGTCAAGGGTTAGAGCTGGGCCGGCCACTAGACGAAGGACAGACGCTCTCTATTAACCCCTCCGCCCTTCCCCCTCCCCACTTCCCAAAGAGGGGAAAGAGAAAAGGAGCAAGGGAGAGAGACTGATGGATTGGAAAAGAAACTAAAACTGCTTTAATGACGATAATAACAATAAAATGAAATCTATACAAATATATACAATACCAACACCGAAACCAACCCCCCTGATGGCAACCACGTCACCGTCACCACTGATGCTGCAGGGAAGACACTGGGGAAGGCCCAGGCTGGGCTCAGCAGCAGACGGGAAACAGATGCAGGAGCTGGATTCCGGAACTGGATTCAGGGATGCACGGCCTGGGATCGAAGGCAGAACGGACAGAGTCCTCCTCGGATGTCAGCCATTGAAGAGGAGGGCAAGAGAGAGCTTGACCCTTGTGGTCCCTCAGCTTTACACCGAATATGACGTCTATGGGATGGAACACCTGGTTGGTCAGTGCAGGGTCACCCGTCCTGTCCGCTCCTCCCCGCAGCTGCGGCCTCTCACTCACTGCACCCCCACCGTGGGACACAGGATGGAGCAGTGCCCTTGGTCTGCCCAGGAGACAGTAGAAGCAAGAGCCTTTCTGCATCCCAACCCCTGGCAGTGACTGTGACCATCCAGCGCTGTCACTGCTAGAAGCAGCCGCCGTCTGCAAAACTGTGCCGTTAACTTCAGCCAGTGCCGTGACTGAGAAGAGACTGAGCTGAAAAGTGCAATCACTGAACAGAATGAGTGCTGTTCTGACTCAAACCAGGACACTCCCACTCAGAAAATACTTCAAAACCTAATTATTTTGTATAATATGACTCTTCTTCCAGGCTATATCAAATACGAGAACACCATTTTCTGCTTATATGTATTTTATCTTTATGAATTGCCTAATCTTTAAAAATTATATGTTTTTATATATAACTTTTGAACACAGCCCGTTAATTAACAGCAGGAATGCTTGTGGACTGAAAACAAAGCCGGTTAGTGAGTCTTGAAATTACATCCAGAGCCATGTGCATTGGCATTATCATTCCTGAACTGAAGTCAATATCTAGTTCCTGAATTATGTGCAGTGGCCCATGTAGCAGGAAGTCAAACATGGAATAAAACGCTTGGAGTATTTAATTATCCAGGAGCACACTCTGCACTGTGGCAGGGCGAGCCTCACCTCCATGGCACAGTGCCTCTCCTCCCTCTCCTTTTCTTCTCACAAGGCCAGGGAGAAGATCACGGGGAGGAGGAAGAAGGTAGCCTGAGGATGAGGAGACATACATTTTCACAATCTTGCGAATGTGCTTTCAAGTATCAGGGCTGAGGGTAGTAATCCTTCAACTAACCCTCAAAAATATCCACAAGGTTTAAAACCAAACCAAACCAAACCAAACCAATAAAAAACCCAAACCAAACCAAAACCTGTTGATCTCATTCCAGTTTTTGCATTTTTAGGGTCACTTACATCCCAGTGTCAAGTGCTGAAACTTAAGTATAGAAATTGCTTCTTTCTTAAAGGTTTTTTAAATGAACAATGAGCTTTTCACCTGCTCTTAAGAGGCAGAGTTTTAGGAATCATTTCAGACATCCCATGATACATGATAAACTTCAGTCCAGTTGACATCACTGCTATCACCGGCACTACTTCCAAGATCAGCCTTGCCAATCTTGGGAGCAAGAAGCCACACTACTGCAGACTGCATGCAGCCTCGGCATCCACAGGTCTTCCAGAAGACTCCCTATCATCTATCCTGAGCTCCTCACTGGAAACCCAGGGAGCTTGCTGACACTCTCCTGGCTGTCCAAACTAAACTGACCTAAGAAACACAAGGCTATAACCTTGATTATGTCTATAGATTTTGCCTTGAAAAAGTGTGATCTTCACCACTGAACTCATTTGAAATTATCCATGCATTTCTCTTCAAAGGACTATCTCTCTCCTTCTCTCTCTGTACATAAACAGAGAACAAGAGTGGCAATGGATCCACGCTTCAGAGTTTCTGTTATGGATGAGGATATGATGTTGTAATGAGAAGGCTCAAAGCCCCCTGAAGGAAATAAAATGCAGTGTAAAAAAATATAAATCAAGTCCATCCACAAAGATCCCACTCCCACAGACCCAATACAAGCAAATTTTCTGCTGGAAGCAGTCGGGGCATGTAGCTCTGTTTTGCACAAGGTGACAGTGGAGACTCCCACTGCTGTGGCTGGGAAGGGACAGGGCACTGCACTCCCAGGGGCACCTGGCACCTCCTGGGGTCACTGCCTTTGTCTTGGAGAAAGACAAGCGGCCAGCCAGGCTCCTCCTTACCTATCTTCCACTTCCCCATTATCTCTTCCAGCCTTTCAGGTCTAAATATGCACTTCTAAATACAAACGCCTCCCCCCTGCTCAGAGTCAACAGTACCTCTGCACTAATGCCAGCTGGCTCCAAGAAGGACCCACTGCTGGCCAAGGCCGAGCCAATCAGTGACAGTGGTAGCGCCTCTGTGACAACATATTTAAGATGGGAAAAAAAAAATAAAGCCGCGCAACAGCAATTGCAGCCAGAGAGAGGAGCGAGAATATGTGAGAGGAACATCCCTGCAGACACGAAGGTCAGTGCAGAAGGAGAGGGAGGAGGTGCTCCAGGAGCTGGAGCAGGGATTCCCCTGCAGCCCCTGGTGAAGACCATGGTGAGGCAGGCTGTCCCCCTGCAGCCCAGGGAGGTTAATGGTGGAGCAGAGATCCACCTGCAGCCTGTGGAGGAGCACAGGCTGGAGCAGGTGGATGCGCCCCAAGGAGGCTGTAACCCTGCAAGCTCCTGGCAGGACCTGTGGACCCATGGAGAGAGAGGAGCCCACACTGGAGCAAGTTTTCTGGCAGGACTTGTGACCCTGCAGGGGACTCGCACTGGAGCAGTCTGTTCCTGAAGGACTTTACCCATGTGGAAAGGACCCATGCTGTAGCAGTTCATGAAGAACTGCAGCCCATGGGAAGGACTCACACTGGAGAAGTTCATGGAGGACTGTCTCCCGTGGGAGGAACCCCACACTGGAGCAGGGGGAGAGTGTGAAGAGTCGTCCCCCTGAGGAAGAAGGAGTGGCAGACACAACATGTGATGAACTGACCACAACACCCATTCCTTGTGTCCCTGTGCCGCTCAAGTGGAGGAGGTAGAGAAAATTGGGAGTAAATTTAAGCCCGGGAAGAAGAGAGGGGTAGGGGGAAGGTGTTTTAAGATTTGTTTTTATTTCTCATTACCCTTCTCTGTTTTGATTGGTAATAAATTAAATTAATTTCCCCAAGTCGAGTCTGTTTTGCCCGTGACAGTAACTGATGAGTGATCTCCCTGTCCTTACTGAACCCATGAGCCTTTTGTCGTATTTTTCTCTCCCCTGTCCAGTTGAGGAGGGGGAGTGATAGAGTGGCTTGGTGGGCACCTGGCATCCAGCCAGGGCCAACCCACCACAGCAAGTTTCTTCCTCGCAAAAGGGCAATGATTATTCTTTGTTCCAGAAACAATTATATCTTTGTTTCTTTCAAGTGGTTATTAAAACCTTATATTATTTTCACACCATTTATTTAGCAAGATTTAACATACAGCCCTTCCTGGAAAGGGTAAAGTCAGCTTTGGCTGCTTTTTACTAGCTACTTTTCTAGGGAAACTCTGGCCAACTCATTTCAGATTCATGTATTTCCTCTTTCATTTATCCTCTGTGCTCCACCTCCAGGTTTCCAAGCTCCAACCCTTTTTTTCCTTTTTCCCCCTTTTCTTCAAAAGGGCAAGATACCAAATTCACTGCTGGTGCAGCTCTAATTAAGTCAATGGGGTTACACCTGCCTATGTCAGCAGTGAATTTGGCTCAACATTCCTAGTGAGCAAAATGTCACATTACCTTTGCTGAGCAGGATGTTTCAAATAAAATATTAGCAAAACCAATTAACTTTAAGCCATTAATCCCACTACAGCTACTTTCAGCCTCCTAAGGATTGAAGTCAATGCCCAGTAAATGTCTTTGACTTAATAGGTTGTGATGTTTTGGTATGAAATACAGTATTGAATGACATTAAATTGAGCAGCATCATATTGTATTTCTCTATATAAATTATATTTTAGCACGCATCTGTCAACTTTTAACTATAATACTTAAGAAACTATTAGTAATGGAGGAGATCGTACAGAACGTTGCATTATATAATACCTAGGAATTTTGCAAATGTATTATGTATAGCTCTAATATTACGCTAAGATATAATATACTTTTTTGTTTCATTAGCATCCCATTTTACATCAACAAATATGGGAGATTTAGAAATAGCATGGTTCCCTTCGGCACAAAACAGGTAGTAACAAATCTGGATGAGTGTAAGGTAAGAATGCAGTCTTGCTCCCAACACGTTCTTTACAGAAAGAAAGGGGTCAACATATTATCTAAAGAATTTGAAAGCCCAAGTTCAGCTCCTTGCTAGAGGACCCTGAACAGTACATGGCATCTCACACAGCCAGGTGCACGTGGACCAGCAACTCCACTATTGCACTCTTGGGTGCCCTGTTTCTTTGCAGTGTTCATAAGACCCAGGTGGGGTGCACTGGCTCCCCCTTCAGAAAAAGGATAGAATTACTGGATTCTCATAGGTCAAACCCTGCTATAGGCAGCCAGAAGGAAATACTGGAGACAGAGAGGAGAGTTGAATCCTGTCCCCCACTAGGACTGTCACTTTCTCTGCCTTGCATGGAGTGATTCCTCCCATTCAGGATTTGCAGCCCTGAACCTTGCCTGGGAGTTAAGTACCTTAACCTTTTCTTCTTAAAGTCCAAGGAAGTGACAATCTTTTTCTCAGTCGGAAAGCCAGAAGAAAAGGAGGGGAGGCATGAACCCTGTCTTCCAGTTCCTCTCTGGATGCTCCACAGGGGAGAGAACTGAAGTTGAGTTCCTACATCTATCCAGTGGGACATTTGCCCTCTGTCACCCGACACTAAGGGGACAGACAGGTTCTTTTAGGGATTCTTGGCCGAATGATGACGGCACTAAATCACAGTTACAATTAAAGCTTTATTTTCTTAACAGGATATTACGATTAGTATAGCACAGAATTTATTATTAGAATGGCACAGGATTTCTACAAGCAGAATCAATATAGTACAATCTATAATTAGTGTAATATGGAATTTTTAATACAACTTAACTCACGATTTCTAATTGCCTGGACCCTCTGAGATTCATTCAAATCATAATACATGCTTTGCTGTATCAATATATCAATCATAATCTAGACTCGAAAATCATATAAAAGAATACGAGTCACTCAGTCCTTGGAGGAAGTGGATGATGGTGGAGGCGCCCCTGGCCACCAGAGTTCCCAGGTCTCACTGTCCAGCAGCAGTTCTCATCCAAGTTCCCCACTTTGGGCTTGTAACTGCTTGATTTTATAGACAATGCTCTGTGTGCTGTTATGCTTCCCTGTTCTGTGATGGGGTCATCAACAACACCTGGTTGGCCCGGTGCCTGGGACCTTCAAGGCCAGTAAGGAAGGGAGCCTGGCATCCAGGAATCTTGAGGCTGGTAGAGAGGGGAAGAAGAAATATGTTTGGTTTGTTTAACTTGGTTCACAGGACCTTCAGGGCCTGATAATGAGGGAAAGGGAACGAATACGTGACCTGCTTGGTCACAGAGAATGGCTGCTTGCCTCATAAAATGGTGTTAGTTATGCACTAACCATGTTACCAGGGGTCGGGAGCAGGGGGTACCGGTCACACCCTCCCACCCTTCTCTCAGGTACGTGGGCTAAACACTACATTTTAGAGTCATCTCTCCCTTTCCTATTAAATATTTACTTAGAACATGCAAACTGTAGCAGCCACAGCAGGAGGTGTGAAGAGAAAAGCCTTTCCTTTGCTCCAGACTGCTCCCCAATATGCTGGTCACTTCTCATTTTCAGAAGCAGGAGAGAAAGCCCAACTCACAGGGAAAAGCACTGAATAAAGGTCACTCACCACTTAGGTGACTGCTTCAAGAATCTCAATATTTTAATCCCTGTGTCCTCTCGAAGGTAAGCGCAGCTCCCCAACTCCACATACATAGCCTCGCCAGCCAACACAAACATTTGCACACTGCCTGACGTGGATAAAGTTGAATCAAGGGGAATAAAGTTCTGAAGGAGCAGAATATTAACAAAAGACTTCAAAAAAATACAAGGTACCAGTTATATTGGGCCATCAGATGAAAAAATATTGACCAAAACTAGGAGCACATGATCAATGACCTTGAATCTCTGCCTCGTCCATTTTTAATCATCATTTTCCCAAGGAGAGAAGAACTTGGCTGCCTCGAGGTCCTTTCCCACGTACCCAGAGGGGCCCGGGGAGGTACTTACCAGGTAGCAGGCCAGGTAGGAGAACTGCCTAGCTAACTTGTGTACTCCAGGATACAAACATTTTTGCCTCCTAAAAAGATACCTGAATATGAAAATCTCCAATATTTAATATTGGCCTAAATTTTACCATCCCTTAACCAGGACCTGAGTTCTGCTCTATATCAAATCAATTGAAGCCAATCACAAGGAGTGATTATCTGATAACTAAATATTCAAAGCATATTAAGATTCTTTACTAGGGAAAACTTACAGACTTCAGCATTCACATAAACTATTGTGAGTGCGTTGTAACAGCGTCTCTCAAATTAGACAAGGCAGGTACTCGAAAATGAGATTTATTCTAATCAAAGCTGTTTAACATTCTGACGAACATTAGTAAACTACACATTCGGATGTCTGATAAACAGAATTTAATACTACACAGCCAACTTAAGCTTAAGTTTTAGGGATGATGACCCAAAATGAGCATATCACTCACCTAAAAGATGAGGGCTCTCAACTTTCAAAGGAGTTACCTTGGGCGGCGTCCCAATCCAAGGGGATAGTCCCCAACTGCCGACCCACTACTCCGAGGAGGACTGGCTCAAGTTGCCCTCTGACAGGGCTCCATTCATACCCTAGTCGAATCTGATCTGTGGTCATATGGTCAGTGGTCTAGAATCTTCACTCGACCAAGGCATTTCATTGGCTGAGGGTCTTGTCTGTTGACTGAAGGGCCTTGCCTTTCCTATCCCTGGACTGAGGGGGGTGTGTGTGACCAGTCACCATAGGTCCGGGCTGCTCGGCCCCCAAACTGCGGCTTCTAGTTTTAACCTTCCTTTCAGCGGTCAAGAAATTTCAATCTTTATTGGGGCAGGCGCACCTGCCACATGCATTCAGACCAAACCTTATCTGCAAACGAGAGCATGTATACAATTAAGAGAGAAACATAATGCTTTGTGTGGGTATTACCTAGTGGCAAAGGGCTAGGATGTGTTAAATTTGATGGAAATAATATGCCCATTCTGGAAAGAAGATCCTGTTAACCAGGTACCCAAATATTTTTTATTTCTTTGGACTTTGTGTTTAAATCCATTCGGCTGTTTCAAGCTGCATGTCTGAAACTCACACTCAAGTGAGGAGTTTCCAAAGACATCTTAATGGTTCTGGAGACTCTGGGTGCAAAACTGAACAAATGTTTTTACAGTGGGGAAGCAAATTAGATAGCAAATGTGTCACAGAGTGGGACATGCATACACAAGGTAATGCAATGAGGCACGTACAACAAAGCAAATGGTTTCAAGGTCAGTGCCACTGCACATCTGTGATTCACCAGAGTCACAGTTCTGGATGCCCAGCAGCTCAGATGCAGCGGTATGAAAATAAGGGAGAAACCACAATTATGTTTTCCAGCTGAATCAGGGAAGCCAACAGTGTAATAGGAGAAACCCTGTGTTTTCTATGTGGTAGCCCTAGAATTGGTTGGTTTGTCTGGTGCCCTTTGAACTGAAGGGTGAATGTCATGTTCTTTTGGGGCCTTTGTGATAAAATGCAAAGAGAATTTCAAGTGGAAAGTACATAAAGAATAAACCCCCTGAATGAAAATGCCTCCGGATGCGGCAAGATGTTAACTAGCCAAGTAAAAGCACTGTGAGATCATAACTCAAGAGAAAACCAATGCCATCATATTGCAGGCATTTTAATTGAAAAATGTTCCACCTGAAAATTATTAGACATTAATTTCTATATGCAGTACAATAAACTTTTCAATTATAAAAGGCATAAAAATGACACTTAACCGTTACAAACAGTCATTTTATTCTGAGCAGGTAGCCCTATGCCCACACTTGGCACACTTGCAGCAGCATCAACTAACCAACAAAGGGCCCTGAGCTAGACGAAGTGATGTAGCAACGAGCTCTCATGGGGGTTTGGAAATGAGAGGGAGCACGGCTGTTGTCCCTAGCCAGGACAAGGAAAACCTGCAGGCAGACCAAGCGGTGGGGATCTCACAGCTCTGCTCAGCAACAGTTTCTCACCTCAGATAAATCGGCAAATAGTTTCTCTTAAGACTAGGAATGAAGTCCCGACCATGGTAAAATCAATACCAAAACCTCTGTTAACTGTGCTTGTGCCACTATTTTACTTGGTGCCTCCAGTGATTTACGCCGCTCCAGAATAGGGTTCTGGATCAATATGTTTATTAAGCTCACAAAGCAGATTACAAAGAGAGGCTGCTCGGGGTCTTAAGGGACAGCAGTGTGCACTGTGTGGGGGTTATTGCATACTGATTTCATAATTTCAAACCTATTGTTGATTATCATGTGAATATTGCATTAACTTCAGTTTTGGAAAGCTCCTAATAATCATGATTCATGAAGCTGTCAACTAATACTATACCTATTCACTTTTTTAAGACCTACACATCAATAGATTGGAAATACCCTGGAAAATTAATAAAGGGAGAAGAGCAAGGAAAGAAAAGGAAGAACTTTGCATCAGCCCTCTGTCATGGGGAGGGTTAGCAGCAATAATGGCAGTCTGTCTCAGGGGGTGGAAAAGCCCTTGGACAGCTATAGGTGACTGTGTAACATCCTGGGCCAGAGTATCAGTGCAAAGAACTCTTGCACCAAAGAGAGCAGAAAGGTAAGAAATTGAACTCCAAACATAGGAAAGACACACAGTTTCACCTTAGATTAACAGAAGTGAAGCTCTCTACTGACAGCCTGCCTGGGAGTGATTTGTCACCTTCCCAAGAGAAGCGGGTCCATTAGTGCCATATAAACTGTGCAGAACAAGAATATAGTGGATTTTCTTCTGTAATACTGAATTTGAGATCTACCCAAATGTTAGACAGTAAATAAGACATCTTTGAAAAATAAGCTTCTCTGAATGATTCTTGGTACTGCACAGAAAGACACGCCTCTCAATGAAGAGGGTGAGAGAAGACCAACCATCAAATCAGCTCTCCCACAAGCATTTGAAGCCTACCCTGTGGATCCCTACATGTCCTCTCACAAATAAAGCTATCAGACAGAAAGAAAACACTGTGAAAAAACAAGGACACACATAAGAAACATTAGTAAAACTCTTGGTTGGGAGAGTATGCACTGCTGATAAACAATCTAATTTCTTAAGAATAGTGAGAGGACAAAATAAAACACTTCTTGTAGGATTAAAGAGTCTTTCTTCATTAGCCAGGTAACAAGAAAACATGACTCTTGTCTGAGCCTCAGAACGACTGTAATCTGGCGAGTTTCATAAAATTCAGTGGGTAAGGCTGCCTTGTATCCAGGTGATGGTAGACACTTCTGCATTGATTTTGTTCAGGTGTATTTTCCTAAATTTGGTCACCAGATAAAGCTTTCTGCAGGCATAACCTCTCTTTGCTCAGCCCTAGTGCACGTACCATTTGCTCCAAGTCAAGGGAG
This sequence comes from Bucorvus abyssinicus, assembly GCA_009769605.1. NCBI lineage: Eukaryota > Metazoa > Chordata > Aves > Bucerotiformes > Bucorvidae > Bucorvus > Bucorvus abyssinicus. Next base: position 6,636,767 of record CM020064.1, read on the forward strand.
AGTGGATTGAGTTTGCTGTGGTAAAGGCCGTGGTTAACACTTGTCTAGGCACATTAAAGGGATCCCATTGCAGGCTTCCATGGCGTGTGCACACATTCTTTCACACCCTGCAACAAACTGCATCCAGCTCTCTGCCCTCTTCTACCTGCCCACTTTGTTGGCCCCTTTTTTCTGCTATTAAAAATATGGTGGCCTTAGACCAGATGACATATAAGACCTTAACATCTCTTAGACAAAAAAACCCTGAAGTATCCCACTTCTGTAAATGGGCATACTCAATGTATTTATCCATTTGAAACAATAAATTTTGAGCACAAAATGACCATGCAGGCTGTGGGGTTCTTTTAGAAAAAAATACTACATGAATATACATTAGTGGAGCTGCACTGCAACTGTCAGTAATAATGGGAAATAGCCAGATTGATAGGTGTGACTTTTGAACCACTCACTCCAAGTATAGAAGAAAGGATCACAGGGACCCCACAACTTACCTCATATTCCTGTCTTGGGCAAAAAATTCTTCCAGCAGCAAGGGCCTGTTAATTTTGTTTACACAAGCACCTTGAGGTGGCCAGTCCATGAACTGTCATCTTCCTCCTATTCACCTCCAGTCCAAGCAAGCTCAGGAACATCTCAAGTCAAATGTCAACACTGTCACTTCATAATTTGGCTCTGTCAGTTCAGCAACACGTGTCCTTCCAAATATAAATAAATGTTTTATAAAGTTTTGCACTACTCAGTTACATATGTACATTTATCTTGCTTATAACCAATAGCTTGGAGAGCATTCCAGGTGGTTAGATTTTCACCCAAACGCATGAACCAAAACCTCAGGCAAAACAAGAACTGTCTCTCCTACCTTTTACGGATTAACAAATAGTTCTTGCCCTGCTAATGCCATTCTTAATTGGACTACACTGTGAGGAGCACTTAAGACTAAATGGACACTCGCTGAGAGCTGGTGAAAGAGAAACTGCAGCTTGAGACATTTGCATTCTCCAAATAAAGTGCAGTTGCCTTACTTTGGTGTTAAAGAAAAAAGCTTCATTTTTTAATGGCTTAGTATATTAAAAATGAATGATTCAATTCACAGCAGGGAAAATGGTTTTGGGAGGGGGTTTTTTGGTTTGGGTTTGGGGTTTTTTTTTTTCTTTTTTTGACCAACAGCACTGGAGGTGGGACCCTCCCATCCCAGAGAGAAGCAGTGAAAGCTACAGCTGCAATAACATGCCACCTTTCTGCACTGCCTCACCTGTAGTTTGCAGAAGCCATCCCAGGGCTAGAAAGAGATTTTTCCCATTTAGTCTGTGCCCTGCTAGTCTGTCAGATAAGTACTGGGTCCATGATATAGCTGTGCAAATGAAATCTAGGTAACTATTCTCATATCTTGGGGAGGTTCAGACTTGACATTAGGAAAGATTTCTTTACAGAGAGCGTGGCCAAACACTAGAACAGGCTTCTGTCATGGTTTAACCCTAGCCAGCAATTAAGCACCACACAGCTGTTTGCTCACTTCCCCCCCCCCCCCCAGCAGGATGGGGGAAAGAATCATAAAAAAAAAAAAGTAAAACTTGTGGGTTGAGATAAAGACAGTTTAATAGGACAGAAAAGGAAGAAAATAATAATAATGGTAGTAATAATAATAAAAGAATTAGAATATACAAGTGATGCACAGTGTAATTGCTCACCACTCGCTGACCGATGCCCAGCCAGTTCCTGAGCAGTGGCCCCCGGCCAGCTTCCCCCCCCTAGTTTATATGCTGAGCATGATGTCATATGGTCTAGAATATTCCTTTGGCCAGTTGGGGTCAAGCTGTCCCAGCTGTGTCCCCTCCCAACTTCTTGTGCCCCTCCAGCCTTCTTGTTGGCAGGGCATGAGAAGCTGAAAAGTCCTTGACTTAGGATAAGCACTACTTAGCAACAGCTAAAAACATCAGTGTGTTCTCAACATTATTCTTATACTAAATCCAAAACACAGCACTGTACCAGCTACTAGGAAGAAAGTTAACTCTATCCCAGCTGAAACCAGGACAGCTTCCTAGAGAGGTGAAGGATGCCCCATGCCTATCACTGTTTAAGAGGTAGTTGGACAATGCCCTTTAATAATATGCTTTATTAACTTGGGGTCAGGCAGTTTGATTAGATGATCCTTGTAGATCCCTTTCTCCTATCCTATCCCATCCTATCCTATCTTCTTAAATAATCCTGGAGAGCCTCTTAGCCTATGGAATGTCCTCCCTCCTCAGGTATAGGCCAGTGTGAGCCAAACCTGCTGCCTCTCCTCTATGGTGATTGAAATAAATGCCGCCTGTAGTGAACTGCAACCATATTGAGTAGGATCATAGGCCCTTATGTGAGAGAAAAGGTCACACTCACTTCACTGACTGACAACAGAGGAAGGAATTTGCTGTAGTTATTATACCAAAGTATATCTCCCAGAACAGTTAAACCTGAGGAGGACCACTGTTCCTCACAGTTGGCAGTCTGCTGCCTTCATTCATGCTAAAGTTGGGATCCTGACACAGTTTCCCAAATAATTTCACCTCGTATTGAGGTTGCATGGCAAGGTTTTGGTAGCAGGGGGGCTACAGGGGTGGCTTCTGTGAGAAACTGCTAGAAGCTTCTCCCATGTCTGATAGAGCCAATGCCAGCTGACTCCAAGATGGACCCACCGCTGGCCTAGGCTGAGCCAATCAGCAACGGTGGTAGCGCCTCTGTGACAACATATTTGAGAAGGGGAAAAACTGCTGTGCAACAGCAGCCGGGAGGGAGGAGTGCGAATCTGTGAGAGAAACAACTCTGCGGACACCAAGGTCAGGGAAGAAGGAGGGGGAGGAGGTGCTCCAGGTGCCAGAGCAGGGATTCCCCTGCAGCCTGTGGTGAAGACCATGGTGAGGCAGGCTGTCCCCCTGCAGCCCGTGGAGGACACCACGCTGGAGCAGATGGATGCCCAAAGAAGGCTGTGGCCCCATGGGAAACCCGCACTGGAGCAGTCTGTTCCTGAAGGACTGCACCCCGTGGAAGGGATCCATACTAGAGGAGATCATGAAGGACTGCAGCCTGTGGGAAGGACTCATGTTGGAGAAGTTTGTGGAGGACTGTCTCCCATGGGAGGGACTCTACACTGGATCAGGGGAAGAGTGTGAGGAGTCCTCCCCCTGAGGAGGAGGGAGTAGCAAAGACAATGTATGATGAACTGACTGCAACCCCCGTTCCCTGTCCCTCTGTGCTGGTTGGGGGGAGGAGGTAGAGAATTTGGGAGTAAAGTTAAGCCCAGGAAGAAGGGGGGGGGGAAGGTGTTTTAGGATTTATTTTTTATTTCTCGTTATCCTACTCTGATTTTATTGGCAATAAACTAAACTAATTTCACCAAGTTGAGTCTATTTTGCCTGTGACAGTAGTTGGTGAGTGATCTCTCCTTGTCCTTAGTTCAACCCATGAGCCTTTCATTATATTTTCTCTCCCATGTCCAGCTGAGGAGGGGAGTGATAGAACAGCTTGGTGGTCACCTGGCATCCAGCCAGGGTCAACCCACCACACGCCTTCTACCCCCTCTCCCCCTAGTCCTGCTTTCATCCTCCCTGTGCTGATGCTAAGACAGCTGCATCTCATCCAGCTGCCCGCATCCCTTGGGCACTGCTGAAAAGCCAGTGCCCGGTCACCTTGTCTGCGGTTTAGCCACCGCAGGCCACAGCAGGGTCATCAGCTTCTGGTGTCTCAGCTCTGCCTGAAAGGGTTCTCTCACCTAGAAGCCTCCTGCAATCCTCTCTGACTGGGAACAAATCCCCTTGTGGGAGCCAGGCTCAGCACAAACTGGCCAGATTACAAGACTCCCTCCCTCCCCCCCCCCCCCCCCCCCCCGGCTCTGACAGAAGAGCTCTGCTAGGTTTTCTAGGAAAGCCAATTGTTCTTCCAACAGATCCTTACTGAAATGAAGTCCCCGCAACTCCCATTGCTCACATCACTTCCATACAGACTTTTAAAGCCTGAATGCCTAAGGATTTGTCTAAACTAGTTTTATATCACACACCAGGAAATGTTAGTGTGAGTTTTTCTTTGTCGGAAACATTTGGAAATAGGAAGCATCAGTTCACAATGTTATCTATATGTGCATTTACATACCTTTTACTTTCTATGTCAATTCTCTCCTTCCACAGAGACCATGATCTGAACTCCCTTTATCCACCATTGCAGGTAATCTCAGTATCATTAGCATCATTTCATCCCAGCATATCATCTATCTAGTGACTTAACCTGATGAGATGACGCTAGTAATCATTAGTATTTAATTTTTCCATTCCCCAAAAGATATTTCTTTTCAATTTAGCTACTACCTGACAAAAATATTGCTGAACACCTGTAAGAGATAAAACAACCTTAATTCAATTTCTTTTTGCAGATGCTGAGGGCCATGTTTTTCTGCCACTCATGCAGCTTATAGCTCAGACTCCTGCACAATTTAAATGAGAAGCAAGTTATTTGACTTGTTTGTGGGAGTGGTATAAACAAATGCAGTCTGCCCTTCACTGACATCGTGTGCCTCGGAGAGCTCAGTGCTTACCTGAGGGAGGAGGGAGCACAAGCGTCTCAAAGAAGCCCGGTATAAATCAGTAGCAATGGAGAAAGGAGCTGCTTCACTGTGCACTCCTCTGAAAGACTTGGGCATCTGAGGCAAGTCAAGGCAAAATAGAAGGAACCAAAAAGAAAGCCACTTCTGACAGTAAATGATCCACACTGGAGCTAGACTCCAAACCAGACTCTATAATCTGCTGCTCTGACTCACAGACTAGATGCAGCTAATTGGCACAGCTCTTTAGGTAGCACAGAGCTGTGATCTCTGCAGACGGTGGGGGAGGATGCGCAACATGCCGGCATGGAGCACATGTTGAGCACCCAACCAAGCGATGGGCAGGGTGGGGAGCCCTCTCCTCCCATAATGGTGTCCTGGCTGAGCAAGTAGCAGGTTGCTCTTGGCTAAAGAGCAACACTGAAGGCCAAAGAGGGGAAACAATGAAAGCTATGAAGCTTCTTTAATATGCAGAGGGTTGAGCAGCTGAGCAGCCAACAGAGTTTGTTGGCACATCAGTATTGCCATATGCAAACAGTTGCTCTGGCCACAGACCAAACACCTTTGACTAGGGTTTTTTGCTAAACAATTCACCAAGTAGTGAGCAACCTGTCCTAAGAATAACATAACATGATATAGATAAGGCAGTAATTGTTTTCCAGCTACCAAAGGAGCCTTAAGCAGGGAAATCAGCAATTTTTCTTTTTTGAGTTTTTAGGCCAAGGAGAAATTTCCTGAAAAGAATCCATCCTTTGTTTGCAGAATACTTCTGATGTTACATTTGCAGAAGCGGTTATGTATCTCAATATGTTCTGTTGTCCAAAGGGATACATCCAAAGGGTCTTCTGTCACCCTCCCTTTTCATGCTCACTATAACACATAACACATATCTCACAGGCCAAATTATGTTCTCTGTTGCCAGCATCAAACTGGAATAACTCCAGTTAAGCCAGCCTTTGACATTTAATTACATCACTCCGCTAGGTTATTCTGGATTGATGTTGCTGCGTGAGAATAGAACTTGGCCCTTAATATAATGTGTACTTTTATATAGAGGGTGATAGATGTCAAAAATGTAAATTTATTTGCTGAAAAGAGAGATGCACTGTCCTTGAAGATGCTAGGAAGACCCTAGGAAAGCTTTCAGGTTAAGACAAAGTTTAAAATGAGATGAGACCTTCTCCCTCCTCATGGGAAGAGTGACTACGTATAATTACAGTTCTATGACTGTGTTAGGCCCAAATAGTTTCCAATATTTGCAAGTCTATGTGCCATCAGTGTAAGGAGATTTTTATAAATCAAATGCCAGTCTTTGTAGCTTGTCCTGGCATTTCTAAGGTGAGACATACAGTTATGCTTCACCAGCCTTTATCCAGAAGAGCTAATGCTACTAAGTTAGCGGTATGGCTTTAAGCTTTTTATTAATTTTCCAATGCACCTTGCCTTAACAGACAATGTAGATATGAAGTTCAAAATTTGCATGGAAAGGAGAAGCCTGTTAGGAAGTTAGCAATTAATGACATAGAGCAACACAACTAGCACCAAGTTTTTAGGGCTGTAACATAATTACTGTAATTATGTGAGCTGTCTACAAATATATATATGCACAGACAGATCCCAATGGATTGAGCTGATGGGATTTTTTTTAACTTCAGAAGATTCGTGGCTGCAAAAAACCTCCTCCCTCTCTCTTCCTGCAGTCCTATCCATGCATATACCTCCCAGGCCCTATATGCATCTTCCCGTTTATGTCATTGAGGCTACCCATGTGCATAGGGATGGAAGGGTGCTTGTGTGAGGATCTGTGCAAATACAACCCGAGCAAGCAGACTTGGTTTTGTTTCTAATTCCTCATGCCCATAGCCTGGAAGGGTAAATACTGATAAAAGACCTGCGGCTGCATGAGGGGATGCATGAGAAAATTCAGCAGTTTTCCATAATTTGAACAGCTTGGGATCCTCTCCCTTATCTTGAAGGGTTCAGGTGATTCTGACCAGACCCTGGGAAGGGAACACAAGGCTCAGGGGCATAGGAAGGTCCTGGTTAGGGATAGGCTTCTTCAGAACCAGTGCCAGGTCAGGCTGCTTCAGCATTTCCCCAATACCCACTTCCTAGCCGGGAACCCCTAGCCTAGCACTGAAACAGTGTTCACATGTGTTTCTTTATAGTCTCTTGAAATGTTCATTGTGCTCTCACACCCTAGACCATATAGTACTGTCGCAGTTTGAAATTAGAAAGACCGGAATTCCCAAAAGGTTTGCGACTTCTGTAGCCTCAGGGAGAATGTGAACCCACCCGAGAGCTACACAAAAGAGTTTTAAAGTAATTTGGTTGGGCTTGTCTGGGCTTTTAAGAACAGAAAACAAGTGAAAACAGGTTTTAAATTAAAGAGGTGGAGCAAAATTGGTTTAATGCTCAAAGCAATTAAACCCATAAATCAATCATTTAAATTCAAACAGGACAGATTGATAAAAGAGAGAGATAAGAGACGCAGATGTCAGTAAATACATAAATAAGTATATACAGGTAAATATACATTCTCTCCCATTTATCCCACATCCCCGGTTAACAAACAAAGCCCCCGCCACGTGGCCGCCGCCCAAAGCGGGGGGAGGAAGGGAAGGGAGAGTCACAGTCCCTTTAACCTCCGAAGTTTCAGTCCAAGAATGAACTGTTCGGGCAAACTTTTGCAAAAGTCTTTCCCTCTCACCCCTTGTAGAAGACGGCTCGGGGTCTGCTGTTCCACGGTCCGTGGGCAGGGGTGTTGGGTGCGTCTCTCGGGCAACAGTCCAGGGCTGCGTCTGCCCCAGCAGGACGACTTCACCGCTCACAGGGACGGTCCTCTCTCTCATCCCTTGGCAGTGGATCTCTTGATACGGGGGGTGAGGGCTTACCCCTTCCACCCCCCTCGAGGAAACGGGAGACTTAAACAGCAAAGAGTCTTTTACTGCCACGTGGAGGAACTGCGCTTTCTCTCTCTGATGGAACCTCTCTCTCGGTCCTGGGCGGAAAATCAAATGTGCGCATGCCGAGGGAATATCGCAGATTCCGGCTTTTTATACGCTTAGTCACAGAGGCACTTGATTGACATGCCTCGGCTCCAATAAGAAGCCGAGAGGGTTGTGGCATCCCTTCCCCCACAAAAGTCGCGAGAAAGTTTTCGCGCGCTTAGAGAAAAGGGAAAGGAGGCGGCAGGTGGGGCTTAGACCCACCGCCGCCATCTTAACCCATTACGTTATCCACCTCCCACCTCTGCGAATAAGCTATAAAAAGAATAATTAAATACAATTCACCCCTCCTGTTTTCACAAGTTTGGTCTTAAGTTTTCCTTGCCCATAGCCAGGGGACAGACAAAATGTCCCGGGTTTCAGCCCACATAACAGGGACGCCAATTGTCGGTGGTTCAACAGCCCACCCAGGGAAAAGCCAAACATTACAAGTACTTATTAAGATGTTTTTGTAATAAATATACAGTCTGAGTTATGTCAGCCATACAACGTGTCTCAATTTTGACATCATCGGTGTTACCTGGCATAAAATCAGTGTGATGCAAAGGAGAATATCTTTTTCACTGGCATACTGTTGAGGTCTGTGCAGATTGTTTCAGCCTGGTGATAATAAGATGGTAAAACTACAGACATAATTCCTTGCTTGTCTGAGAACAGTAAAAACTGTAGATTATTTAAGGAAAAAATGAACTATTTCACATAGATTAAAATAGAAAAATATCTTTTGGGACTGTCACTCAAACCAGAACAGGGACTGCCATGGTTTAAGCCCAGCCAGCAACTAAACACCACACAGCCGCTTGCCCGCTCCTCCTAACCGCTGATGGGATGGTGTAAAAGAATTAACCTTAAGCTTAAAAACTTTACTATTGTAACATTCGAGAATAGAATATTCTTTTAGTTATTGATGCAGGTGTATGTGAAACAAAGCTGCTCATTTGTCCTTGTAGAGTCCTTACCAAGGCTGGCCTAAACCCCAGTCAAGCTGAATCAACAAAAAGGCTAGCTAATGATAAAGGTTAGATCATTGATTAACTTAGAATAGACAATCTTAAAGGTGATTCTTTTATAGATATAAACTAAGCAATATATAGAACAATTTAAGTTTTTCTTAGAATTTTAAAGGTGATTCTTTTCCACGACCCGAGTGACTGAAGACTGAGACGAACGTCAAAGGAAGAAATGAAATGAAGAAAATGAGAACTTGCTGAGACAACGGAATTGAATGGACTTTTGTGACCAATGAAGAATGAAGAACTGAGAATCTGTGGAAAAACATCAAGGACTTTACCTAGTGACATAATGTTAGAAGAAGACTATATATACTGAAGATGTGTGTTGTATATTTTGCCAGTCACTGAGGTGATGGCCCAACTCTGAGTTGTTGAAATAAAGCAAACCTAGAGTTTAAACCCACAGACTGATTAAATTCTTTAACAGATGGGGAGGAGAATCAGAAGAAAAAGGTTAAACCTCATGGGTTGAGATAAGGACAATTTAATAAGATAACACAAGGAGAGAAGAAGTAATAATAACAATAACACTAATAAAAGAATGTATAAAGCGAGCGATGCATGATGCAATTGCTCACCACCTGGAACCCGATGCCCAGCCTGTTCCTGAGCCGTGATCCCTCCCCCCCACCAGCTCCCCCAGTTATGTACTGAGCATGACGTCATATGGTATTGAATATCCCCTCGGCTAGTTCTGGTCAGCTGTCCTGGCTGTGCCCCTCCCAATTTCTTGTGAAAATTAACTCTATCCCAGCCTAACCCAGGACAGGATTCATTACATCTTCCTTGTTAATGTTTATATTTTTTGTTCTGCATTTTAAAAAATTTCACATTTCAGGGTGGGCTAACAAAAAATTTCACTTCCCAGGTGAGCTTGTGCTCATGCAATTAGAAATAAAGCACAGAACATCCAGAACAGATGGGACACAGAACAAAATCTTTTTACTCTTATTTTCCCACCCAAATTCTGTTTCACACAGAAGATATTTAAACTATTGAATTGGAGTTAATCAGCCAGAGCATTTTGTAATTAATAAGAAGGTCATATCCGATGTGGAATGGTGGAATTTTACAATCCATCACCAATTCCCATTTTTCACCGATTTATCTGGGTCAAACTCTGTTTTCTACGGGAGCAGGGTGAGGAATAAATCCATTCATACAGGGTTACTCCATATTTATATGGAGGTAATAGCAAATCTACTACAGAAATAGTACAGAGCCTTTGTTTGAAGTAGCAGATGCAGAGTTGTGGTTTAAGCCCAGCTGGCAACTAAGCACCACACAGTCGCTTGCTCACTCCCCGCACCTCATTTCCCCCCTCCCCCCCAGTGGGATGGGGAGGAGAACCGAAACAAAAAGGTAAAATCCTGTGGGTTGAGATAAGGAGATTTTATTAGAAAAATACAAAGATAAAAGAAACAACTGTAAAAGCAATACTACTAATTAAACAATATATAAACCGAGTGATATACAACACAATTGCTTGCCAGCTGGAACCTGCTGCCGATGCCCCGACACTGCTGAGCTACACCGTACCACATGACCTGGCCACAGCTCGTTACGTGCCAGCTGCCTTCCCCTTATATATACTGGGCATGATGTCAGTGTGGTATTGAATATCCCATTGTCTGGTTTGGTCCGGCTATCCTGGCTGTGGGCCCTCCCAGCTTTTGGTGAAAATTAACCCTATCCTAGCCAAACCCAGGACATTATCCACCCCTTATTCTATACCATCTACATCATGCCAAGATCCACTACTTTACCTGTCCTATATATATATGCACAGATCTCATTCCCTTAGTCTATGGGCCATCCCTCCAACATGTCCGTTGAGTTCGTTTAATCCATGACTTTGGGGCTCCATCTGTCGTAACAGACTTTCAGGGCAGGAGAGATGGTGTCAGGTTGTTGCATGCTGCATCCAGAGCTCAAGGCTGGTGTATCTGGTGCAGCCCATGCACACGGTCTGCAGGTTGAAGATGTTGATCTTGAGGAAGTTGCTGGGTGCTAGTTCCTGAAGCCAGTCTGAGTTCCATCACCACTGCCCCCCGCTTCATTTCATCAAAGTCCATCCTTCATTGATTTGAGGGATTCTTACTGTAATACTATTAATATGACACACTACAGCTGTGGTAGTGAAGACATACAGTGACAGGGTTATTTCGCAATTAACATCATACAAATTAATTCACTGGCTGTTCTTACCCAAAATTCAATCCCCTTGAGGGGGATGGACTTCCCTTCCTCCCACATCACCCACCAAGTGCACCCAGGTCCTTGAGCAAAAGCAATCCCACGAATGGCTTTGCCCTTGCCTGAAGCAGGACTAACCCAGACTGCCTTCCCTGCTATATTCTTCATGGGCACTACGGGGACTTTATCCCCTTCTACAGTGCGTGGGAGTTTTGATTGGCAGGGCCAGCTCCATTGGCAGATCCTCTAGTGTTAACTAAGCAGGTGGCTGTTGCTAAGTGTGTATCCCACTGTTTGAAGGTAACAACCCCGTTGCTCTCAGTGCAGTCTTTAGCAGCCCAAGGTACCGCTCGATTTTCCCGGAGGCCGGTGCATGATGGGGGATGTGATACACCCACTCTTTGGCCCAGGTGTCTATGAGGCTGTTTCGGAAATGAGTCCTGTTGTCTGACTCAATTCTTTCTGGATACCATGTCACCACAAGACTTGCTTTACAAGGCCCAGGATAGTGTTCCGAGCAGTGGCATGAGGCACTGCATATGTTTCCAGCCATCCAGTGGTTGCTTCCACCATTGTGAGCACATGGCACTTGCTGTGCCGGGTTTGTGGGGGTGTGTTATAGTCAATTTGCCAGGCCTCCCCATACTTATATTTAACCATCGTGCTCCATACCAGAGAGGTTTTCACCATTTGGCTTGCTTGCTCGCAGCACATGTTTTGCATTCATGGATAACCTGTGCAATAGTGTCCACGGTCAAGTCCACCCCTCGGTCAAGGGCCCATCTGTATGTTGCATCTCTTCCTTGATGGCCTGAGATGTCATGGGCCCAGCGAGCCAAAAATAATTCACCCTTCTGTTGCCAGTCCAGATCCACCTGAGACACGTCAACCTTGGCAGCCTGATCCACCTGTTGGTTGTTTTCATGTCTTCAGTGGCCGACCCTTAGGTACACAGGCATCCATGCGACTGTCAAGGATTGGGGCTGGGCCAGCCCCTAGACAAATGTCAGCTGCTCTCTATTAACCTCTCACCCTTCCCAAAGGGGAAGAGAAAGGAATAAGGGAGAGAGACTTCTGGGTTGGAAAAGAAAACGAAAACTGCTTTAATGGAAATAATAACAATAAAATGAAATATGCACAAATATATACAAAAACAATATCAAACCAAACCCCTCTAACAGTAATTGCGCCACCGTCACCACTGATCCTGCGGGCAGGTGTTGGGAAGTCCCAGACTGGTCTCAGTGGCAGATGGGAACCGAATTCAGGAGCTGTGTCACCGGTTGGCCGAGGTACGCCAATCACGGGGGCGTGTTCTTTCCTCTCTCTAAAACCTCCCTCTCGCTCCAGGAGAGAAGGGTTAAAGCAGAGATAAGAAAGAAAGAAAAATTTGTGAGACCTCTGAAGTTTGGGAAACTGAAACAAGTTTAATAACACTAGAGAAAATATTATATACAGACAAACCAATGAAATATTAACGGGTTTATATGGGATGGGAAAGCGAGGGTTAAATGTGGTTAAGGAAACTAAAGCGAAATAAAATACCGAGCAGTTTCCAAAATGGCGGCGCCCACGTGGTCGGCGGTTTCGCGGGGGGGCGGAAACAAAGACCACAGTGGCTGGAACAAACGCTGTGATGCCACGTGGAAGCAGGAGCCACACCGAGCCGAGCCGATTTGGTTGTGAGTGTTAAGAAACGGCAGCGAAGCGTCGGCGGCAGCAGGAACGGCGGCAAAGGAAAACAGCTCCGGAGCGCACCGGCGGCAGGAGCGGCGGCGGCAGGGAAGCAGCAGAGACGCGGGCCGTTCCTTGCAGCGCGGGGGCAGTGGCGAGGGTCCGTCCCATGCGCGCGGGGGTGCAGTGGCAAAGGGTCCGTTCCGTGCGTGTGGCGGCAGTAGCAGATCCAGTGCCGTCGAAAAAGGAAGAAAGGAGGTCTGGAGCCGCGGCGACGAGGTCCAGGCAGGCAGGCAGGCAGGCAGGAGCCGGTGCAGGAGCGTGCGGTATGCCGAGAGAAAGCAAGCTGTAAGCTGGAGAGCAGAGCCGGCGGCAGCCCCATCGAGCCCGCAAGTCCAGTCCCCGGAAGTGCAAGACTCCTGCCAGCTAGCCACAAGCCCCAGTGCACGGGTTTTAAAGGGGCAGGAAGCCCACGAAAGTTTTTCACAGCCAATGAGATGTGCGAACGTAAATGGGAGGAATACGATTGGTCATTTTAAAACAAACCTTCCAAACAGGAAAAACTGTTTTTTTCCTAACCTGGGACAAGCTGGATTCTGGAACTGGATTCAGGAATGCACGGATTGGGATCGAAGGCAGAACGGATGGAGTCCTTCTCAGACACCGGCCATTGAAGAAGAGAGCGAGACCCTTGTGATCCCTCAGCTTTACACCGAATATGACGTCTATGGGATGGAACACCTGGTTGGTCAGCGTAGGGTCACCTGGCCTGTCCGCTCCTCCCCGCAGCTGCGGCCTCCCACTCACTTGCAGCCCAACATGGTACACAAGATTTAGCAGTGACCTTGGTCCTCACAGGAGCAAGTATAAACAAGAGCCTTTCTGCATCCCAATCCCTGGTAGTAACTGTAACCATCAAGCGCTGTCACTGCTAGAAGCAGACTACAGCTACACAGAGAGCCACTGTGGCCACTGTCACTCAATCTGCACCAGTATGAGTTGTGGGAGACTTTAAGGAGCCGCAGGACTTGTTGCTGTCAGGTTTGTAAACAAGGCTGGACATGAACGGACAGGTACGGACATGTACTCAGAGTGAAGCTAACCAGCCAATTATAGTGTTAGAATAGGCGCGTGAATTTCACTAACGAGCCAATTAACTGTAACCTTGAAGCGTCGTGATCAGTGCATGTGCGGAAACGCTGTGCCTATAAATATAACTCTGTCGCACTTAATAAACGGAGCTTTCTGCACACCATATTGGCGTCTGGGTCTGCTCCGTTCCGGCATGAGGATTGTGTAAACCGCAGCGACATGAGTTGTCCCTGTGAGTGAGAAAGAAACAAACAAAAAAGGTATATCGCCCATATAGCCACTTTGCCCAGTAACAGATGAGGGAGAGGGGTCCTTCCAAGAGGAAGCATTGGGAGTGGAGGAGTCAGAGGTGATCATCCAAACATTATCTAGGAAGAGTTGGAAATTTGAGAAAGGACTTTAGTTGTCATAAAAAAAAAGAGACACTTTGCATCTGTTTGCTCCGATGCTGGAATGCTGGGGCTGATGCCATACACTTGGATGGTAGAGAAGCCGGCAGTTGGGATCCCTGGCCAGAGACAACGGCATTGACAAGTGCTTGTAGATAAGAAGCCACCTCTCAGCCTCTGGAGGAGACTCTTGTCAGCTGGAAGAACAGGTATCCCTTCAGGGATGACATTGATGCCGCCCAGTCAAATGGCCACCAGGGAACAGGTATTACGCACCTGAGAGAATTCGCTGTGTGACAGGTTACTATAGTAACTGGCAGTAACTGTAGATCCTGATGCTATGACAGGCCAGAGACCTGTGCTGCGGAAGTTTGTGCAGGGTGCACCATCAACGTATGCCCACGCATTGTCAACAGTGATCTGGGGAAGTGATAACCAGATACCAACCGCGTCTGAAGTGGCTCACAGAGTACGACAGTATGCAGACAGTCTCTCTGGTCCCCTACAGGCCCGTGTATCAGCTCTGGAGGAAATGCCTAAGGAAACCAAGAAATCAGTTGAAAAAGCTGTTTGAAAAACTAGACAGAAGGGAGAAGAGATTCTATTCTCCCCCTGATGGACTCGCATTGCAGCCTTGAGAGAAGACGCTCTTCTATGAGACCACTAACAGCAACAGCACATGTCACGAGGTACCCTGTGGTCTCTCCTGCGTGAGCATGGAGAGGACTGAGCAGATGGGATGGAAAACCTACCTTTGCCTACAGGCACGGTAACCAGTTTCGAGGTAAAATAAACGAAGAGAGAGTTTCTTCCAGAAGGAGGAAGCTGCTCCTGTCCACTGTGAGCAGTTTCTCTGGTCTGCGCGATGGGCCTCAGATCCAAACGTGAGTAGGGGGAGTGAAAAATTTAATGCATGTAGTCCACCCAAACCCTGTGAACTATGTAAACCCTGTGAACCCGGTGAGATACACACCCCCAGTTGTCGATAGCGGATACTACCCTTGGAATTAGAGGGGCCCTGCCTCCAGCCGGGTGGAGGAGAGGACAACCGAGTTTATTGGACTGGGAGGATTCGATGGCCTGGCACGTTAGGACCACAAAAGTATCAAGCCCTGGTAGCCACTGGTGCACGGTGCACCCTATTGCCATCGGATCATAAAGGGACAGAATGTGTTACTCTTTCTGGAGTGACTGGAGGGTCTCAAGAACTGACTGTATTGGAGGCTGGAGTGAGCCTAACTGGGAATAAATGGGGAAAAGCCCCTAGAGTGACTGGTCCGATGCCCCATGCATCCTTGGCATAGACTTCCTCAGGAGAGGGGATTATAAAGACCCAAAAGGGTGTTGGTGGGCCTTTGGTGTAGCAGCTGTAGAGACTGAGGACATTGAACAGCTGACTGTCCTGCCTGAACTTACAGAGGAGTCTGCCGCTGTGGGGTGGATGAAGGTTGAAGACTAAAAGGTGCCAGTTGCTACTAAAACAGTGCATCGACGACAATATCGTACCAACCGAGACTCCATGGTTCTCACCCAGAAGCTGATCCATCACCTAGAGGGCCAAGGACTGCTTAGCAAGGCCCGTTCACACCTTTAACAGTCCTATATGGCCAGTGCGAAATCTGATGAAGAGTGAGACTGAGTGGGGATTCTTGTGGCCTGAATGAAGTCATGGCTGCCACTGAGTGCTGCTGTGCTGGACATACTAGAACTCCAGTATGAACTGGAGTCAAAGGCAGCCAAGTGTTATGTCACAACAGACATATTAATGTGTTTTTTCTCTACTCCTATAGCAGCAGAGTGCAGGGCACAGTTTGCTTTCACCTGGAGAGGTGTCCAGTACCCCTGGAATCGACTGCCCCGGGGGTGGAAAACACAGTCCCCACCATTTGCCATGGACTGATCCGGACTGCACTGGAGAAAGGTGGAGCTCCAGGACACCTGCAATACATTGGTGACATCATCGTATGGGGCAACACAGCAGAGAAGATTTTGAGAAAGGGAAGAAAATTATCCAAAATCCTTCTGAGGGCTGGTTTCACCATGAAACAAAGTAAGGTTAAGGGACCCGCCAGATATTCAGTGATGTATTATATAAAATACAGCCATGTCCCCACCACTAACATAAAGGAAACACAAACTTTCTTGGGGCATTGTGGGTTTCTGGAGAATGCATCTTCCTGGTTACAGTCAGATTGTAAAACCTCTCTAGGAAGTGACCTGGAAAAAAACAATTTTAATTGGGGTCCTGAACAACAACAAGCCTTTGGACAAATCAGACGAGAGACCATACATACAGTAACCCTTGGGCCAGTCCGAACAGGACAGACCGTTAAAAATACGTTCTACACCACAGCCGGAGGTAACGGTCCTACTTGGAGCCTCTGGCAGGGAGACCCAGGGAGACCCGAGGCCGACCCTTGGGGTTTTGGAGTCAGGGATACAAAGAGCTATCCGAGGCCCACTGCACTCCACTGAAACCGAGATACTGGCAGCATATAGGAGTCCGCGCTGCCTCAGAAGTGGTCAGTAACTGGAGCACAGCTCCTCCTGGCACCCCGGCTGCTGGTGCTGGGCTGGATGTTCAAAGGGGAGGGTCTCCTCTGCACATCATGCAACTGATGTCAGGGTGGAGTAAGTGTGGTGTGCGATCACACAGACGGGCTCGAAGAGGGAGCGCTGTGTTGTCTTCGGGAATCTTGGAAGAGTTGTCACAAAACTGGCCAGAATGCAAAGATTTCGGAATGTCACTGGAAGAGCAGGTAACACGTGCTGAAGAGGCCCCACCATAGGAACAAACTACCGATAACGAGAAGCTATGCCCTTTCACTGATGGGTCCTGTCGCACCTGTGGGAAAACATCGACAGTGGAAGGCTGCTGGGTGGAAGGCTACGTGACAGTCACATACAATCCCTTACTGAAGCCAAAAGACTCACTATTCTAGCTACTAAAGAAGGTTGAGCCATAAGAAAAAAAGATTAGCTCTATCCCAGCTGAAACCCGGACAAGCCTACATCATTTCCTTTTACTGTTTGGGAAGAATGTGTCCTTATTCTTTTATCCTCTGTAACATATTTCAGTGGTATGAAATATTTTGGGTACCATATTTATACAGAGGAGTGTTTCTATAGAAGACATTCAACCTATGAAGGTGTCATCACATTGTCCATTTCAAGGTTTTCCTCCACAGGTTTTCTCATGAGCTGTTAATTGTAAACAGGGTTAATTTGCTTTTAAACTCTCTCTGTTGTCTCACAGTGCCCTTGTTTCCCTTAGTGTTGCCTCTTTCATCAGCTAATGCTCATGTTCCCCCATTTTTGCCCTGCTGCAAAAGGGAACATCAAGCGAATCAGATGTGAATCAGATCACTTCCAAATTGAACAACTTCATGAACGGATTACTGATGTGAAGCACAGGATATCTGACACACAAGATGACGCATTTGTTCATGGCTACAGAACTGGTGAGTGAACAGATAAAGCTGGAGCTAAAGAGATCCAGCCATCCCACAAACGGGACAAAGACTAAACTCAGACCAAGAAGCGTTTCTAAAATACTCAAAAATCCCTGACACTGGGAGGTTTAACTTTTAACACTCTAGAGAATGCTTTATTAAAATGGAAGATTCCTCAGTTATGTATATGTGGCTCTGCTTTCTGAGTAGAACTCTGTTCAGAGCAATAATTCAGAATACAAGACACAGAAAATGCATAGCTAAACAATGGATCTTATTGAAATTGATAGCTAGACACCCGTTCAATAATAGAGAAAAGGAGCTGCATTTCCAGACATTTATTGTTGACATCAGCAGTGGCATAAGGAAGAAAAATAGTATATCTTGGAAACTGCTTTCCACTAATTCGGTATTCTGTGGACGGAAGCACTTGTGTATCTTCATATGAAAAGAAAAGAGGTGGTGACCTAGAAAGTAATTAGCAGGAAAAGGTAGGATAAAGCAGAGTTTGCTTTACTCTTGGTTGCTTCCTTGCAATTTCTCCTTCTGTTCCCTCAACAAATAAACTACAAAACAATAATAGTTTATTTCAGATAAAAGTTAAGCGCAAGAAGGAATTATGGGATAGTATCAATGCAAATGTGCCTCAGTGAAATAAGATCAGAGAAACAGGAAAGAAGTCTGAAAAGCCATGCATTTTCAAATTCAATGAAACCAGAATTTTGCCAAAAGATATTATTGTTCTCTATAATATGAAATATTATCATATCTATTTTTGTAAAGAAATTAAGGAATTTGCTAATATATACTTCCAAAAATTATTTTTTAATGTTCGTAATGCTTCTGTGGAAACACAGGACCCAAATATCAAAGGAGTATGAGAGATACAGATTGAGTCTACACCGGAGTATTCAAATCAGAATGACTTATGGCAGATTTCTTGCTGCAAAACAAATTCTAAAATCACTTCCGCTATTACATAAGAGCCATTACTATATGCCAGTTATCAGAATAATGATCAGGGAGGAAATCTCTAATTGGCTTAATTAGTTGCATTTATGTATGACCAAACTTTTGCTGTGAATATTTATCTGAATTCAAGCTTTGCGTTTTACAGACTAAATCACCATGATGCTCTTATGTAGTAACCTGCACTTCGTTTGACAGCATGAGTATTTTAAAATAAAGAAAGTGCCTAACATTGTACAAGTTTTCATACAACATCAATGGCATTCCCATGCCATTGTTTTCTAGCTGTTGGACTATCCAGAGCAGCTAAATGCGCTGCCTCTATCCCAGATATGGAATTCAGCCATAACATTTCATTCAGCTTCTTTCCACTGTCTGCCCTGAAGGTGACTGCAAATGCCTTAAAAATGAAGCTTGTCATTATTATCCAAGGTAAAATATGGCAAGAAATACCTTGACTAAAGGCATTTCATTTTAGTGCAAACCCAGTTTGTGAATTTACATTGAGGGCTTCATATTTTTGTCTTTTACATCCATCTCCTGTTATCTGCCTTTTCAATATTGTGTGCTTATATTCTGAAAAGTATTCTTTTGATTCAAACTTACACTAGGACCCACAAAGGTACAAATGTTGTATTCTTTAACTGTCACTGGTGCCCTTTGTTATTTAATCTTATAGGAATACTGTGTTTTTACAGCTTATCTCTTTGCTGAGCTGGATCAGTGAAAAGATTGCCCTAAACTCAGAATACCTGGAAACACCACTGGAGAAATTTCATTTCCTCAGCATTTCATTTCTAGTAATATTGGCTTGGTTGTACCACTCTGCAGCTGTGATTTGAGAAGTAAATGGCAAGGCTAAATGTGCTGAAAACCTTACATGTTCCCTGAGCAACAAAGGGGCTGAGGGCAAATGTTACAGTATTGTTGACAAGACCAGTAGTGCTTGTTTAAGTATTTGCTTCATAAACAATAAAACAGCATTTTTAAAAACCCGCCAAACAACCAAAGAAATATCAAGCAGGCCTTTCTGCTTTTTCTTTCTCCTTTGATTAGCTTTCTTCTGTTGTTTCTCTTTATTCTCCTTTTAATTAAGAGCTCATTTGCAGTAGCTGCTTATGAAGCTTGTTTTTCTCTTCAGTGGCACTTCCTTCTAGAAGCCTTTGCCATTGAAGGGTTTCTCCTTGATATGAGGGAGATTTTATTATTACTTACCTTGCAATATCACCTCCAGCTCTCAGTAACTGCATGATGAACAAACCGCAACAAAGTTTCTGCCCTGAAGACCTTACAGTCTATCCTGTAGCAATGCAGAAGTGGCACGTTATTGGCGGGGGAGGGTGTTGGGTTGGTTTGTTCACAGGGGTTTCTGTGGTTTTGTATTTTACCTGGTTCACTGGTGAACTCAGACTAAGGGACCTGCGAGACCTGAAGTCTCATGGCCAAACTGACCTGATGTACAGCTCACCTCGCTTAAGAAAGTCTGGGGAGGGACCTCAGATATCTAGAGCCCTTGTCTCCTTTGGGTCTAATCCCAGGGATTTTTTTTTCAGATTAAATATTTCTCTGATTTCTCATTTTCCTCACTTCTTTATATTTTCCACTTGCTTGCATTGCTTCCACAAATAACATCTTTTCACTTGAAGCAGTCTTCCTTCTCCCATATTTTGATAAGGAGGTGCTGTCCGCATCCACATAACATCATTATCTGTAATCAGTCCCACAGGTCTGATTCAGTTCCTCTGAATCCCCACCAGGCACTGTTCAGCCAAATCTTCCTGCAACTCCTTTGGTTCTAAATTAGGTTTCCTCTCATTCTTCTCTCTCTTGTTTGTTGTCCTTCCTGTAATCCTTAATGGCAGTTAAGAGAAGCTGTAACTATAACTCAGATTCAGCACAAAAAAAAGCTATCTCCGCATTTCTCTCCTGTTCTGGTGACCTCTGTTTGGAGAGGCCAGGTGACATCCACAGGTTTCATGGTGTGACTCTGGAGTGAATTTACAGTGTTGTGTTATAAAATTATAGTAAAGTGAGAGGCTGATTTGTGTCAAGCATCCTCTGTTAGATTTTATTCTACTTCCATTTCCATAAGTTCTGTCGATATTCTGTCTTCAATATCTTTATAGATTTTATCCAGATGGGAGTTGTGCAAGAAAACATGGGGGAAGCCTGCTCTCTCCTAAAGCAACATAACCTTGGTAAAATCTGGGGAGTTTTCCAAAGATAACTGAGAGCAGAGTTTTGGCCATTATTTGAAATGACAGAAGATAGACTTAGTCATTACAAAGTAGCTATAGTGGTTAAACCTCAGACTGTCAACACTTCTTGAAGAAAGTATGACTAATTTTTCCCATGTGAGTTTTTAAATTTCATAATCGAGAAAAAGCAGTGGCAACCAAGCATCCATTGGTGACAACTGTGTACCTGCATATTTTACCCTCAGGAATAATTAGAGGAAACTGGAACTGTAAACGTCAAGGGTGGGAGAGATGTACAGAATTCCAGTTGGAAATCCTAAGAAAAAAAATGTGCTTGTTACTGTGAAACAGATTTTTAATGCCCTGAAGGCTTCATAACCACAATGCACATGTTGAAGACTGAAATACAGAAGAAACAACTTACATTTTAAAGCTCAAGAAAATAAAGTGAGGGAGTAAGATATCTAATCCTCAAGATACACTGAGTCTCAAGGTTGAAAAACTGCATTAAGAAGTAGCAACTCTGCTCTGGGTTTCCTCCCCACAGGCTGGAGCTGTGGCCCCACAGAGGAGCTGTCCTAGGGACACCCAGAGCAAGGAAGCATGGCTCACCCCATGCAGTGCTCTGCGATGAAGGCACCCACAACAGCTCATGTCTGGCAGGCAAGTGATTTTTTATTTATTATATATTATTTTTAAGAATAAAAGTGAGGACATCTTATCTTTCTAGCCATTGGGAGGTGTTTGAGCAAAGTTTTTGAAGGGCAGTGTTAAAAAAGAGAGGAGGAAGCAGTAAGCAAAATGTTGGATTCTCCCATGTTGGAATGCCCTTTCACGGCATCTTTCTTTATTTCTACCAATGGAGAAGCAGTTACAGCACTAACGCAAACAGTAATCAGAGTGGTAAGGGGAGCACGAACCTGACCTAATTAGGTATTATCCCCAAAATATTAAAAACCCTAGAAAATCAGACATCCCACAGGTATAAAAGGGATAAATATCCACAGCAAATCACTACCAAACATGGTGTGTGCACACGAGATTAGCAAGTG